>JAJOZX010000439.1:767500-975000 GCA_023014485.1 Bathynomus jamesi | reverse complement strand
CTCTCTCTCTCTCTCTATATATATATATATATATATATATATATATATATATGTATTTGATCGATAACTCTAAAGTGAATTAAATATATCGCTTTGTTTTCAAAGGTGACAAACAAACATGAAATAATAAAATGAATTTAAAATATTGTTTTCGGGATCAAACTGAGATTCTGAAAAGAAGTAATGTCCACGGACGACCTCCGTTTTGTCGAGAGCTACTTTTTGTCAAATCGCTCAATGAAGCGTAAATTTAACTCATGGAAGAGACATTTCACGCAGTATTTTAGCTAAATTTCGAAAGAGGTCGTCTTTTACCTGAATAAGCGTGTAGCTGAAAGTGATGTATTCTTTATTGAGAAATTGAGAAGCTAGTTTGTATCATTGAATTTATTACGTAGAACGCATTACGGGGATACGTATGAAGCGAATTATATACACACACCTCCATTTTGTAAGAGAGATATGCAATCGCGAGGTTTGTTTAATTTTCCTTATATTTATGATGTTTATAAAATACATGAAGCCATAAGTCGTTTTTCAACCGATTTTATAACCAAATGTTGTATATAAATTGTACAAACATGTCACACAAATAAAATCATTTGAAATGTGATTGAAGTTTAGATTGCCATATACATATATATATTTTTTTTTTTTAACTGCAAACAACACACGGTATAATTAATGTAAAGAACGACGCTTGTGTAGAAGAGCGTTCCGCACAAGATGAGGAGGGAGAACGGACAAATGAAAAATGAGGTACCTCCCAGGAATCGAACCCGGGATCATCCAATTGCCGATCGGATGTGCTATCCACTACACCAAGGTCCTCGATCTTCTACACAAGCGTCGTTCTTTACATTAAGTATACTGTTTGTTGTTTGCAGTTAAAATGTATATATGTACGGCATGCGAAGGTGCCCCCTCAGGGCATTTGATTCCGCTCGTGTGTAGGAGAATTACGACTCTGATTAATCGAGGACCTTGGTGTAGTGGATAGCATATCCGACCGCAAATGGATGATCCCGGGTTCGATTCCTGGGAGGTATCTCATTTTTCATTTGTTCGTTCTCCCTCCTCATCTTGTGCGGAACGTTCTTCTACACAAGCGTCGTTCTTTACATTATATATATATATATATATATATATATATATATATATATATATATATATCGTAAAGAACGACGCTTTGTATAGGAGAATTATCCGCGCAAGATGAGAGCGAAAGAACGAAACAAATGAAAAAATGAGGTAACCACCCGGGAATCGAATCCGGGATCTTCCGATTGCCGGTCAGATATGATAACCATTACACCACGGGCCTCACTCAAACAAATGCCGTAATTCCTCTACATACGCGCAGAAACCAATGCCCCAAAGGGGCACCTCTCCCATGCCGTAACATTATATACATTATAACGGCATGCGGGAGGTGCCCCTTTGGGGCATTGGTTTCTGCGCGTATGTAGAGGAATTACGGCATTTGTTTGAGTGAGGCCCGTGGTGTAATGGTTATCATATCTGACCGGCAATCGGAAGATCCCGGATTCGATTCCCGGGTGGTTACCTCATTTTTTCATTTGTTTCGTTCTTTCGCTCTCATCTTGCGCGGATAATTCTCCTATACAAAGCGTCGTTCTTTACGTTAATTATACTGCGTGTTTGCAGTTATAATGTATATATATATATATATATATATATATATATATATATCCCAAAGAGGACATTATCTTTTTCTGTATTATATAAATTTTCACGTTTGACCTTTCGGGATGGATAAGCACCCATCTCCGGACAAATCTGAAAAATAAATACAAAACTTAAACAATTGAAAAGTAAAATCGTCAAAAAAAAATATTTGAGTAATATTCGTTTTAGCACACATCGGTGTTTTTCGACGAAAACATTTTTCTGGGAAACTTTTAGTCGTTTTGCACGAATCTGACATCCGTTCCTGTGCAAACGTATTTTTTGAGATATCTTCACTTGAAAATATCAAGTTTTTATCTAGTAATAGATAGATAGATAGATAGAATAACCTTTATTAATAATAATAAAATAAATAATTTTTTTTCAATTTACAATGACATGAATAATTGTGAAGCTCGACTATTTATTTTATTTAATTTGGCCCTTAAGCTTTAGACTTTACTGGCCTCTTATTAAAAATAAGCAGCTCATTGTTATAAATTAATAATAATAAATAAATAAATAAGTAAATAAGTATTATTAATAGTTAAAACATGTATTACAATATTAAACAATATTAGTGGACATTAATCCTACATTTTTTTTAGTATGCCATTATTAATCGGGATTTCAACTTGGTTTTAAACAAATTTACATTCACAATATTTTTTATATCGGCATGCAAGTCATTCCATAGTTTCAATCCAATGAAAATAGGTAGTTTTTGCGATGAAGATAATCTAAATTGAGGTATAACAAGTTTTGATCTATTTCTGGTCTGATACGAGTGGATTTCTTGATGAGTTACAAAATATCTCTTTACCCATTGCAAATTAATGATTTGGTTCTTACACTTGTAAATAAAATGTGCCAGTTTGGTTATATCGTTGAGCTTTAGTAGGTTTAGCTCTTTAAATAATGCACTAGAGTGATCAAGGAAATCAGCATTAGATAATAACCTTATTGCTCGTTTTTGGATGACAAAGATACCATTTAATGCGTTGTTAGCGGAGTTTCCCCAAACAAGGGTGCAGTATGTTATATGAGGAAGAACAAGAGTATGATAGAGTCAATAAAACTTGTTTAGGGACTACATTTCTAAGTTTAAACATTATAGCAACGCTCCTTGAAATCTTTTTCGCGATATAATTTACATGATCACTCCATTGCAAATTCTTATTTAGCATTACACCAAGAAATTTTGTTACAGTACACTCCTTCATAGCAATTTCATTAACATTAAGTTCATCAAGATATACATTTCTTTTATTAGTAAAGATCATGAAATTTGTTTTACTGGTATTTAGGAAGAGTTTATTGGTGATCAACCATTTCATTACACTGATGAATTCTGAATGAAATATATTCTTAGCTGTATTAACATCTTTGCAAGAAAAAGAGACAGTTGTATCATCTGCAAACATTATGAAGTTCAGTACATCAGATGAACGTGGAAGGTCATTTATATATAATAATAATAACAGTGGACCCAGAACTGAGCCCTGTGGCACACCATGTTTGACAAGCGCTTTAGTTGAGCAAACTTTATTTACTGATACAAAATTATATCTATTGGACAAATAACTTTTAAACTAATCACTGATTGCTCCTCTAAAGCCGTAACAATATAATTTATTAAGTAGAATATTATGGTCTATTACATCAAACGCCTTACTCAAATCTATAAATATTGATATCATTATGTCTTTGTTCCCCTTAGCTATATTTACATATTCCAGAAGACTTAAAATAGCCATTTCCGTTGTTTTATTATTACGGAAGCCATATTGATTTGGAGATAATAAATTGTAGGATTCTAAATATCGCTGCATTCTACTTTTCACAATTTTTTGAAAAACTTTGCTGAACACAGATAATGAACACAATGGCCTGTAATTTGTTGCTAGTGTAGGATCATCCCCTTTAAAAAGGGGTGTTATACAACCAGGTTTTAGCATTGATGGGAATATTCCTTTGGAAATACTTTGATTGATAATTTTAGCCAAAGTTACAGATATCTTATCTTTAACAAGTTTCACCAATTTTTTTATTTTTTCGCTCCTCATTTAGTAGTCGTATTCGCGATATGTTGATTTTTTCGCTCTTCATTTAATTAATTATCAGCCGTACGTATTCGCGATATGTTGTGCCCTTCCTGTGATCTTGATTTTGAGGAGCTGAGGTTAGGTTAGGTTAGGTTAAGTTAAGGTTAGATTAGGTTAGGTTATTCATTAGGGAAACATGAAAAAAAATTCTGGTCAATTTTTAGTCGTTTTTCATGAATCTGATATCCGTTTTCTGTGCAAGCGCATAGTTTTTGCAATATCTTCAAGTGAAGACCGAAAAACACCGATGTGCTAAAACGAATATTTACCAAACATTGAAATAAAACTAAATGATTCTAAGGTTGCAAATGAAAGTTCGTCAAGGTTAGAAAATATGGATCACCTGAAGATCAGGGCCCCCAGCCTTCTTTAGTTAGCCGTATAAGGCTAACTAAAGAAGGCTGGGAGCCCCGATCTTCAGGTGATCCCATTTGTTTACATTACAAAGCATCACATTTTATACAAATATAAAATTAAAATTTATAAAGAAAAGTCCATTTAATTTTAAAACTCTAAATAATGTATATTGGAAGAAAATCCAAAACTGAAAATAATTTATTTGTCAATCAATATACATTTCGTGAGGTCAGAGAGAAAATATACAAACTTTTAAAAACACTCCTGGTGCTATAGGTCCGAATGCATAATTCATCAAAAGCAAGATGCACTGCAAGTTTGCTTCCACCCCGAAGAAATACAAATGCATGCACCCATTCCACTCACAAATACATTTATATCACCTCAGGCCTCCTCAACATAAACTGGAGCAAGAACTCAGAGTATCTACAATTTCAAGCATATATATATATATATATATATATATATATATATTAGTGGTGGACGGGATGTCAGTTTTCCAACATCTGCGGATGCGGATGCAGATCTTTAATTTCAATATCCGCGGATGCAGATGCGGATATTTAGTTAATCTATCAATATAATATAGAATTATGAATATATGACATAAGTTTTCAAATTTTGTGATATTACTATTATGGCAGGCAATGCATAAGAATTAAAATTAATATTAATATTTTCATTATGATAAAAATAATAACTTTCTCAAGAGTTTCAGCCACAGAAAATTCAATGAAACAAGTTTCATTCAATTTTCTGTGTTACCAGGTATATTTATATTTTGAGGTTGATAGATTTGTTTGTTCATTAATTACACTGGTCAACAAAGATTTTTCATCAGAGTAAAATTTGTGGTGGCTGGATAGCATTTTTCACGCTGATTCCAAAACTGCATTCAGATTTTTTCTAGCACGTATAGTTTTCAAGATGAAGGCATATATATAACTACACAGATTTAACCATTTTAAATAGGCAAAATACTAATATTTCAAATTTGATTGTGTTTATTTTATTGTGTTTTTTTAGTTTATTCATCTTATTGATTTCAATTATCTTAATTATACATCTTATGTATTTCAGGTGTGAGCTTTTACATCTAGCAGCATTGTGATTCAGGCAACAACGCCGTGCTTTGTGTGTCAAAAGATCAGTCCAGTCCAAGAACTTGTTGTGTCAAGTTGTACATTTTTTTTTAATTTATAGTTTGCTCAGGTCAGTCAACACGCCTCGACAATGTAAGAATGACCCCTGAAAGCAGTTCTTTTGCATAATGGTAATATAATGCCATCCATCCCCATTGCCCATTCCGTCCATCTAAAAGAGACATATGACAATATGGATATACTACTTAAGGCAATTAAATACGACAGTCATCAATGGAATGTTTGTGGAGATCTAAAAGTTATAGGAATGCTTATGGGTATGCAGTCAGGATTCACAAAATTTTGTTGTTTCCTTTGCCTGTGGGACAGTCGCGCCACTATAGAACATTACACCAAAAGTGACTGGCCACTTAGGTATACATATGTCCTAGGGATAAGCAATGTCCAGTCTGTCCCTTTAGTGGATCCCCAAAAGATCTATCTGCCACCTCTTCACATTAAACTTGGTTTAATGAAGAATTTTGTTAAAGCAATGGGTAAAGTCAATTCTGAAGGGTTCCAATACCTTTCAAGGAAATTTCCGAAGGTTACTGCAGCAAAATTGAAGGAAGGAATTTTTGTTGGGCCACAAATAAGGGAGGTTTTGAATGACTGAATTTGAAAAAGTCCTAAGTACTAAGTCCGCTAGAATTGAAGGCTTGGCTGGCGTTCAAATGGATATGTGAAAACTTTCTTGGAAGCAACAAGTCACCTGCGTATAAGGATGGAGTCAAGAACCTCCTTGATGCCTTCAAAGAAATGGAGTGTCGAATGTCGTTAAAAATTCACTTCCTGCATTCCCACTTAGATTTCTTTCCTGAAAACCTTGGTGCAGTGAGTGACGAGCAAGGAGAGCGCTTCCATCAAGATATTCAGATGATGGAGAAGCGCTACCAAGGATATTGGAATGAAAGCATGATGGCGGACCATTGTTGGATGCTGTATCGTGACAATCCAGGCCAAATTTACAAAAGGAAATCACACTCACAGCGCTTTTAATAAAATAATGTATATATTCTTTATTTCTAAGTACATTGAATAAAGTATATGATGTATTTGTTGTTTAGCATTCCTAAGTGTGATCTATACATCCATAAATTTTCTTATAGCAATATCAAAAACGTAAAAATATCAAAACCAGTGTATCTATATAACTATACGTGCTAGAAAATAAATAAAACCAGATCCGGAATCAGCGCGAAAAATGCATTAAGAAAAGTGTGATCATGTTTGTGATGAGAAAAAAAGTTTCATTTTGTTGGCCAGTGTTATTAATACTTTACACGAAATGTGCATGACTGGGCCTTATAAGCTACTTGATAAGCTAATTTAATTGTAAATTCCATAATTTATTAGTGGTAATATCCGCATAACATCCGCAGTCAGAAGTGCGGATGCGGATGCGGATGCGGATATCCGGTCCACCACTAATATATATAAAATACAACTCAGAATGGTCCGCTGAGAAGTTTTTATATTACACACAGACCGTGCATTAAACTAGGAACTCTTCTGGAAAAATTAAATTCACTATAGTCCGAATAAGTAATGGTAAATGACAAACACTATAGTTTTTTCTTTTTCATGATGGAAGCCCGACGTGGGCAAAAGGTCACTCGCAAACAGGCCCCAAAATGTAGCTTGAACCCTAGATCCTGTCCCAAAGCTGGATCCTATCTGCTTTGCAGATAGCTGGTGAGGAAAGATATATTTTGGGGTCTCTTTGCGAGTGACCCGTTGCCCACGTCGGGCTTTCCTCATGAAAAAGCAAAAACTGTGGAGTTTGTCATTTACCATTACTTATTCGGACTATAGTGAATTTAATTTTTCCAGATGAGTTCCTTGTTCCAGGCACCGTCTGTGTGTAGCATATATACTTACTTTATGTGAGTTTGAAAGACGGTTCAGGATCGATCTCCGGTCAACCCATATATATATATATATATTTTTTTTTTTTTTTTATGCAGGAAGGAGGGGCCAAGGGCAAATGCCCGCAAAAGCGGGAAGAAGAAGAGAGCCAAATTCAAGGTCAAGGGTTTTTGAGATGCCTAGATACTCTGCGTTTGAGAGATGGAAGGTCACAGACAGGAGGAAAGATGGATTGAGGAAGATTGTTCCAGAGTCCACCGGTTGAGTAGGTGAAAGACTGAACATACCGATTAACCCTTTTAACGAGTAGACAGATGGGGGAACTGAGTTTTTGAGGGATTGAAAGCCACAAGGTTTTCTCTACCCCAATCAGATATAGCAGAAGATCAGAGGTCAGGTGCTCCATAGCCGCCCCAGGCGAATCATGGCGTGACTATTGAGAGGGACGCTTTGGGAAGCGCGTGGAAAAGGGAAGAGTGGAATCATCGGCATAGGAGTGAATAGGACAGGAAATGCGAATTCAAATATCATTAATAAATAAAAGGAAAAGAGTGGGTGACAGGACAGAACCCTGAGGAACATCACTGTTAATAGCTTTTGGACAAGAACAGTGGCCATCTACAACTGTACCTATAGATCGCCCACAAATGAAATTAGAGATGAAGGCACAGATAGAAGGATAGAAACCAAAGGAGGGCAGTTTCGAAATTAAAGATTTGTGCCAGACTCTATCAAAAGCTTTCGATATGTCTAGCGCAATAGCAAAAGTTTCACCGAAATCCCGAAAGGAGGATGACCAAGAGTCAGAGAGATATACAAGAAGATCGCCACTAGAGCGTCCCTTGCGGAATCCTTACCGACCATCTGAAAGAAGATTGTGAGAAGAAAGATGTTTAAGAATCTTCCTATTAAGGATAGATTGAAAAACTTTGGAAAGGCAAGAAATCAAAGCAACTGGACGATAATTCGAGGGTTGAGAACGGTCACCCTTCTTTGGGATAGGCTAAATGAAAGCGAACTTCCAGCAGGAAAGAAAAGTACCAGATCAGAGACAAAGACGAAAGAGTTTGCCTAGGCAGGGTGTCAGCACAGAAGCACAGTTCTTAAGAACAACAGGAGGGAACACCATCAGGACCATACGCCTTCGTAGAGTTGAGCCCAAATAGGGCAGAAAAAACGTCTTTCGAAGAGATTCTAATTTCAGACATAATAAAGTCAGAAGCGGGAGGAGATGGAGGAACAACACCGGAAGCGTCCAGAGTTAAATTGTAAGTGAAAGTTTGAGCGAAGAGTTCAGCTTTGTCAGGAGGAGAGACGGCATCTGTGCCGTCGGAATGGAAAAGAGGAGGGAAAGAAGAGGAAGTAAAGTTGTTGAAGAGGTTCTTTGCTAGATGCCAGAAAGAACGAGAAGAATTAGAATTGGATAGATTGCCGCATTTTTGTCGGCTGAAGGAATTTTTGACGAGTCGAAGAACAGATTTTGCACGATTCCGGGTAGAAATATTATTCCAAGAGGTAGATGGTTTTAATCAGAATTTTAGGTGATTATGGTTTGACAAGCGTATTCTATGTAACAATGGGTGCTGATTCTCAAAAAAGCTGTCTTATTGACCCCAGTTACGACAAAAATGGCCATTTTGGACAATTTTTGGCCAATATCTGGAGAAAGTCATCTTTCCACTTTTCCCCCAAAACAAAGAGATTTAACATCTCTTTTACTTCATCTGACATTTTCTTGCCGTCTGCTAGACAGTACAGATTGGTTTCTTCAAGCAGAGACTCGACGAAAGGATTCATTGTAGTCTCTATCATTTTGGATATGCTTTCCAGGTCTCTTTGGAATTTACTCACCTTCGACTTTCTTAGTTCATGGCTTGGATTAGTGTCCTTCCTTTTTTCTGCTTTTTCAAACAGATGCCTCACTATGGTACTTCTAGCTGATCTCATCACTGTTCAGCGCCTGGTTGCTCCTTGACTTTGATGGAAAGCAGTGATACCAGTTTATCGCGAAGCTGCATCTGCACTGATCGTACTTTCTAGTGCTTGATCCACTGGTTGTCTGGCAAAGGAATTGGATGACAACCTCACAGATAAACCACCTCTTTCAAGTTGTCTTATGCCAGGATTAGGCCATGATTTATGGTTATCCTAAGAGGTAGATGGCTTTAATCAGAATTTTAGGTGATCTTAATTTGATAAGCCTATTAAAACTCTCCATAATGGCCATTTTGTCGTAGCTGGGGTCAATAAGACTGCTTTTTTTGGAATCAGCACACTATTTTACATAGAATAGGCTTGTCAAACTAAGATCACCTAAAATTCCGATTAAAGCCATCTATCTCTTAGGGTAATAAGCTGAGTGAGAAACAGGAGTTGGATGGCGACCGTACCTTCTGAAAGTCTCCTCTCTGTTGCGGATATCATTAGAACAATTAAAGTCAAACCAAGTCTTTTTTCATTAGTAGTAGGAATAGAATATGTAATGTACGCCTCTATGCCCAAAAGATTCACCTCTGTGATACGCTCTGCACACCCAGAAGGGTCCCGGCCACGGAAGCAGTAATCATTCCATGGGAAATCACAGAAGTACTGCCAAAGGGCCTCCCAATCAGCAGCGCCGAAGTGCCAAAGGCGCTTCCTCTTGGGAGGATCGAAAGGCCGAATTGGATCGATAGAGCAGGAAACAGATATAAGATTGTGATCGGAGGAGCCCAAAGGAGACAAAAGTTTGACAGAGTAAGAAGAAGGATGGGAGGTAAGAAATAAATCCAGAATGTTGGGCCTATCTCCAAGGCGATCGGCGATACGAGTAGGGTGCTGTACAATCTGCTGTAGGTCATTTAGGATAGAAACGTTCTAAGCAGTTCACCAGGGATGTCAGTGAAATTCGAGGAAAGCCAAAGGTGGTGGTGAGCATTGAAATCGCCTGAAATGGAGATTTCAGCAAAGGGAGAGTGAGATAGAATGTATTCCACTTTGGAAGTGAGGTAATCAAGGAATTTTGGACAGTCAGTAGAATTAGGAGAAAGGTAAACAGCGCAGATGTATTTAGTTTGAGATTGGCATTTAAGCCGTAGCCAGAGGGTATAGAATTCGGAAGATTCGAGTTCGGGAATACAAGAACAAGTTAGGTCATTACGTACATACACGCAACATCCACCTTTAGAGTGAAATTGAGTATAAAGAAAGTAAGAGGGTACCGAAAAGGGGTTGCTGTCAGTCGTCCCAGACACCAGAGTTTCAGTGACGAAAAGAAGATGAGGTTTAGAAGAGGAGAGGTGGTGTTCAACAGATTGAAAATTTGAGAAAAGGCCACGAATATTGCAGAAGTTTAAGAAAAGTGAATCAGACAGAGGTTCAGAACATCTCGAATAGGCAGTAGCAGATCTAGCCCCACTGCCCGGGTCTGCGTTCCAGGTATTGGCAGGGGGGAAGCCAGAAGTGGGGACATCTATGGTTCCATCCCCAGGGGACTCCGGAGCTCTTGAAGTTGATGCCATTTTTTTTAATTTTGAAAAGATTATGTAGTGTGTGAGATGCATGTGTATGTAGTGAGGAACAGGGAGAGAAGTGTGTGTTTGAAAGCATGCTGGACTGCTCACAGGGTAGATGAGACAAGGAAAAGCTCAGCTAAGGAGGACAGTGACAGGAGAAACGGGAGTTCCAGCACTCCCTATCTTCTGTCCAGGGCCGCCGAGAGGGCGGGGAAGCAGGGTTAAATCCCAGGGGCCAGGACCTCTAGGGGGCACGGAAAGAGGGGGTGATAAAATCTAAAAATATTAATAAAGCAATTGATTAAATAACAGAGGAAATATAATTAATGAACATACATTTTATAGAGATTATCATACTGTATGTTTTGAATAGTGACTTGGACATATAATCAGTTTGCTTGTTATGTACACAAAAAACATTCATAATAAAATACTGAGTAAACAGGGGGGGCCCATATACCAATCCTTCCCCGGGGCCTGTGGCAGCTCTCGGCGGCCCTGCTTCTGTCTAATGCTCCCTCCGGAGTACTTCCCTGGTCGATTGGTGTCTACAATTTCCTTTAATATATATATATATATATATATATATATATATATATATATATATATATATATATAATATATATATATATATATATATATATATATATATATATATATATATATATATATATATATATATATATATAATATATATATATATATATATACAGAGTCGGCCAATTTAAGTATAAGTGATGTAGATGTATTAGAGGTAGCCAGTGGTAATTTTACATACGTTAGCGATATGAGTGGTACCACCAGGTGGATTGATCATTGTCTCACTAGTAATAATCTAAAGGATCGAATTGTTAGAGTTCATATTTTGCATGATTTCCTTCTTTCTGATCATAGACCATTACAAATATTAATTAACGTTACCAATTTATGCGCAACACGACTTAACAAGAACTCAATAGGTAAGAATAATCGCGTCGATTGGTCCAATGTTAATATGCAGCAGAGAATAGAATACAAAGACAGAACATGTCACCTCTTTAATAATTTAGAAATTTTGCACCTTGGCTGTAATAATCCTTGCTCAAATGATTCTCACTGTAAACTCAGATAGGTATTATAGTAAGATAATATCCATGTTAAGAGAAGCAGGAAGCCCCTTGATTAAATCTTACAACTATCATACTAAGGTTATTCCTGGATGGAATGATTTTATTGCCCCCCTGAAGAGGGAATCGAAAGACGCCTACGATTTGTGGTGCTTTCATGGTAGACCCAGATTAGGACCAGTATACATAAATATGTGTAGAAGTCGGGGTCAGTATAAGGCGGCCATAAGGCGATGTAAACAGGAAGAAGAGTCTATTCGAGCATCAAAAGCCTGTGAAGCTCGCATAAATAACGATAATAACAAATTTTGGAAATTTGTTAAGAATCGAATCAAACGGGTGTCAAAAATGTCCTCCTCCGACAATCGATGGGGTGTCGGGGGACGATGAAATTGCAAAGCTGTGAAAAAACCACTACTCTAACATTCTTAATAGTGTGAGTAGGGATAATCTTAAGATAGATTGCAGCGAAACGATTGTGGGAGGGACAAGGGAAAATATTTTGATATCATTTTCTGAAGTAAAGAGGTTAATTAAAGAGTTAAAGACTGGTTCTGCGTAAGGGGTAGATGACTTATCGAATGAGCACTTAAAATATGCAAATGACGTAGTATGTCTGCATATATCATTGCTCCTATCAGCCATGCTTGCTCATAGCTATATCCCTTCAGAGTTCATGAGGGTATATAACTTGCCCCTGGTCAAAAATAAGTATGGAGACATTCTGTCCAGCAATAATTACAGGCCTATTGCTGTCGCTTCCTGCTTCTCGAAACTACTAGAAAAACTCTTGTTACTCCGATTAAATGATTTCCTATGGACATCTAATCAGTTTCGCTTTAAAAGGTCCCACTCAACTGACCTGTGTATCTATGTACTTAAAGAAACAATATCTAAATACATTGACAGTAATTCAACCATTTATAGCTGTTTCCTTGATATAAGTAAGGCATATGATAGGGTGAACCACAATATTTTATTTGCAAAACTAGAAGACAGGAAGGTTCCCATGTACATATTAAATTTATTGAAATTTTGGTATTCCCACCAATCTTTCACTGTTAGGTGGGGTAATGTACTATCCGAGTGTTTTGGCTCCTCTTGTGGGGTGAGACAAGGCTCCTTGCTCTCCCCTATGCTGTTTAATGTGTATATTGACGGATTAATTGCTTCACTTAATGAGGCAACAGTAGGATGTTGTATAGATAACACAAGGATAAATAACTTAGTTTATGCCGATGATATGGTGTTAATAAGTCCCTCTGTTAAAGGTCTGGATCGGCTACTAAAAGCCTGCGAAGTGTATTCGCAGAAACATGATATTCTTTTTAATGTGACAAAAACTAAGGTTATGCAATTTCATCCTAAAAGCTGTAATCAGCCAGCTGATATAAGGTTTAAAATGAATGGTGAAGTAATTGAGGAAGTACAAGAGTTTAAGTATTTGGGTCAAACTATTACCAGCTCCCTGAGTGATGACTCGGATATAAGAAAACAATCTCGAAGCCTGTGTGCTAAAGCGAATATGACCATAAGGAACTTTCGTTTCTGTACAAGTGAAGCTAAAGACACACTCTTTCGTACTTTCTGCAGTAATATATACGGTCAGCAACTCTGGGTGAATTATAAAAAAGGTTCTGGCAGAACCCTAAATTTGCTGTACAACAGGTCGTTTAGACTCTTACATAAATTACCCCCGAGATGCTCAGCTTCGCAAATGTTTGCAACCCGCAATGTTCCGAGCTTCCCGGAGGTAACAAGACGTGCTCAACACAGTCTAATGCAAAGAATTAAAAAATCAACCAACCCGATCATCCAAGCTATCCATGAGTCCTGCCATTT
This sequence comes from Bathynomus jamesi, assembly GCA_023014485.1. Taxonomy (NCBI): domain Eukaryota; kingdom Metazoa; phylum Arthropoda; class Malacostraca; order Isopoda; family Cirolanidae; genus Bathynomus; species Bathynomus jamesi. The sequence continues at coordinate 961,396 of JAJOZX010000439.1, read as the reverse complement.
ATCCTCTAAGCTATGGACTTTTTGGTACGAAAACGTCTGTCTGTAGCTCCACTTAACTTCGACAGTGCAGTATTATTTCTAATCAATTGTATATATTTTTATCCTTAGTGTATGAACTGTCATTGTATTAATAATATTTGTCATATGGACTATAGTCTGCCAATAAACCTTTTCATTTTCATTTCATTTTCATTTTCATATACACAAGCCGACACGATCTCAAATCCATTCATAATAATTAATAATTAACAAATTAAACTTAAATATGTAATTAATAATTAATAATAATATAAACTTGAGTCTGGCTATGAGGTGTCGCCAAAGTGTTTATGCTTTTTAGTAAATTTGTTTGAGATATGAATTTTTACCTTATTTCAGACCTTTTTCAGAAACCCTGCATATATATATATATATTATATATATATAGATAATATATATATATAGAGAGAGAGAGAGAGAGAGAGAGAGAGAAAGAACAGACAGACAGACAGACAGACAGACAGACAGACAGACAGACAGAATCATAAGTGCTAAAATAGTTGATTTTCGCCTCCAAGTTATTAAAGTTTTCGTGACCTGTTTGCGGCCCATCTTGTGTCATCACAGTGTCACCAGCTGTCACCGAAATGTCATGAAGGCTCCCTTGGCGTCACTGAGTATAAGCGATCTGTGGAATATTTAGAAGGAATTCGAATTTATCGCAGTCTAATAAATGAATAGGTCGTGTATGTATATGTAAAGGGTGTCAGGAAATGATTGCCCCCCCGTACAGAAGAAACTGAAAGGAATAGAAAAAAACATACAAAACCACGCGAAAGAGCGTTTAATTTTGAATAAAAAACACTTGTTTTAATATCGGGTGTTACCCCCATTTGCAGCTCCGACGGCCATTAATCGACGGGGGTATGATCCCAGAAGTGTCTCAAAGAGATCAGTATCATGACTCATTTCTTCAAGGACTTCGTTGATCTTTGCAGTCATAATTTCTGTTGAATACCGATTCTGAATGGGTTGTTCCAGCATTAAGGACTCCACCCGATCCTTCATGATGGATCCGACATGTTCACAGACATTAAGATCGGGAGAATTGCCAGGCCATTCATTATTTCCGAAAAAATCAATGTTATTGTCCTTAAGCAGTTGTTGAGTCGCAAATGCTTTCATACAGGGGGCTTTGTCGTGAAGAAAGGTTGCCTGTTCAACATCCAAAACACACTCGGGGTCTTTCAAAAACGGAATTACATGTTGGGCTAAAATTACATTTCGAAAATAAGGCGCATCCCAACTGGTTCCTCTTGGTTTGATAACCCAGATGAGCTTCCGAATAGAGAACATAATGAAAACACCCACACATGCTTGATTTTTTACTATTTCTCGATACTTCTGGTCGTCTGGGACTTCATCAGGAGTTGTTGCCCAAACCCGATCATTCTGAAAATTTGGTTTTCTGGAGACATAAACGAAGAATTCATCGCTGACAACCAAGTGAAGGAAATCGTCTTCCGTCCATTCCTCAAGATAATCACAAAACCATAGCCGATCTTCAATATTAAGATCATTCTTCCGTGGCTTAGCTATTTCATGTCAAGCACTCAAGCCTTGGCGAACTCGAAATTGATGCACAAGTTGCCGATTGACTATCTTACCACGACGGATAAGTATCTCTTTCGCTACCTCAGAGCAGCTCTTCTTTCGGCGCCGTGATGCAGCAAGCACAATGTCTTTCGATTCTTGAGATAATTTCTCCGGTCTTCCTCCTCGAAATTCTGTTTCACAATCTTCAGGATTCTTATTCCAATTCCTTTTGACAAAGTCTTCTGATCTTTTTAATCTCTCAGCCACCCAGTGTCGAGTTATGAAAGTTGCACCAGCTTCCTTTGCTTCACGAAATGTGACAGCTCGAATGCGGTCAAGAACTCGCTTTTTCTCTGAATCGTTCAAAATAGATGATGCCATGGTTTCTGTGGGGAAAAAAATGGTAAGAACTAAAATCACAGAAATAGAATATAATGGTTTTTATTCAGATTTTAACGCTCTTTCAAGTGGTCTCGCCGGTTTTTATCTATCTCTTCTAGTTTTTGCTCTACAGGGGGGGGGGCAATCATTTCCTGACACCCCGTATATGCCTTGGTTACCTTGGTTTTCCTTCTGCCCGAATTGTTCGTTTTGACGAAGGTCAAGCTTGTCACTTCACCTTAGACCTACATTTTAACTTGAAATCCGAACCACGCCCCACCCACCAGCAGCCCGGCGTCTTAACCACTAGGCTACCAAGGTACCCATTTATCTACCAACCAATTTCTTTATTGTGTAGAAGGATGAACAGCTGGGTTTTGCTGCGCGCCGCCTGCCGTCACCGGGTCTGGATCCCGTGACCGATGGATTCGTAGTCAGCGACGCTAACCACTACACCACTGAGGCGCATATATATATATATATATATATATATATATATATCCCTTTCAACGTTTCAAATGTTCAGTGCGATGATTCCTCATTTCACGAAGGTCAAGCTTGTTGCCCCTCCTCTTGAATTGGCCTGATGAAGTAAAGAGTTGGTTTCCTGTGCTCTCCACTTCACATAGCCAGGTACGTCCGCCTCATCTGGAATTGTTCTGAGCCAGGCGTCTAGTCTTCTTTTGAGGATATCCACCTCTATACCACTCGTATTCCTTAGTTTAGTGGGCAGCTGGTTAAAAAGTCTTGGTCCTCCAACAACAAAACTATTTTACTTCAGGGTTGAGGATGTTCCCAATCCAGCCTTTAATTTGGGAACACAACACAGTCTTCCTTTTCTACTTTGTACTGTTGTTTGAGTGGTTATAAGATTCAAAGTAAGATTAGGAACAAGTTTCTCCATTATTTTCCAAGTGCAAATATTGGTGTACCTCTCTTCTTCTTTCCAGTGAATATAAATTTAATTCACGTAACCTTTTCCAGAAATTTAGTTCTTTGCATCCATTGATCTTGGATGCGAAGCTTCTCACAATCCCTTCTAGTTAACTAATGTCTCCTTTTTTATAAGGAGATGTTGAGACCGAGCAGTATTCCAACTTGGGTATAATCAGTGTTTTTAATAGAGGAATCGTTATATTCCTATCCCTTCTTTTAAGGGTTCTCAGTATCTGTGCAGTTATTCTTTTTGTTCTGTTGTTTACTGCTATCCTATTTTGTTTCAAATTTCGAGTCATAAGTCATTACACCTAAATATTTTGCTTTAGAATTTTTCTGAATTTGCTGTGCATTTAGGGTATAGTATTGCATGGAATTTAGGTCCTCCCTTCTTCCGTACCTTAATAGTTGAAAATTTTCAGTGTTATATTTCATATTATTGCTTTCAGACCAATTGCAGGTTATGTTCATGTCTGTTTGTAGAGATCCTATATCCCTTGGGCTTCTTATTTTTCTACTAATTTTTGAGTCATCGGCAAAGGATGTTACTGTGCTGTTACTGGTAACTTCTTCATCCATAGCAGTTAGCATGATTATGAGGAGTAATGGAGCTAATACTGTTCCTTCTGGTACTGAGCTAAGAACGTCCGACTCTGATGAAGATATTCCTTGAACTGTAACGACTTGCCGCTCACTAAAGAAATTATATACCCATTTTCCTAATTTTCCTGTTATTCCCCTATTACCGGGTGTACATAAAGTCAGGATCTATTTTTGTGAAGCACTTGGAAATTATATGGAATTCAATCATAAAATGATAAAGTGGTAACATTTATTAAATAATTAAGAGTAGGATTCGACGTGACGCCCATCAGTATCCCTGCACAGCTCAAATCGTTCCGCAGCATTTCTAAACACATTCTGGAGCATTTGCGGGGTTATGTTATCTGCAGCAGTTCGTATACGTGTACGTAAGTTTTCAAGACTCGTAATCTTCGTCTGATAGACGTGCGATTTGATAAAGCCCCATGCAAAGAAATCTAAAGGGGTTAAATCTGGTGATCTCGCTGGCCAAGGTCTTTGGTTGCTTCCGCGTCCGATCCAGCGATTTGGAAAACGTCCAGTTAGATAATCCTGAACAATTTTGGCATAGTGACAAGGGTTCCATCTGGTGGATTCTAAGGGGATAGGATTCGTGTCATAACATGACGTAAACAGAATCTATAAATAGACCCACAAATTGTTTAAACTTCATTCTCTTCATTGCAATTGCTTCGGATTGACGTGTATTAATTACTGTTCAAGATGTATCGTCGTGGTTACTTTCGTCATCATAATCGAAGAAGGAAGTTTGTTCGGACTTTTCCTCGAACGATTGTTAGAAGGCGTTCAAAGGAGAAGATATTTAAAGCTTCAATGAAATTTGTTTATTTGTCTAAAAATACTTTTGATGTTAATGCAGATGGATATTATACCTTGTGTTTGGATCTTTTAACTAATGAGGCTAAATCTACCATTTTAAAATTTAATTATTATCAAGTAACAGGTGTATCATTTCATAGTATTCCAGAATTGAATATGTCTGGATATGTTATTAATTATGAAGATTCATTAAGTCGTAAGAAGGAGGGTAGGGAAAGGATAGAGGGACCTAATGTAGGGATATCACCATCTCCATATTTAATTGTTCCACATTGTGTTTTGTTTGAATCTAATCTTGACTCCACTCATAGCGCAGAGCAAGTAATGCATCATCCAAGAACAAAGTGGTACTCACCTTTTAAAGAGTTTAGAATGTATCGTAGACTTAAGCACGTGTGTGAATTAGGTGAACAGGTTACTGCCCAATTCCCTAATACTTTAATTAAGATATCAACGAATGATTTATCTAAACCATTAGGTCGTATTTATGTTGGTAAATATACACCTGACGGATCTCAAAAAAATGAGTATGCATTTACATATGTTAATCGAATTGTATTTTATGTTAAGCTGTATGGTATAAAACAATAAAGAAATAAAACAAAAATTTCAAATTTTTCATTTTTCCATGATGAGTCACAATCTATTTATATCCCGAGCTATGCAATTCGGTCGCTAGTATTACCGACCGATTTGTTTGCATGCACCTGGTGGGGAATAAGGTGTTAGGTTACATACTGACGTCATAATGCGTGGATGACTCATGGTATTTTTTAACCTAACCCACTGATTTAGACCATGTAGCCATTAATCTCTCGGCTGCCTCGCAGAGTTAGGTACACTGGCAAAACTGTATCGAGTTACGAGTAGATCAAAGTTTCATTTGACTCTGTATCCCTGCACAGCTGAAATCGTTCCGCAGCATTTCTAAACACATTCTGGAGCATTTGCGGGGTTATGTTATCTGCAGCAGTTCGTATACGTGTACGTAAGTTTTCAAGACTCGTAATCTTCGTCTGATAGACGTGCGATTTGATAAAGCCCATGCAAAGAAATCTAAAGGGGTTAAATCTGGTGATCTCGCTGGCCAAGGTCTTTGGTTGCTTCCGCGTCCGATCCAGCGATTTGGAAAACGTCCATTTAGATAATCCTGAACAATTTTGGCATAGTGACAAGGAGCACCATCATGTTGATAGACGACGGGGATAGGATTGTTAGTACCGTCGTCTATCAACATGATGGTGCTCCTTGTCACTATGCCAAAATTGTTCAGGATTATCTAAATGGACGTTTTCCAAATCGCTGGATCGGACGCGGAAGCAACAGACCTTGGCCAGCGAGATCACCAGATTTAACCCCTTTAGATTTCTTTGCATGGGGCTTTATCAAATCGCACGTCTATCAGACGAAGATTACGAGTCTTGAAAACTTACGTACACGTATACGAACTGCTGCAGATAACATAACCCCGCAAATGCTCCAGAATGTGTTTAGAAATGCTGCGGAACGATTTCAGCTGTGCAGGGATACTGATGGGCGTCACTTCGAATCCTATTCTTAATTATTTAATAAATGTTACCACTTTATCATTTTATGATTGAATTCCATATAATTTCCAAGTGCTTCACAAAAATAGATCCTGACTTTATGTACACCCTCTATGTGCTATGATTCCATGGTCACACTTGTCGAACACCTTGGTAAAGTCTGTATATGTTATATATATATATATATATATATGAAGCGCCTTGGTGGTGGTGTGGTTAGCGTCGCTGACTACGAATCCATCGGCCCCGGGTTAGAGACCCGACGGCAGCCGGCTCGCAGCAAAACCCAGCTGTTCATCCTTCCACACAATGAAGAAAGTGGTTGGTAGATAAATGGGTACCCTAGGTGGCCTAGTGGTTAAGACGCTGGGCTGCTGATGGAGCGTGGTTCGGATTCCACGTTAAACTGTACGTCTAAGGTCGAGTGAAAAGCTTGACCTTCGTCAGAATGAACAATTCGGGCGGAAGCTTACCAAAGGTTATATATAGTTACCAATTTGTAATTATATATTTAATGGCCAGGTATGTAACCATGTTTGGTGCGTAAATCGGTACTATAAGGAATAATGGTAATTACCGTTATTTGATAATGGTTATAAATGATTGTTATTATAAATGCTTTGGCCATTGGCCAAGGTCACCAGATCTTTCAGATCAAAGAATGTTTCTAATTAAATTATTAATTAGGTTGATTAATAGAAGGAGTTTTCTTCCTTTATTACACAAAATAAATTGATTTAAGATTGCGACAGAATTGCGGATTGTTTACATTGGAAATAATGTGTACACTTGAATTCATGCTTACAATATAAATGATTGTTATTTAATAACGCGCGCGGTAATGAGTTGACTTTATATAAAGTTCATTGAATGACTCCAAACCCGAATGGGGCTCGCACGAATGATATTCACATGATGGTAGCTCGTGGGTCACTAAAGTTGGTGTTCGAAGGGAGAGAAGTCGAGGTGCTCCAGAGGTCCTTGTAACGAAGTTGAAACGCAAGACAAGGCATGAGGACATGCCTTGAGTGAAATCCTCGCAATGTGACGTCATCTTGATCGTGTTTGAGTTGATGGTATATCGCTAATTTTTGCCGGAATATTACATAGGTTGTTTGCAAACGACTCTGCATCTTCAGTTGGGCACTGCAAGTGTCATTACACACACACACACACACACATATATATATATATAGCGCTCGGTTGTGTAGTGATTGCGCTCGGTGGTGTAGTGGTTAGCGTCGCTGACTACGAAACCATCGGCCCCGGTTTCGAGACCCGACGGCAGCCGGCGCGCAGCAAAACTCAGCTGTTCATCCTTCCACACAAAGAAAGTGGTTGGTAGATAAATGGGTACCCTAGGTGGCCTAGTGGTTAAGACGCTGGGCTGCTGATGGGGCGTGGTTCGGATTCCACGTTAAACTGTAAGTCTAAGGTGGAGTGAAAAGCTTGACCTTCGTCAGAATGAACAATTCGGGCGGAAGCTAACCAAAAGTTAACCAAAGGTATATATATATATATATATATATAGACACGAGTATATATAATTACTTGTATTATCTAAATATTTAAATCCTATTATCATTTATATGTATTTTTTCTTTTTAACTTAACTGGAAAAAGTATTTGTAATATTTGGTCAGTTCGGAAATAGAAAAGTACCTTTTGGTAATTGTTTACATTTTTCTCTTTTCGACAAATTGTCCCATTTTTAACTTCTTTACTTCGGAATATTTTATGGGTTATCTTGCGAACCTGTGTATTTGAAACGGTACAAATTCGTCCCTGTCGTTCAAAAGAGATAATAAGGTCTTCGCCCGCGATACCGGTGAACCACTCGATTCGAAACTTATTTTGCATGATCTGTGGCCAGCGTTCGTAGCTCAGAGGGTAACACCTCTTCCCTATAAGCAAAGTGAATATACTGAGGCTGGGGGTCCGAACACCGCTGAACCCCGACCCTGACTCGTTATTGTGGCGAGGCCAATTCAAATTTGTTGAGGGAAAGTCACTATCTTAACAAATGTGGAAGTCATTGAAAACTCAAAATGAAAACATTCTTTCCGCAAGTGCGGCACTTGAAGACGCGATTTTGCTGCTATCATCTGTATTTAAAATTATATAACTAATTATATATGATTTAATGTATTTGCAAACTGTAAATTTGGTTGTAAACATGAAAATTTTAAAATAAATATCCTTTAATCCAATAATAATAGTATCATTAATATTATTACACTGTTAGCCCAGTAAAGCCTAAAGCTTAAGGGCCAAATTAAATAAAACAAATAGTCCAGCTTCACAATTATTTATGTCAGTTGAAATTCTAAAACGAATGTTCTGTATTTATTTTATTATCAATAAAGGTTATTCAATTCAAAAAATTCAACTGTAAAAACAATACTAACGTGCTGCTTTTTCACAAAACAAGTGCTAACACATCGTCAAGTGAGACTGAGGCTTAACCCGATTGGACTTTACACGTCCTGATAAGTGAAATAGAGTGGAGAGGAGGCAAGGCGGAAAGAGAAGAGATTAAAGAGAATGGGGAATTTCTGGAGGGATGGCCAAGTTATGTGAAATCTTTTTTTTTATTTCATTGTTGCTTATACAGAAATACGTGACAGTTCCTCCTGAATTTGTTTCCTTTTTTTTCCTTGACTGAAAATGACACGGGAGACACCATAAGCCCCCAACCATTTCACCACTCAGCAGTTTGCCGCATCACAACACAAAGCATTCATTAATTTGCATAAAAGAAAGACACTCGACGCTCTGTAATTTTCATCTATTTCAGTCCATTTTGTCGTGAATGAAGTTCGTTCATGAGATAAAAACGAAGCCACGGGTCGTCTCTTCACCGCGTAAAGGCTTTCTCCGATTTCCGTGATCCGAACTCAACTTACCGACGTACATATGGAATCATCTACGAACGAACGCGAAACCTTCCTCTTCACTCATTTAGAGGAAGCGAGACGGCCTTTATTGGCTCACCGCTTTTATGAGCACAAATGTATGGAGAGGCTGAGAATGGAGGACAACTATGTTCGCATGTCTGCGCCTGCCTTTTACGAGGGCATCGAGCCCCATTCACTCGAAGTGTATATTTAACAAGATGAGTTATAGCAGAAACGTCAATTCTATGATTTTATATATATATATATATATATATGTGTGTGTGTGTGTGTGTGTGTGTGTGTGTGTGTGTGTTGTGTGTGTGTGTGTGTGTGTGAAAACGAGAGAGATAAATTGCTAATCTGCTAAATGCCCAACTAGCTTTAGCTTTATATTAAAGAAATAACATATAAGCGTCCATAAATAATTCCTCTTCAGTTTTTTTTCCTGAGAAATCAAAGAAGCGAAATGTGAAAACAAATAAGACCATGAAATTTTTATTCAAAGGCAGGACTTCCCTTTGTTTGAAGTCAATAAATGACATTATTAAAATTATATAATAAAAAAATGTGAACTGACATAAAATTTCAAGTAAAATCGTCTTGTTTTAAATTTAATGGGAACTAATTTAATTATTTTTAATTTTAATGAAATAATTAGAAAATCAAATTAAGAGATTTAGTTACAAAAGAGAAAATTTAATTTTTTAATTTTTTTAGTGTTATGCTATTATCGTGAAACGTCTTTAATTTTTATTTACTTTTCTTTAATCTTATGTTTTCTGCATTCTTTGTACTGCTTAACACTGACTTCTGTATTCTATAAAAGGTAGCGTGGCCGCCTCGACTGAGACATAGAACCTGCAGCCGACATTTTTTTGAGCAACGTGAGAAATTTCGAATGACGACAATTTTCACTATTTTCCCGGCTTATTTTAATTAGAACAATAAAAATAACGGGGAAAAGCGAGCGAAGTTCATAATTTTAACACAACATCGTAGAGAGAGCTTCCAGTTAACTTTAAATCACCATTAAATTTTAATCAACCAAACACTCCTTCTCATGACTCACCGCGCCCGAGACTGACTTTTGGGTATGTTTCCGGCCTACTCTCTCTCCATGTTGCCAACTGATGTTTTATATTTAAAATAATCATATTTTAATTTCACACAATTAAATCAGTTTACTACACTCCATAAACGGATTATCATTTTATTACACTCCAAAAAAAAAAATCCCTTTTTTAAGAACAATACACAACATTATGTTTTGTCGTAAATACGCCCTTTTATTTAAAAAATTTAAATTCCCCCCTCTCTCTCTCTCACACACACACACACATACACACACACACACATACATATATATATATATATATATATATATATATATAAAATCATCGATACATTCATAGTTTAAGTGGAAGTATGAAAAATACTCCAGCTTTTTACGCATGTACGTTTCCTAAAGAGCATATATATATATATACTGTTATGTATGGGAATAATATAATAAGGTTAATTAATTACTGGTTATAAATTAAATCACAAACAAAATTGATCATGGAAACAGAAAGAATTGTAAGTATAAATGAATGGTTCATGAAAACAAAGGGAACGAGCCAAAATGGCGCTCTGCCTTTTCGTTTCTGAAACGACGTTTTATAAATTCTTAAGTACATGAAATTAGAAACATATGCATGTTAAATACTCATGTAATTTAGGAAAAAAGACATGAATTCAATTGTCTACTTAATTCTGAATAAGTTCGGATAAAAATACCATATAAAGGTTACCCAGAAACTAAGAAAATAAATAATGTAAAAATTAAATAAAAACAAAAACAGGTGATCGCCATTCCTTCCTGCGGGTTCCCGCGTTTCAAAATTGAACGTTCATTTATGTATAAAATGGGAAAACTCCGCTAAAATTAGATTGTTACATTATTAACAAGTTTAATGGCATGTAAAATTACACCTTCTGAAAGGTTAATAATCCTTAAAAAAATAAGATTAATCAAAAAAGAGAATCTTATTTGGGTATATAAATAAATCTTGCGCCTGGCAGCCGCGCCGAACCATAAACCGACAAAGAGGGTATTATACAAAGGAAAACGCGTAGGATCAGTGCATCTCAGAACGTGAAAAAATAAAGGTCACTCTCACAAACCCTGGGTTGAATTTAAATAAGAACGTTAGATTTATTTCTCCTTTTAAGAACAAAAAAACGAGTTCTTAATGGAAGTTTGCTAAAGTATATATATATATATTGTGCCGTAATGATAAAAGTCAAATCGTTGGGCACTTAGAAACGAAGTCGTTCTTCTAAATTTGGAGTAAATTACTTACCAAGCTAAAATGAAACGAAAAATTCGCGTCTGTTTAAAAAACTCCAAAAAGAGTCTGTCCTATATTCCGGAGGATGAAAACGGAGACACTCCGTATATTCGGTTCGTGTCGGTAAACGCTCGAAAATAGTGTACCCTTGATTCACCGTTAGAAAACGGAGTCCGCGCATTCAGAAGAAATATAAAATACACAGGATTATAATGTACAAATTCTCAAGAGAATAATTACCACTGTCAAAAGGAAGTAGGCAAACAATGTATTAAGGCATGCATTAAACATTATAATTGGAATGGTCAAATAACCAGATAGGATTTAAATAATTCTATGAAATTGTATTATGTACACGATACGGTCAAAAGGCCAGATAGAGAACCAACCGTTGTTCTAAAAGATAAGTCAATCGAAATTGTAGTATGTATGCGTTTATTCATTTTAAATAATCTGGCATATTACAATACGGCTGTATTCAGTTAAATAACTACCAATTGTAGATTAAAATTGTTTAACAGTCAAATTTAAAGTGTTTATTCATTTTACTTAATTGTCTTATCAAGTGTCTTTCTTTTTCATTGTAATTGATTCCATGCCAAAAGTGGCTAACAGTCATATTTTAACTGGCTTATGCATTTTATTTTAAGTGTCTGTGTTAATTCTAAATATCAAATTCTTGAAGTAAAAATCAATGTCTCAAGTGTCATTTCTTCAAACAAAAATATTCAGGATTGCCAAAATTTCCTTGTTGTATTGTAATTGGTTTAATAAGATCTGTGATGAATATATTATTTTTGTGAAAGGTTTATAATTATCCCCCTACACGAATTGACAGAGAAATAAGAATATATATAATCACTGATATGTATAACCTTGGGTTAAATGTATGTAATGTGGTTTAAATGAAAACAGGCTAAAATAAAGGTATAATTCATACCATAAATAGAAAATAATAAACCACCTCATGTAACAATACCATAGTTTTACTTCCGCCCAAATTGCTCATTCTGACGAAGGACAAGCTTGTTACCCCACCCTAGACCTACAGTTTATCGTGGAATCCAAACCACGACACACCACGGGTTGTCAGAAATTATAAAGTCCTTTAAAAACGCAGGTGAGAGGAGATTTCTCCCGTGTTATCTAATTTATTTATGGAATTTTTTAAAAGGAGAATTTTGCCCACTATTGTTAATTTTAACATTGTTTGGTACCTGTATATAAATGATGTCTTTTGCCTTTGACTTCATAATTTGGCTCTTGATGAATTCCTTGATAGGTTCAGTAATTTAGTTCCGTCTATAAAATGACGAATGCTTATCATTTCTAGATCTAAAAATTCGGAGATGCGCAAGTCAATTCAGATTTGAAATTTTTCACAAGCTTATTAATTACTACTCGTATCTTCGTTTTTATTTTGACCATCATCCCTCGATAAATGTTTTTCTTCTTTGTTTCTCAGAGCATTAACCCGTTAACTGCGCGAGCCCCAGTTACGAGTCGAGCCAAAAACACGGGCTACGCAAAGAGATAGCTTAGTTTAAAGTTTAAACCCGCGTATAAATGGGGCTGCGCAGAAATGGTCAGAAGCGAGAGCCCATGGTATTACGAGTTGCGTAGCAAACGGGTTAGGAGTTTTCAGTCCTGAATTTTTAGATTCTGAGTTATGTAATATTATGAATGTTGGTATTAAACTATGTTATCGTATTCCTTTTCTTGAAAATTGTTTAAGCAAAGCTAAAAAAAAATGTATTATAAAAGTGTAATTGAAAAGAAATTTGATCATAAAAATATGCTTAGCCTACCTTACTTTGTAAATTTTAAACATCTTCCGACATTACTTAAAACAACTACGATTAACGTAGTCTTTAAGTATATAAATATTGTTAAATCGTGCCTTATTAATAAAGAACAGACCAGATAATGCAGCGTGTCTTCTCGACTGGATGTAAACAATGTGACTCAGTATAGGACAAAATGGAAAAACTTTAGACGTCAGAGTGAAACAGCATAAATTTGCGTGTAAGACGGCAAATAATTCTAATGCATTGTTTAGCCATATTTATAGATATAATCATAGCATTAATTGGGAGCGTTCTAAAATTTTTCTTAAAAATAAAGACATACACTGAGACTGGAATTTTCATCAAGATGTGGGAAATTCTTTCATTGAGCAAGTGCCCTCAGGTGATTACAATATTTTCATCAAACTTCGATGCTTGATGAAATACTTTTCGTGGAACTCATTCCTTGAAAATAATTTAATCGAAGTGGGCGGCACCATATATTGGAGGAAATGTCAATTAAATTCCATTTCAATTTATTTTCATTACATGCATATTATTTTCGTTAATAAAGAGCAACAATTACAAAATACTAAAAGCAGCTTAAATTTTAAGATTAAATACATTAGAAATAAATTTATCTTACTTCAATGGGATTCGAACGAATGTCACTGAAGATTCGAATTTAGCGAGACGCTACGTTACTCGGGTATGAGACGTTAAGATATACTGAGTTTGTGTATATAATTATACTCTTTCGCATTGGTTTGGTATGTAAATTTTACAGTAATATATATACTGTATATATATATTATATATATATATATATATATATATATATATATATATATATATATATACTGTTTCTGTTTATATATAATAATGAAAGATGAATCATCAAGTGTCCCTCATAAGTCACTGCTCATGATTTTAAATACAAATAAATCATCAGGAGTGTTTTGATGACTGACCGTTTATAGTCTCAAAGAAAATTCTAGTTTCAGTGTGAAAGGAACATTCTGGAGTATGCATTCATCTATTTTATAAATAATTTCAACAACAGTTCGGGAACGTATAAAATGGACCACATCTCGTAAAACACTTTTTGCCCTTAATTAGCATTTGTTAATGTTTTGCTAATCCCTCCTATTTTGTGTACGCTGTGTAGAAATATAGATTTTTGGCTGCTTGCTTTTCCCCTCATTCCCTGACGAAGTGAACTGTTAAATACACGAAAGACCTTGGAATCGTTTTTCATTTTTCATTGTGGGTGTGCATTATATATATATATTATTGTAAAGTTACTAGTGAAAATGTATTATTCGAGGTCACAATCCTATAAATTTCGCTTCCAGTTTCACTCTGAGTTCATTTAGGATTCGTTCATTAGTGAAAATGTGAAGGCAAATCCGATTTTTTTTATAATATTAATCATTCAAATAATGTAATTTCCATTAATTGCTGTGTATTTCTGCAAGAATTTATCTGTTTGTTAGTTTGTTATGCCGTTTTACTGCCTCTCACTCGTTTGTGTATGGTAAACTGTAAAACAAAATACACTCCTGTAATAAATGGAATTAATGTGATTATCAATTAATGCAATTTGATGTGATTATTAGAAATTTGCTTCATATTAGCTGCCGAGAGAGAGAGAGAGAGAGAGAGGAGAGAGAGAGAGAGAGAGAGAGATTAGTTTTGAAATCTCAGTTGGTATGCTGAAAGAGTAGTTACTTTTAAATTTTACATTTGGCAACACTGCGCCTGATTTTAAAACAGATTTTCGCTGAGATTCGTGATTGTAAGATCCGTTGTGTTTCATAGTGTCTGTTTAATGTAAATTCCGTTAATTATGTCATATTCATCTAAATTCGCTTCACCTTTAAACACCGTGTTTCCAAAGTTTAATTGAATAAAATCATATAAAATCTATTTCGTGTTTCGGCTTCCCATCCGTTAGGCCTAATCAGACACATGCAGCCAAGTCAGACAGGCATTCAGTGCAGTTAAACGAAATTCAGTACAGAAGAACCATTAAAGTTTGCAGTACAGTATAAGTTCGAAACAAGAAATATCATTATAAGTAAATAAAAATCATTATATTAAAAGCCCAATGACGACACTGCATAGGCTATATGTAGAAGAGCCCCGGAGTCCCCTAGGGAGGGGACCATAAATGTCTACTTCTGGCTATCCCGCTGCCGATACCGGGAACGCAGACCCAGGCAGCAAGGCTGGTTCTGCTACCACCCACCTGAGATGTCTGGACCTCTCTCTGATTCAGATTCATAAACGTCTGCAACATTCGTGGCCTTTATTCAAATTTCCAACTGTTGAACACCATCTCTCGTCCTCTAAACCTCACCTTCCCTTCCTCACTGAAACTCAAGTGTCTTAGGTGACTGACAGCAACCCTTTTTCTATACTGTCCTACTTTCTCTATACTCAATTTCATTCCAAAGGTGGATGTTGTATATTTGTACGCAACGTACTAACTTGCTTTCGTATACCCGAACTGGAATCTTCCAAATTCTACATCCTCCAGCTACGGCTTACGTGCCAATCTCAAACTAAATACATCTGCGCTGTCTACCTTTCTCCTCATTCTACTGACTATCCAATACTTTATTACTACCTCACTTCCATAGTGGAATACAATCCAGCAACTCTCTTTTCGCTGAAATCTCCATTTTAGGTAATTTAAATGTTCACCACCACCTTTGGCTTTCCTCCCATTTTGGTAACATCCCTGTTGAACTGACAACTTTTCTAGCCTGAATGACCTAGAACAGATTGTACAGCACCCTACTCGTATCCCCGATCATTCTGGAGATAAGCCCAACATTCTAGATTTATTCTTTCCTCTCATCCTTCTTCTTACTCTGTGAAACTGTTTTCTCCGTTGGGCTAATCCGACCACAATCTTATATCTGTTTCCTGTCATATTGCTCCAGAACGACCTTTGAACCCTTCCAAGAGGAGGAGACTTTTATATTTTGGCACCGCTGACCAGAAGGCCCTTAAGCAGTACTTCTTTGGTTTTCCATGGAATGAGTATTCCTTTCGTGGCCCGAAGTCCTCTGAATGTGCTGAGCGCATCAATGAGGTGACTCTCTCGGGCATGGATGTGTAAATTTCATGTTCTTTTCTTACTATTAAAAATCCCTTGGTTTAACTTTCTTTAGTTCTAATGCTTTCGGCGACAGAGAGGAGGCTTACAGAAGGTACCGTCGCTCTCCAACTCATGAGTCTCACTCAGCTTATATTTCTGCCAGGAATCGTGCAAAATCTGTTCTTTCACTCACCAAAAATTCCTTCATCCAACAAAAATTTGAAAACCTATCTAATTCTAATTGTTCTCGCTCTTTCTGGCATTAAGCCAATCCCTGTCTAACAACATTACTTTTTCTTTCTTTCCTATTTTCCATTCTGACGGCTCATTTGCCGTCTCTTCTCTTCATAAAGTTGAACTCTTCGCTCAACTCTGGACGATTCCGGTGCTGTTCCTCCATCTCCTCCTCCTTCTGATTTAATTATGTCTGAAATTAGAATCTCTTCAAAACATGTTCTTTCTGTCCTATCTGGGTTCCACTCTAGAAAGGCGTACTACCCTGATGGTGTCCTTCCTGTTGCTCTCAAGAACTGTGCTTCTGTGCTGACACCCTGTCTTGGCAAACTCTTTCTTCTTTGTCTTTCATCTGGTACTTTCCTTCCTGCTAGAAGTTCGCTCTCATTAAGCCTGTCCCAAAGAAGGGTAACCGCTCTCAACCCTCCAACTGTCGTCTTATTGCTTTGATTTCTTGCCTTTCTAATTTTTTTTAATCTATCTTTAACAGCAAATTTCTTAAATACATCTCTACTCACACTCTTCATTCAGATCGTCAGTAGGGGTTCCGCAAAGGACGCTCTACTGGCGATCTTCTTGCATATCTCTCTGACTCTTGGTCATCCTCCTTTCGGAATTTCGGTGAAATTTTTGCTGTTGCGCTAGACATATCAAAAGTTTTGATAGTCTAGCACAGATATTTAATTTCCAAACACAGGTCTCTTTCGGTTTCTATCCTTCTATCTGTGCCTTCATCTCTAATTTCATTTCTGGCCGATCTATAGCTGCGGTTGTAGATGACCACTGTTCTTCTCTTCTCCTAAAGCTGTTAATAGTGGTATTCATCAGGGTTCTGTCCTGTCATCCACTCTTTTCTTTTTATTTAATAATGATCTTTTAAGTCGCACTTCTTGTCCTATCCACACTATGCCGGTGATTCCACTCTTCATTTTCCCACCCAATTCACAAAACGTTTTTCTCAACAGTCACTCCATGCTTCGCGAGAGGCGTCTATGGTGCACCTGATCTCTGATCTTTCTACCATCTCTGAATGGGGGAGAAAAAACCTTGTGTTTTTCAATGCCTTAAAAACTCAGTACCTTCATCTATCTACTCGTCACACTCTTCCACACGACTATCCTCTTAGCTTCAACAATACGCAACTCAATCCTTCCTCTTCTCTTAACATTCTTGGTGTTCCCTTTTCTCGTGATCTTTCTTGGAATTATCATATATACTCTCTTTATAAAACAGCTTCTAAGAAGTTAGGTCCGTAACTTCTTCACCCCCACTCAGTTGTTGTCTCTATACAGGAGTCTTGTCTGTCACTGTATGGAGTACGCTTCTCATATGTAGGGTGGAACAACCCTCACAGCTCGACTTGACTGGATGGAATCGAAGGCTTTTTGTTTCATCAATTCCCCGCCTCCTACTGATTGTCTTCAATCTCTCTCTCTTCGGTGCAATGTTGCCGCACTCTCTCTTTACTAACGCTATTATAATAGACACTGCTCTTCTGAACTCTCTAACTGCATGCCTCTTCTTTTAAGGAGAGCTAGTAGTACCACATTTTCAACAATTCTCATTCCTTTTCTGACCAACTCTCTAACGGAAGGGTTAATCGGTATTCTCAATCTTTCATCTACTCAACCGGTCAACTCTGGAACAATCTTTTTCAATTCATCTTTTCACCTGTCTGTGACCTCCAGTTTTTCAAATGTTTAGGCATCTTGAAGACCATGGATCTTGATTTTGGTTCTCTCCTTCTTTTATGGGTAAGGGACACTTTTGCGAACGCTCTCCCTTCGACCCCTCCCTCCTGCATAGTTTGTGGTTTTCAGTTCGCATACATTAATTTAGTTTTATTAATTCAGTTTAATGATAACGTTTGTACAGTGGCGAAAGAAAATTCGCCAAAGAAAGCGTCCTGGATAATTTCGGAAAAGGTAATGCCTGGGTTTTGTTTTAGAAATTTTGTTAGTGTCACCAAAAGAATAATATATGGGTGTCCATAAATTATTCACCCCATTAGAAGCCTTAATAAATTCGTTATTATAGGAGCTATCTTAAAACGGTTTGCGGCAATTAATAACACAACTCAAGAAATTTTTGTTTTAATTCAGTAAACCTCCACGTGAGCCCCATTGGTAGCACGCAGAACATCAAGGCGATAGATGATTTCGTTCCAAACATTAAGAAGCATGTCTTGCGTGATGGAAGCTAATGTCTCTTCAATCCGGTGTCTTAATTCTGTGATGTTATTAACCTTCTTTGCATACACTCTGTCCTTTTTGTAGCCCCATAAAAAGAAATCCAGAGGCGTGATATCCGGGGAACGAGGAGACCATGGAATAGGGCCATCTCGCTCGATCCAACGAGAAGTGAACTTTTCATTGAGGAACCTCCGCACTTCTAATCCCCAGTGTGGCGGTGCCCCATCTTGCTGAAAGAACACACGGGGCTGCATATCCTCAAGCTGAGGTGCAGCATACCATTCAAGCATATCTAGGTAATTTGTAGCCTTCACAGTGTTCTCATGGAAGAAAAATGGTCCAATCACACGGTTATGGGAGAGAGCACACCAAACGTTTATCTTGGGACTGTTGCGTTCGTGTTCAATAAATTCATGCGGATTTTCTGATCCCCATATACGGCAATTGTGTCTGTTGACTTTACCAGATAGATGGAATGTCGCTTCATCACTGAAAACGACATTGTTCAAAAAATGCTCATCTTCATCAATACGGTCAAGAATGTCAACAGCAAACTGTACCCGTCTGGGTTTGTCATTTGGTAGAAGTTTCTGCAAGGTTTGCAATTTGTAGGCATAAAGTTTCAACCTCTTGTGAACCACTTTATGCACTGTTGAACGCGGTATTTGCAGTTCTCGGCTTGCTCGGCGGATGGATTTTGTAGGACTTCGGATAAACGCCTCCTGAATTCCTGCTATCTTATCTTCAGACACACTAGGCCTTCCAGCTCCTTTCTGATGTAGCACACTGCCAGTTTCTTGAAATTGTTTCAGCCATCGCTTGAGTGATTGCTTTGTTGGTGGAGTTTTCTGATATTCCTCCCGAAAACGTCTCTGTACAGTAATTGGAGATTTGGTTTCCCACATCCACAGCACACACATTGCTTTCTCCTTCACTGTCGCCATTGTGCCCCTAGTGGATGTTCTGCGAAATAAAGAAAAAAATTTCTTGAGTTGTGTTATTAATTGCCGCAAACCGTTTTAAGATAGCTCCTATAATAACGAATTTATTAAGTCGTATAATGGGGTGAATAATTTATGGACACCCTATATTCAAAGAAGTGCGGAATATCGCTAATGAGTAATTTCTTTATGCTTTTTCGAAATTTGGTTTCAAAGGAAACTTTTTTTTAAACTTTACTTCTCTAACTTTCTACAGCCCAAAATAATTAATGAGTGATTAAGACATAGTCTTATGACACGCCTTATATTTCTTATGACTGGGTACCGAATGCACTTGCCTTCCTAAACAATCCCTCCCCACACCCCCTAAAAAGAGAAAGAAAAAGGATCCCACTCCTCACTTTCCTACTCCAGTTCATACATAATTATAAAAGACACAATTTTAGACGAATTTTTTAAGTTGTTTATACATTTTTTGAGCATAATATTGTGAAATAACGTTTTGTATATAATAATAATATAATAATAATAATAATAATAATAATAATAATAATCAAAACGTGACTCAAGCTCTTGAATCCGCATTCTGCGCACTCAGTGCGCGCCCACGAAATGACTCGAGTGTCTCAAAGAGAATCAAATCTCACTTTGTGGGAAGAAGAAAGCTGTGATCAGAGGTGATTCAAGTACTTGAATCGTTTCTTGAGGTTTGGCGTTCTGAATGCACTTGAATCATTGCCACTTCCAAGTGTCCAATTATTCCATACATCAGATTGAACATTTCGCGAAATAAACCTCTTTATTAATTATTCTGATTCACACAATAATTCTGCTTATTACAGTAATTAAAATACAAATATGTTTTACCCTTCAGAAAAGATAAATACAGGGTGGGAGAAAAGTCTTTAAGGATTTTATACGTACAAATAATTTGTTAATAATAAATAAATTCAATGATATCACTGCAGTGTATGCGATACTTTTCAAAGCAACTATATAAGGCCAGGAATGACCCAAGGCTAGAAGAGGAAGGACCTGACCCTAGGCCCTGGCCGAAGTCACCGCCATGTTAGTAACGATGGAATACAACAATGGAGAAAAAGTGTATCTTGTATCGTCGGCTATTTTTTATAATAATTTGAAGAAAGTTTGCGTTTATTTCAACAAAAATATAATAAACCACCACCAAATTGCAACCACTCTTCGACACTGGAAGCTCAAACTTTTGGAAACAGGAAGCCTGGTAAAAGATCGTCCAAGAAACGAAAAGCCAGTGACGGCCACAGGAGACAACAACAGAGAAACTGCCCTCGCCACTTTTCAAGTCGATCCAACAACTTCAACGAGAAAAGTTGCACACGAATTGGGTTTTTCCAAGTTTTCAGTAGCAAAATTATTGAAATCACAGGAGTACCACAGTTATAAACCCATTTACTCTCAGCTCATATACGACGATGATTCTGATAGACGGCTGCAGTTTGCTGAAACAATGAGACAAAAGTTCAACACTGACCCAAATTTTCTTGGAAAGATCAAATTTTCAGATGAATGTGTCTTCGGCTTAACGAGTAAAGAAAACAAACACAACATTCACGACTGGGCGAAAAAAATCCCAAAATACGATTGGGTAAACTCGTTAAAACGGCTACACTAACAGTTTTGGCATGCATTGGTTATTCAGGACACCTTTCCTTTGACATATCGAGAGATACGATAGATGGAAAACGATATTGCTATGCCAGGTATTGAGAAATAAAGTTTTGCCACAGTTTACTAATGGCGTTGGCAGGAATTGGCTTTATCAATATGATGGAGCGCCGCCACATTACTCTGCAGCTGCCCTTGAGATTCTGGATACGAACCTTAAAGGAAGATGGGTTAGTCGGCGATGTCCCATCGAGTGGCCAGCCAAATCGCCCGATTTAAACCCCATGTGATTTCTGGCTTTGGGCTTATTTGCCTGACAAACTCTATACTCGTGATTTCATCTATC
The DNA here is from genome assembly GCA_023014485.1 of Bathynomus jamesi. Taxonomy (NCBI): domain Eukaryota; kingdom Metazoa; phylum Arthropoda; class Malacostraca; order Isopoda; family Cirolanidae; genus Bathynomus; species Bathynomus jamesi. Next base: position 940,049 of record JAJOZX010000439.1, on the reverse strand, counting down.
CAAATGTGAATGCCCTTGACATTTTATATTTGTATGAAATGTGATGCTTTGTAATGTAAACAAATGGATTTGCGCGTAATTCTTTGTACTATGTTTCATTATAATTATTTTACGAAATAAATAGTAACTATCAAATAGTAAATAGTAACTATCAAGTAATAAGTAATAATAAGTAGTAACTATATTTTTCTGTATCTTTTTAATTGTTCTTACTTTAAAAAGAGATATTATTTTACGACAAACTGTAAATCGCTGTTATTCCAAACTTACTGGAAATTCCCGTCATTTTGGTTAAACTCTATTGTAATATTTTCTAACCTTGACGAACTTTCATTTGCAACCTTAGGATCGATCATTTGGTAAATATTCGTTTTAACACACATCGGTGTTTTTCGACGAAAACATATTTTTCTGGTCAATTTTTAGTCGTTTTGCACGAATCTGACATCCGTTTCCTGTGCAAATGTGTAGTTCATAGATGAACAACTGAAAAGGATCCCACTCAATATGTTCAGAAGAACACTGAAGAGTTTCACAGCGAGAATCCCCAAATATATCATAGCGGATGGAGAACTCTTTCAAGATTAAATTACAATTTAATAATATATTTGTATGAATAAAATTAAAAAATTTTTTTGGTGTTTTATAACAAAAAACATTCTATATTAATGGTAAAATTCTGAAGTTATTAAGTAAACGACAAAAACATTCATTTACTTAGTTGTGGTTCGGTGGTGTAAAAAACAAAGTTAAAGGTATAGTAAAAGATCATTGGTCACGTTACCATCCTGAGTGTGGGTGTGTTGTCACACTCTAACCCACGAACGGGACACGGACGAGACAATGGACGGTCTATCGAACCCCGAACCTTATATTGATGGCATGATGGTGGGATAAAACGGCAACCACTACATACTTCGTTGAACCCCTCGAACCCCGAACCTTTTACTAAATAGTTGTATGTATAAAATCCTTAAAGACGTTCTCCAACCCTGTATATGTTTCTACTTTTCCTTTTCATTCATAAACAAAGATAACTGATTTCGTGAGTCTCGACAATGAACACTCCCTCCCGACTCTTTCCCCGGTGTAAATAGTAAACTCTACCTTAATATTATAGCACTCTAATTATTTTAATATTTAAATAATGACTCTTGTTAAGAAGACTAAAGTGTGTGTGTGTGTGTGTGTGTGTGTGTGTGTGTGTGTGTGTGTGTGTGTGTGTGTGTGTGCATTTTGAATTTTCAAAACAATGCGTTAAACATTCGTATATACCTGTAATCTCTCTTCCCTTTAATGATACAGTATATCAGTGTAAGTATAGGGAAGAAATGGATTAAGATTCTTCATTTTACTTAGCGGAAAGGTATTACAAAAAAATACAGTACTTGCGAATAAGGCACACAATCATAAGAAAGTGAAGGCATTGTATTAGAAGAGTTTTTTCACCAATTACTAATTAATTTGGGGCGTTTGAGTGCAAATCTCTATATATACTTCGTGTAGATTTTTATGCAGCGAAAAGAAAAAATCACCATTAAATGCTATGCTATTTTTTGCTATTTGTCGAGCTACCTCTTTATCAGTATTAACATATTTACCAGTGTGTGTGTGTGTGTGTGTGTGTGTGTACATATGATGAATTTCACACTTAAGCACGTGAAATGAATGAATGACGCAAACCACAAGGAAAAAGAAAAAATTATCCCAAGGCCTTTCGTGTATTCAGCAATGTATTCGTGTATTCGTCAGGAAATAACGACGACGAGGTGTATTGCTGAATACACGAAAGGCCTTGGAATCATTTTTTCTTTTTTCTGGTGGGTTTCCAGTATATATATATATATATATATATATATATATATGTTACAGGGAATCTGTGTAACTCGGGATTTCATGAAATCCCTAAAATGTTCAGGGTTTCTATGTACGGTTAAGTCGTGATATTTTCGCTACAAAACAATTACTGAATGCCCTGTTAGGTTACTTGAATACCCCGTTAGGTCAACTATACGCCCTTGACGATTGGTTAGGTTAAGTCGTGATATTTGGGTTAAAACTAACGAAAATATCACCACTTAACCTTACATGATATCCCTGAACATTTTAGGGATTTCATGAAATCTCTGGTCACACAGATTCTCTGTAACATATATATATATATATATTATATATATATATATATATATGGGAATGAACTCAGAATGATATATATAATTCAGTGGCGACTCCTGCACTCGGGCTTCTCGGGCTGAGCCTGAGAGGCAAGGGGCAAGGAGAAGCATGAGAGATTAAATTGTGTATTTATAGATTTAAGTTTTAAAAAAAAGTTTTAAATACAAATTGTAAAAATGGTTTTTGGCTGGTAGTATGTTACTATTTTTCTGTCTAGCCTTTGTCACGCAAGCAAATTTTGAGCGCATTTAGATACCCTTACTATCTATAAAAAAACTATATTGACACATTAAGTTTTCATGAAATCTTTAAAGATCCTTTACTCGGGCGCAAGACATTACGCCCGAGAAAGTATAAGTAATATCGTATATTTAAAGTTCTTTTAATGAATAATTATTTGCTCGCATACGGTTACATAATAGTCCTTCTTCTAATTCTCATTAAATAAAATACATTTTTCCTCCTATTAATTTTTTTTATAAAGCAAAAAACATTTCAACTCGGGCTTATATCTTTCGGCCTTGTAGAGGCACAATTTTTAATTCTGGCGATACATGGTAACGTTTTACATTTCGATAAGCATGCCTTCAACTGCCTTGGGCGGCGGTGCAGTTTGATTTTTTCTTTGATTTTTGCTTTTCTTAAATAATCTGATTTATTTTTAATATTACAAGTATTCTGAGAAGTATAGCCCACCAATGGGCAAAAAGGAATTACATGACCGAATATTAAAGGAATTTGCTTTAAAACCAAGACGCTTGGACTTTATGTTCAAGTAAATAAAATTCAAATAATTTTTTTTACAGAGGTATGTATTTATTTATTTTATTGATAATCTTAAGTTATTCTCATGCATTTAAATGTCGGCTCATATGTAGACTTGAAAATTTAAAAAGAGCCCGAGTAGTCTTGAAGAGCTGGAGTCGCCACTGATATATATATATATATATATCCCTGAAGTATAATACATAAACAGATATAATTATAAATTATTAAATAAAGAAGCTCTTAAAAAAAGTTTTAATAAAATATATAAACAAAACGCTAAATAAATTTCTTCAATTTCTTTTTTTTTTTGTCAAAAGTTTTATTTTGGGCCAAGAAATAATTTTGTTTCTCGTCTTCTTTCCAAGTTCAATCCAAAACGCAGTTGGACATCGAACTGGCAAAGGACGCTTCTTTCTTCAAATTATAAATAATTCACACACACACACACACACACACACACACATATATATATATATATATGGTTGGTTTGGTTAGGCCAGATTAGATTGGATTTCTGAAGTATGATGATTTCTGTTGTCAAGTGCAGCTAAGCAAAAACATTGTAAATGCCCGGTTAGTCACCTTTTTCTAGTTGTTTGGTTTTTGACTGGTTTCGATAAATGTATGAGATCTGGTAATATTAAGAAATTTGGAGACTTGAATTAAGGAGATTTATTAAATTCATTTGGATCGAATTTGGAATAAAGTTTAACCGGATTTTATTCCATCTCAATCTAATTCACTAATATATATATATATATATATATATATATATATATATATATATATATATATATATATATATATAGTAGAACCTCGTTATTCAAGGGGGATAGGCCCCTGAAAACTACCGTGAAGAGTGAAACTTTGGGCCGATGGGAAAAAAAAGGGATAGGTTTACCAAGTTCAGAAATTCTATACTATAATATTACATTATATTAAATATTAATGTACCATTAAATAAAATTAACTAACAAATGTCCCTGTAAAGAAAATTAATCAATAAAAACAATATATTCCTATTAAATTTTTAATGTAAATAAATACTGTAAAATAAATGCACAATAGTTAAATAAATGCCTCCTATTAACTTACCTTAATGCTAGTGGTGACGATGATAGTTTCTTTTCTGCAGGAAGGAGGAGCCAAGGGCGAATGCCCCACAAAAACACCCTTCCATATATAGAAAGAGAAGAAGAGAGCCAGAAACAAAAAATGTTACTCTTAAATTTTGTTTAATTTTGAAAAGATTGTGTAGTGTGTAAGATGCGTGTATATGTAGTGAGGAATAGAGGGAGAACTGTGTGTTTGAGAACATGCTGGACTGCTCATAGGGTAGATGAGACACGGAAAAAGATCAGCTAGGGAGGACAGTGACAGGAGAAACGGGAGTTCCAGCATTCCCTCTCTCCTGCCAAACATTCTCCCCAGGAGTACTTCCGTGGTCGATTGGTGTCTACAATCTCCTCCTAGTGATAATGATGATGATGATGATGATGATGATGATGATTTTTGGAGGGGAGATTAGAATGATGATTCCTCTGGGGGACCATCAACGGAGAACCCCACAGAGGCTGTAGGTGAGGGAGGAGAACGTAAAGTAGTGGTAGTGGTGGTGGATTGAACTGAACGAAAGAAACTGGTGATCGTTGCCTATGTTACATTTCTCTGTAGTTCTTTATAAAGTTCTTTATAAGGTGTCATCGCACCATCCGCCTCTCTCCTAAACTTGATGCTGCTTTCCATGAAGTGGTCTGCCTCAAAAACTTCATCAAAAAGAGTCTTGGCCATTTGCAAAGTTATTTATAACCGCTTCATGTTCAGCTGCGGCTTCACCACCACCTCCTGTTGTCACTCTCACTTGAACTAATCAGCTCTAATCACCCTAATCAACTTTAGCCATTCGGTTAGCCATATATACATATGTTACACACAGACCGTACATGGAACAAGGAACTCTTCTAGGAAAATTAAATCCACTATATTCCGAATAAGTAATGGTAAATGACAAATACTATAGTTTTCCTTTTTTTATGATGGAAACCCAACGTGGGCAACGGGTCACTAACAAAGAAACCCCAGAATATATCTTCCCTCATCAGCTATCTGCTATGCAGACAGGACCGAGTTTTAGGACAGGACCTAGGGTTTAAAGCTTCCCAGACTGCTACATTCAGAACTTCAATATACGCAAGAAACTCATTGCATTTACGTCGGATCGAATACACGTTGGGCTTCCATCATAAAAAAGAAAAACTATAGTATTTGTCATTTACCATTACTTATTCGGACTACAGTGAATTTAATTTTCCCAGAAGAGTTTCGTGTTCTATGCACGGTCTGTGTGTAACTTAAAAGTTTCCCAGGGGACCATTCTGATTTGTGTATTTATGTTGTTAATTCTACAGTATCAGTGTAATATTAGCTGTTGTTTATTGACTGCCGAGTAATTTATTAACTAACTTTATTAAGTGTAAATTGTAATAATAGAAGAAGAAAAACTGATCACCCTCTCATTTTCCTTAACTTTATAAACCGTGCAATCGTCATATACGAGTGTGTGTGTGTGTATATATATATATATATATTATAATATATATATATATATATATATAATATATATGTATATATGTGTGTGTGTGTGTGTGTGTGTTAGTAGATAAAAGTAAATTTTGGGGTTAGAAATGTTTCGAGGTTTATCCGAAAATACTTATAAGTAGAGCCCGAATGCTTAGACACTAAAAACTCTTTAAAAAAAGGCAGGAAAATAAGCAAAATAAACATTCAAAATAGACAGTAACCCCCCACCCACCCAAAAAAGAGGCATTTATAAATTTGCTTTAAAAATACGTTTAATACACAAAATACATATTACAACGACCTTAGTGAACAAAACAAGCATAATAACAATAATTTCATTTAAAAGAATAAAGTTTAATATAGAATAATATCATTTATACACGTATATATATTACACGTATATATATATATTACACGTATATATATATTACAACGCCATTATATTAAAAAAAATAGGTATTGAAAATGTTGGTTACACAATACTGAGAAGGATTTAAATTTCAAAAAATGTTTAATATAACATAATACTTTTTTGCACGCTCAGTTTCTGTTAGATACTGTAATGTATAGGCCTATTTTGCGACTCTAATGGAATAATATTAGAAAATAATGGAAAAAAGGCAAATGAAACTAGGCATTTTATGACGAAAAAGGCACTTTTTTTCTGTAAACGCAAAAATAGACAAAAAAAGGCATTTATGGCATTTAGCCTGAACATCCAAACTCTACTTATAAGAGTTACCCTTGCATTCACAATAATTGTGATAAGGAATGTTATTTAAAAGAAAAGATACCAATTACATAGTTCTTTATGTGGGATATCAAACAGTTTTTAGGACTAATATAATAAATAAGTGCATTTTTTAGTATTTTCTTCTTCTAAATATAAAGTTTTTAAGGATCTTTTCAGTTTGACGGGTGGCGGACACCCCCTCCCCCCCAAAAAAACCCAGTTTTTATATTTAGTTAATGTTTATTACATTTTAGAATAATACATTTTAGTTTAGAAAATATCATATACGCTTTAAGATTCCAAAATCTCTGAAAGTTTTAATATGGTTAATTGAATGCCCTGTTAGATCAACTGTACGACGTTGACGATTGGTTAGGTTAAGTCGTGATATTTTCGTTAGTTTACTGTCAAAACTAACTAAAATATCACGACTTTACCTTACCAATAGTAATTGGTATCTTTTTTTTTTGTCTAGTCAACGGCGTACAGTTGACCTAACCGGGCATTCAGTTAACCTAACCGGGCAATCAATAATTTTCCCGTAGGTTGCCCCCGTTCATTGTTTAAGCGTGGTATTTTTACCACGAGCTTCTGCTAGTAATGTCTTACTTTTTGTGTTCTTTTATCCGCTTTCAATTCTACTTTCTTGATACTATTTTTCATTTGTCTAAACTAAACTGTATTATTCTGAAGTGTAATAAACATTAACTATATAAAAAGCTGGTTTTGAGGGTGGGGGGGTTCCGCCGGCCGTCAAACCGAAAAGATCCTTTTTTACATTTAAATATAAAATTTTTCAGCTAAAAATTTATTCAACAAAATTCCAGTGAAGAGCAAAACTATAAATATCCACTTTGCTAAACACCTTCGTGTCTCCGGGTGGGGACTCTGTACGTTGCATGAAGATCTGAGAGAGCGGTTTGAATCTGGTAAGGGCATAAAATTTTATAAATTTATTTATGTATTAGTACTATAATTTATCGAAAATGTGTCTGTCTGTCTGTCCGCAGAAAACACTTTTACGTTTCTGAACCGATTTCGACCAAGCTTCGTATGGTGGATGGGGGTGATGAGTAATGAACGAAAATATATATATAACCAGCCCCCCCCTCCCCAATTACTGGGTCCGAAGGCCCCAGCACCGCAATGAAACTATGGAAAAGATCGCAGCCATGAAAATCTTGAGTTTCACACTGTGTCAAGATTTGTGAAGCTTAAAATTTTCATGACTATAGTTTAGTGACCAAATAATTGGGGTGCCGCTAAGGAACTGTTATCATATCTGTGCTCCAGCCGCGGCAATTACAGGCCCGAAGCCTCCAGCATCGCAGGTCTAGCTAAATGGGCCCGTAGGGCCCTGTTTAGCTAGTATATATAATGTTATAATGTTTCAGACCAACAAAGATCCTAGGCTCCACTCATGGCTGGTCTACAGAAACATTTAGGGAATTCATAACAACACTAAACCACTCCACAGATACATCCAGGCTATACAAGACTATAAACAGCATTACCCACTCTAACAGCGGCATTCACACTTCACACGCGGCTATCTGTCGCAGCCAAAATAATATCCCAACCAGGCGCGGACTGGCTTAAAAATTTCCACCGGCCAGGTGTCACTGAGAGGGCCCCCAAAAAGCTTCAGTAAATGCTGCCTCCAAAAATGTGTTTATGGATGTTTTAAAAATCTAGTAGTTTTGTCATGACCTGTAAATCCCCGCGAGTTTTTAATATAATTTTGAACTCAACCAAAATCAAATCTAATTAATACGCAGTCAGGAAATGACGAGGTGTACTTCTAAATTCACGAAAGGCCTTGGAATAATTTTTATTTTTCCTTGTGGGTTTGCATTATATATATATATATATATATATATATATATATATCTGTTCATTACAATATGAAAGTTACTCATGAAAATCATAGAAAACGTTGAAGTAGAAAGAGACTTTTTTTCAATCCCAAACTAAACTGTCACTTACTTAAACTATCACAGAGGGGCCCATTATCAACAGTAGGCCACAGGCCTTTCTTCTTTTAGTTACGCCTCTGATAATAATAATATATATATTTATATAGCGCACAATATCAATGAATAACGTTTTCAAAGGCGTTTAGAAAAAAGGTATATGAGGAAATTATTGGGGGTGTGGATTGTAGGTTTGGGTATGCAGGTTCTTGGGATCTAGGCTGAACTAGCTGGGCCCTGCTGGCCTTTATTCAGCTCCTAAGATATTTATGTGTTTAAAGCTTAAAAATATAAAAAATTAACAATTACTTAAATAAAAATTCAGTAAATTACTCACGTTATAAAGACCAAGAGCAAAAAATCGGCGCACCAACACAAATGCAACACCGCTTAAAAAATATTTACTTTATTTACTTAATTTTATTTTTCGCGCCAAAAATAGTGTTCTAGAGTGCTCATTGGTTATACTAGAAATCTCAGAAATGCGTTTGGCAACATAGCGATTTTTAACATATTTATTTAATTAATTTTCAACAAATAAAATAAATATATTACAATAAATTTATTTAAATAAAAATTTATTTAAACGGACATAATTTATCAATGAATAAACTAAAGTTAATGATCCTAAACAATTTAAATATCAATTATTTTACTAGTATTAAAAAAAGTGGACAATTTTTAATGCCATTTTGTCGCCAACGTACTTTGCCGTGTTGGCACTTTTTTTTACCCCTGTGAACACCCCTGAGGTCTTATATAGTAATACGTCGAACAAATTTAGGGCCCCCAACGGAAAGGGCCCACCGGCCCGTGGCCGGTGAGCCCTTTCCGTGAATGTTAGAGTTGCAGGAGGAGACTCGAAGCCTGGATTGGTTGGGAGAGGGGTCAGGCAAGGATGCTTCCTGTCCCCCGTGTTATTTAACATCTATGCGGAAGCAATGATAAATAATAGAAGCACTCTCAGATCTGGAAGAGGGAATCAGAGGGGGAGGTAAATTGGTCAAATCTGTAAGGTTTGCAGATGACAAGGCATTTGTTTGTAGTACTGAGGAAGGACTACAAAGAATGGTCAATAGCTTGACAACAACGGCGGAAGAATTCGGAATGAGAATTAATGAGACCAAAACAAAGGTAATGAAAAGTGCAAGAAGGAAAGAAGCACAAATGGACCTAACGATGGGAAATCGGACCTAAGAACAAGCTGAGCAGTTTAAATATCTGGGAAGTTTATTAACCAACAATGGAGATTGCAATAAGGAAGTAAGATCTAGAATTGGTATGGGTAAGGTAGCTTTTGAGAGACAAAGAAGACTACTTACAGGTAAACTCAACTTGAAACTAAAGAAAAGGTTAGTAAAAAGCTTGACACTGAAAACATTGAAAACAACTGAAAAGAAACTCCTGGAAAGTTTTGAAATGTGGATTTGGAGAAGAATGCTAAAGATAAGCTGGGCAGAGATGGGCACGATCTTGATCTTCAAGATCAGATCGTGATCTTGAAGATCAAGATCGTGATCTGATCTTGATCTTGAAGATCACTTTTATTATGGTGATCTTGATCTTGATCTAAGATCACTTTATTTCTTGTGATCTTGATCTTGAAGATCACTTTAGACTTCAAGATCACTTTTAATTTCAGATTCTTAAATATGCCGCTATGCGAATGTCATTTGTTTTTTGTCCAAGCGACATCTGGTGGCAACTTTGTTCAACACCGACTGTTTATGTTTTCTGTTAGTTGGGTGACTTGCGTCATGCGTGGGCTCATGGAAGGTGTAGTTGCTGTGGAATTTAGGCTCGTAAAAAGTGTAATTTACTGTGCAATTATGTTAAAAGTGTTCTATTAATATATTATTATATATAGGCATAAAATATAGCCTATAGGTCCGTATTCATAATAAATTAATTCTAAACATATTTTATTTACAGATTGAATTTTTTAATAATGAGTGCAATTTTACAACTTCAACAGGCTCCCAAGGGAACCAAATATTCTAGGTTGTCACCAGAACAGTATTCAATATATTTAGATAACAATGTTGGTAATAAGGATCAATCTGTGCTATTGAACGGAAAATATTTTCAAATTGTCGAAAAAACTGGAAACAGTATCAAAGTTATTTGTAGGCAGTGTACAAAGAAAACTACAATTCTGTCTGCTGGCCTCGACTCAACAAGCAATCTTCTGAGGCACCTCAGGGTTAGTACTACTTAGTAACTAAGTAGTAAGTAGCAACATTAACATAATGGTTCAAGTCATATTTTAAGTGACTGGTGCCATACAAGACTAATGCTACATTTACATAGACGTCCATTTGAATATATTGTGCACTTCAGATATTAATAGATTATGGACTAGTAACTACATTAAAAACTGCCGATATCCAACTATAATAAAACGCCAGGTGTATCTGTCTTTCTCTCTGTCTGATCCATGTCTGTAATTTCTCCTATTTAGTTACTGAAGGACGAAATTCGGCTTTCAATTTAACATAGGATAAAAATGCACTGATCATGGTGAAAATAATTTTAGTTAAAGATAACAAAATTTTAGAATCTTGTTAAGTATTAATTTCAACTAGAAGTTTGATACTCTGATAAATATTATACAGGGTGTTCAAGAAGTCTCTCCGCATGATAATAATTTATTTTCTTGTGCAGAAACTACATTCGGATCTTTTGGGTGAATATGAATCGGAGAAGAAATCTCGCAAGCGTCCAGCTAAAGAAGAAGATGCCAGCGGCAGCAATGCTGGCCCTGCCAAAATTGCCAAGCAGTCAACACTAAGCATGTTCCACATTTCCAAGCAAAAACCAGGACCACCAATATGCAAGGATATCCTTGAAAAGAAGATTCTCTCGCTTGTGGCTAATGGGCTCCTACCATTGAGCCTAGTTGAACTACATGAATTTAAGGATCTTCTTTCATGTTAGTATAACTCAAATATTTTGCTATTTTTTCCATAGCTAATATCTGATTAAAATAATTAATCATATTATTTGTATGAACATTAGACTATCGCTAGCCTAGCTAAATATTTTGATATTTTTTCCATAGCTAATCTATTGTATTTGTTTTAATTTTTAAATATTTTTTTCAGACGTCAACCCGGCTGTTCAGGTGCCATCTAGACGCACCCTGGCTAGATCTCTTGCAACAACAACCAGTACAATGAAGGAAGACATACAAGCAAAACTGGCAGCAGTTGACCATGTGTGTGTTACATGCGACATATGGTCAACTAATCACCGCAGTTTCATGGGAGTCACTGCGCATTGGGTATGCTATTGATTTAGTGTATTATTTTTATATAATTGATAAATTGACCATTGGTGATAGACTGATAGTCTGATAGACTTATAGTATAATCTTTTCAATTATTCGACATGTGTTCCTCATTCATTAATTTGGTGAGTCTTCATTTTGCTGTGATTCACAGTAATTTCACACTAATTCACTGATTCTGTCATCTGTCATTGTGTCTGATTCACAGCAAAATGTGGAAGAGTCCATATTCACAGGCTGTGAATATGGACTCTTCCACATTTTGCTCTTATGGGATGGGTCACTGATGTGGTGGTATGGTAGGCGACTCATCGCTGAATTGCCTCCTTTATATCACATAGTTCTTCTCTTCAATGTTTGGTGGCGCAGTTTAGCTGGTGCGTGTCTAACCAATATTATTAAATTAAGCTTAAAAAAATGTTCATACAAACATTGATTTTATATTCTTACATTACAGATCAATGATGACTTGTCGCGAGGATCAGCTGCACTGGCATGCCGAAGATTTCGTGGAACACATAGCTTTGATAAAATTGCTGGAATATTGGACAGGATCAACTCGGAGCATGGTTTATCTTATAGAAAAGTTGTATCTACAGTCACCGACAATGCATCGAACATGGTGAAATGCTTTAAAGAGTTCGGTGTTCGTGTTCAGAATCGTACTGACGACATTGATGAAGATGATGCAGATGAAGATGATGATGAAAAAGATTCAGATGAAGAGGTTATCATCAGCAACTTTCCTGAACATTCAGGAGAGCATGGAGAGGAGTCAGTGAAACTATCATCCCATATTCGATGTGCCTCCCACACATTGAACTTGGTAGCAACAACTGATGCAGATAAAGGACTGAATTCACCTGGACTAAAGAAGATAAAGCATTCTGCAATGGGAAAATGTTCGGCGCTGTGGAATGCTGCTGGTAAACCCAAGTCAGCAGAAAAAATACAGGAAATAACTGGCGTCCAATTTAGGTACCCATGCGTCACCCGATGGAACTCAATGTACGACTCATTAAGCCAAATATATAAACATAAGAACGACGTGAATGTAGCTCTTGAAGAACTGAATCTACCCATCCTCAAAGACAATGAATTGGAATTTATTTCAGAATATTTGTCTGTTCTAAAACCAATTGCAGCAGCCCTCAACAAATTACAGGCAGAGAAAGAATGCTACTACGGTTGTCTTCTTCCAACAGTCCTAGTGACTCAAGATGCCCTCGCAAGATTGGAGCCTATCCAACCAAACGACCTGCGCTTGAGACACTGCATGCCATTACTGGCAGCAGTCGTCTCTGGCTTCAATGCCAGATTTGGTCATTTTTTGTCGTTGAGCCCCGAGGTAACTGATGCCGTTTTGGCCTCAGTATCTCATCCGTATTTCAAACTTAGATGGATATCATTGTTGCAAGGGCCTAATTTCGGCGATCATGAAGCAATCAAGTCTCAAGTAAAAGACAAGCTGCAAATGGCTGTAAGAAATTGTAATTCTGACAGCAGTGGTAATAGTTCAGAACTATGGACGGCTCATTCTCTGCTCCTAACAACAAGGAAGACTTGGAAGTCCTCAATTATTTGCAGGACACCAGTAAGGCACTCGACTCTTTAGATAGGTATCCTGCTATAAAGAAGATCTTCAAGAGGTATAACACCACGCTACCTTCCTCTGCACCAGTGGAACGGTTGTTTTCGTTTGCTGGCATGGTTCATAGCCCCAAACGAAGTCGTCTCTCGGATGGTAACTTTGAACAATTGGTTTTGCTGAAAGCAAATGTTTACAGCGGTTGAACATTAAATTAACACTCTTAACTTGCGGTTTTTACCCTTATATTGTCAGTAATTGCGTACTGCAGTAAAACTGTAAAATTAAATTCTATGTAAAAAATGTTTACTTATATATGCTGACCATTCATTGATATGGGTTATGGACCTGGTGAAATGAGAATTGAGAAAAATAGAACTAAAAACTATATGTAGGTCATTTAATAGTTTTTTCTTTGCTGATAAGTTATGATAATACTAAGTTTTAAGTTTACCACCTGAAAAACTGAAAGGGGAATCGTCAATCCCCGTGGTTTAGATCAGGTGACATGGGTAGGATGCGATGCTTGTATTGCCTCAGCCCTCAGGGGAGTATTAGGAGTGATACTTTTCAGGAGTGATTAACAAAATAATTTGTTTTTGTTTACTCTACAAGAGTACAACTTTTTTCAATTCATATAAAAGTGATCTTAAAAAGTGATCTTGAAAAGTGATCTTCAAGATCACGATCTTGATCTGGATCTTCAAGATCACATTTTTCTGGTGATCTGATCTTGATTTTCAAGATCACATTTTTCTGGTGATCTGATCTTGACCTTCAAGATCACCAAAGTTGGTGATCTTGCCCATCTCTGGCTGGAGGGAACACCAAAGTAATGAGGAAGTACCGCAACAGGTGAGGGAGGAAAGAAGACTCATTAAGGTGATAAGAGAAAGACAGAAGAAATGGATCGGACATGTGTTGAGAGGAGAAGGATTGTTGAAGGAGGTGATAGAGGGTAGATATGAGGTAGAAGGCCGAGGGGAAGAAAAAGGAAAGCAATGCTGGATGATTTGAAGGCAGACAGGAGCTACCATGAGATGAAAAGGATAGCTCAGGCTAGAACACTTTGGCGGGACACACGAGTTGGACCTGCCTTATAGGCAGAACACGATGGATGGATGGATATTATAAAACGGCAGTCCCGTCCGTCCGTCTTATCATTAAGCGATTCTTAACATAGAAATAAATGGGCTTTGCTTTGTTTCAACTTTTTACTCTAGGGCGTTAAAATTTTCATTGCTGCGTTCTTTCCTATAGTTTTATTGACCGAATAATTGACTCCCCAGTAATTGGGGGGGGGGGGGGGGCCGAAGGCCCGAACACCGTAGGTAGGGCCCACTTTTGCTAGTATATATAAAAACAGAAACAATATACATATTAAAATATGCATACTGAAACCAAAGCGAAAGCTTATATATACAAAACTCTCAACATATCTTAACGTCTCATGGCCGAGTAGGTAACATGGCAGCTCGCAAAATAATCTTTGGTGGCTTTGGTCCGAATCTCACCGAGGTAAGGTAAATTTCTTTCTAATGTATTTAATCTTTAAAATTAAGTTGATATGCATGCAATCAAGTTGATATACATGTAATTACACAGGGTTAATGGAAATAAACTGAAATGGTATTTAAGTGGCATTTCGTCCAATAGATGCCGCCACCCACTTTGATTAAATTATTATCAAGGAATCATTTTCTCTAAAAGTATTTCATCAAACATCGAAGTTTGATGAAAATATTGTCATTACCTGAGGGCACTTCTTCATTGAAAGAATTTCCGACATCTTGATGAAAATTCTATTCTTAGTGTGGACTGTAGAGTGACCCAGTGGTTCCCAACGTGAGCGCCACCGCCCACCAATGGCCATTTGAGAATCTTAGGGGGGCACTAGGAAACTGTAAAATTGTTACCTTCTATTAATAAATCACTTATCACTTATCCTGTTGTATTATTATCTTTATGAGGGGTCACCAGCAAATATTGATGAACATAAAGGGGTGTTGACCTAAAAAAGGTTGGGAACCACTGGGCCACTGTAGACGTTAAAAGCTGCCACTAAATATTTTTTGTTTTTTAACTTTGAATTTTTAAAGCCAAATGTTTTTTGTGTATTATTCGGATCACCTGAATATCAGGGCCCACAGCCTTCTTTAGTTAGCCTTATAAGGCCAACTAACGAAAATATCACGACCTAACCTAACCAATCGTTAGGTCAACTGTACGCCCTTGACGATTTGCTAGGTTAGGTCGTGATATTTTCGTTAGTTAGCCTTATAAAGCTAACTAAAGAAGGCTGGAGGCCCTGATCTTCAAGTGATCCTATTATTCTTGTCCTGTTATTTTTAAGGATTTTTATTATTATGCACAAAAAAAAAGATTTGTCTTTTGCAAGACATTTTTTAGACTAGTTTAAACGTGTACAAGGGACATACACTGGATGGAATAAGTAATATATATAAATAGATCGATAAAAGATTTCTTATATATATACAGCAAAGAAATGCCATTTACAAGCAAATTTTATGCTTTATTAGCAGAACGGGGGTTGTTTGACAAATTTTTTAGATGGTACACAACACATAGATTATTTACAGTAAGTTAAAAGGAGGAAGAATGTGTAAATTAAGTAAAGTACAAAATACACTAATTGTACACTATGGATGCTGTATAAGATAATATAAAAACCTGGCCATATAATTGGAGATCACATATATTTTTTATATAAAATATAGACTTGAGACAAGATTACACATTCTCCTTTTAAGTATATATGATATATAAAGTCTATATATATTATTAAATAACCTTTATTTTGTACAAAAAAATTATATTTAATACCTTGACATTACACAAAAATTTTGCTATAAAATTAATTATCGTCATTTTAATCGGTATGTAAAGCGAAGAGGTCTGAGGAAGAAGGGTTGGAATGGAAATAAGTGAAAGAATAGAGATTTTATGGTTTGTAAGCTTTGAGGAATTTATCTTTCGGTTTTTCCTGGAAGCTTTTTACGTATTACATTGTTTTGCCTCTTGATCGTGGCTGTTTTAATGAGTGGGTCCAGTGGCAGTATATAAAAATCTAGTCGCCCATTCCAGAGCAGAGATGGCCAACTTCTTTACACTCGCGGGCCAGTTTCTTACCTAGACTGTAATCTGGGGACCGAAATTATATGACCGGGTAAAGTACGTTTCCAATTTGTAACACGAAATATCAAAAAACGCACAAACTATCTTAAAAGTCAGAAATACTAAATAACATTGGTCTGTGGACTGCCAGTTGGCCATCTCTGGTCTAGAGTGTAATTTGTTTTTTCTGATGCACTTGTTTGATTCGCTTGTGTCAAAATGGTATTGGGTTTGGGAAGTTAACATTTTGTTTTTGGTGAGTTCTGGAGCAGTATTATTGACAATGTGATACATATAAAAGGTAATGTTTAGTAGTTTGTAAATATCTTCTAACTTTAAAATTTTTAAATCGTGAAACATTTTGTAGGTATTTTCGTTATGTTTGTTTGATTTGTAAGTTTTACTAATTATCCTTCTTCCCATGACCACCAATACCTGAATAAATACTGTTGTGCACTTCTGTAAGTAAGCGCAAATGCAGTACTCAGTACTGTAAATGTGGATGTACCATAGTGTATTATATGGATCTAAGAATTTGTTTTGATAGTGCCGCACGTACTTTTGAAAGCATGTCTGCGACTTTGATAATTTGTTGTATAGATATTCATTGTGCTCTTTGAATGACAGGTCGAGGGTTTCGTCGAGGGTAACTCCCAAAAATTTGACCGACTGCTCCTGTTCTGTAGGGATTGAATTTATATTTAGGTTTAAAGGGAACATCGTTTTCTTTTTTGTGATGACTATATACGCTGATTTTTTTTTTTTTTTACTATTATTATTAGTATTATTTAAGTATAGTTTGTTGGCATTAAGCCATAGATAAATGTTTTGGAGTTCGCTGTTGGAAGTTGTCTAGAGTGGAAATAAGTCCTTGTTAGAAGTAATGACTGTCGCGAGTTAGTCAATGATCGGTGGAAGTCATTTACCTAAAGGAGGAACAGGATAAGTGTCAGAAAGAATGCTACTTTGGGGTACTCCGTGACATATTGATCTTAATTGTCCGTGAAGTATGAGAATCACGTGCTATAAATTTTGCCCTGTTAATCAAGTGTGAGCTGAACGATCTTAAAGGCAGTCCCTTAAAGCTATAATGTTCAAGGTTTTTTAAGATGCTCGGTCAAAGGCTTTAGCCAGATTAAGTGTGATGATTATTGACTTTTCTGTGTTCAGATCCCTGTGAAGTTCCTCGAATATAGCTGTTAAAGCGTCAGTAGCTGTGTGTCTTTGTAGGAAGTCATGTTGTTGGTGGTGTTTTGTTTTGCGATTTAGAATAAATTGCATTATTTGTTTATCTGTAATAAATTCGTTATTAATTATTGGTTTTTCGGATGTAGAGAGTTTTATTTTTTTTTAGTAATGAGGTTCTAGTATTGTTTGTGATCGCCCTTATATTCTCCGAATTTACATTTATAGTAATTAACTTTTGCTCTGAATATTAATGAGTTAAGTTTGTTTCGACAATAAGTGTACACTTCCTTAGGAAGTAGACCTTTCTTCACATTGCTTTTATATTTTATGTTTTTGTTTAGTGTATGCTTTTAAACCAGGTAGTTAGTCAGGGACCGCTTATTCTAACCGTAGGTATATTTTTGTTTATGATGGAGTGAGACTCATTAAATGTGATCCATAGTATTTCTTGAAACTTTCCTTTTGTCGGGAAGGAGGGGGGCGGCCGATTTATAATTATAAGTACATCATTAATGAAGCTGAAGTTTGCGGCGAACAATTGTTTTAAATTTATTTCGCTGATTATTATACTTCGTGTTTCTGAATTTAATATTTGTGTATTTTAGAATGTTACAACTTGGAAGGGGACCAGTTATGCCCACAAGAAGTATTCCTCTATCACTTATCAGTCCCGTAGCCAGGACTTCCCAAGTGGGGGAGGGGGTCGAAATTGTAGAAAGGTAGAAAGGCGAACCTTTTGATGCAACGACCTTGTCACTGCGGAGGGGGTTTAGAGTAGTTAAGTGTAGTTTGTGAAGTTTAAAAAAAATGCAAAATAAATGCAAGTGTTTACTAAATGATGTTATATATTATAATATCACGTTATAAGTTATAACTATGGTTACAAAAGTGGACCTTTCCTGTAAAGGGGGGTCGAACACCCCTCTGACCCCCCTCTGGCTACGGGCCTGCTTATGTATCGTGTATATACCCACATATGGGAGATAAGAGATGATTTGGTCAGGTCAATATGGAGGGGTGTCTGTCCAGTTACATACCTTAGATCCAATAGCCTTGGCCAGTCAGTGTGTTCCATAATGATCTGACAAAAGGGGAGACCGGGCCTAGCTGACACATTTTTCAATTTACAGTTCTACTAGCTTTGTGAAGTAGATAAATGAAAAAAAATAATGACATATTTAAGTACAGAATTTCATGTATCATATCGGCTGTTCTGGTTTGAAAATATTTATTCCATATGTTTGAAAATTTTCTGTCACATATGTCAACTTATCCATAACTCGGCGCCTCGGTGGTGTAGTGGTTAGCATCGCTGACTACGAATCCACCGTCCCCGGGTTCGATTCCTGGTGACGGCAGGCGGGACGCCACTAACCCGGCTGTTCATCCTTCCACACAATAAAAATTCGTTGGTAGACCAGTGGTGGGTCGTGGTTCGGATTCCACGTTAAGCTCTAGGTCTAAGGTGGAGCAACAAGCTTGACCTTCGTCAGAATGACCAATTCGGGCGGAAGCAAAAAACCAAGGTTAACTGGGACTAACTGACACAGCTATCCAGGTAGGTTGACACTTCAGAAAATTGAGAGCATGTAAAAAAAAAACCAAATGTCCATATCTAACATATAGCTTCTCATTTACTCTGATTCATCTCCTGAACCAAACTGATGGCATATATAGTCCCATTCCCTTGAAGTGCAGGCTTCATGTGCCCATCCATTATATCTCCTTTGGTTTGCTTTCAAAGGAATAATCGTCCTCACTCTTGGATCTCTTGCTACTTCTTCGTCCCATTATTTACCTTTTTCTTGTAGTGTCAGTTTGACCCAAATCAAATGTGTCAACCAAAGTAGTTAATTTAGAAACATAAAAGCGTCCGGAGCAGAAAGTGTCATTGAAGCCTGTTTATCTAGTGTTCTCTCATGTACCTTAAAGTTTGTACTTTCAGATAGTATAAGACTGGTTTCTAAGTATTCTGATTAAGGGCTAGTAATATAAAATTAAAATGAAAGTAAAATAATTACTTACTGCTTGTAAAATCAGAATTTTTTTATGGAGAAAAGAGCGAACAAAGGAGAGCGTCCCTTGGCCGCTCCTTCTTACACAAAAAAATTCTGATTTTACAAAGAGTAAGTAATTATTTTACTTTCATCTTAGTTAAGTATACTTAATCAGTATACTGATTACAACAAAAATACCCAACTTAGAAGAAGAAGAGAGCCGAAATCAAGATCGCCAAGGCTCTTAAAAAACGATGCCTTTTATTTTTATATATAAATTTGGAAAAGATTGTGTATTGTGTAAGATGCATGTATGTCCAGTGAAGAATAGAGGGAGAAGTGTGTTTGAGAGCATGCTGGACTGCTAACAGGGTAGATGAGACACAGAAAAAGATCAGCTAAAGAGAACAGTGGCAGGAGAAACGGGAGAAATTCCCTATCTCCTGCCTAACGTCGTAGCACAATGCCTAGCACTGAAGTGTGATTCGACCTCACTGAAACCACGTGGGCTACTAAAGGGAGAGCAGGGGAGCACGTGACGTAATTGTCAAGGCTACCAACTTAAAATCGGCTGATATATTACAGTATTACTATGTCAACATACCTTCATAATTCCGTCATTGAGCAACAAGTCTTACGAAGATAGGATTAAAGAGTTAGACTTGCATTCACTCGAAACTAGGAGATTAAGGGGGGAGCTTATTGAAGTTTTCAAAATCGTTAATAAAATCGATAACGTAAATTTTGACAAACTGTTCACTTTCGATAATAACAATACTCGTAATAACGGATTTAAGTTGCGTGGCAGACGTTTCATTACTAACATCGCTAAAAACTTTTTTTACGTTTAAAGTAATTGATAAATGGAATAATCTTCCCGCGCCCGTCTTGAACTCTACCAGCGTTAATATGTTTAAGAACCGTTTAGATAGGCATTTTAAAAATATTAACGTTGTTTAAAATAAAAAAACAATTAGCAACAGGAGCTCTGCGGGTGGTGGTCGAGGATGAGTCTGTTGACGATTAATGCCAGTTTGTGACATGCCAGCGTGTGATACCAGCAACAAAATTATTATTAAAAAAAAATGAGACTAACACGAACGTAGATGTAGCTCGTAGCGTAAACTAACCCACTTTTTATTATACTGTTCCTACTTTTTTTTTTATCCTCTCTTTACTTGCATATCTGTAGTTTGCATGGTATGACAGTGTTTGAGTTAAGACTGTGTTTGCATGGTTTGTAAGCGTTCTTATTTTACTTCTTTTCGTCTTTCACCCCTTTCCTATTCTCTTCGACTATTTTTCCGACTTGTCGGCAGTGGCCGGCAGATGATGATGGTGAGTCTTTCTTTCTCTTTTTCTGAATGAATGTTAACCCACGAATGATAGGTTTTGCTACTTATTTAACCCCTCATTCTCCTCTTTTAACCCCCTACTCTTTCCTTTCTCTCGGGCTAACCTTAGAGTGGATCTTAGGGTCTTTGTTAGCCTTAGCTTCTGTAGATCTGTAGATGTGTCAGTTAGTCCCGGTCTCCTCTACAATCCGTCCCTGTTTTCAAAAATCTATATTAAAATCCCGTGGTGAAAATGTGTCAGTTCCTTAGAGTTTGATGTTTGATTAGATCCTGCAAAGTGGTTATAGAGTTACTTATGCTTCTTCTCGGTTTCATTCAATGTTGATTTTTAGTAAAAAGATATATAGATATATAGAAGATATGTAGAAGGAAATATATAAAATATATAGAAGGAAATATATCAACCCAAGCCTAACTAAAATAGAAAGTAAACTATACGTATCCGGCTGGTCAAGCATTTAAAGAAAAGTCTGAAATGTCATTTAACATCATCTTAAACAAATCATTATTTTTAGGTTAGATGAGGTTTGGTTAGGTTAGTGCAATTCACCTCTGTTAAATAGTTGTTATAGTCTATTACTGCGCCGGCTTTAATTCCGAGTTCATGATCACAAAATTTTATGTTAGTGTATTCTTTTGCCAAGCAATAAATAAACATACCCGTAATTAATAATCTTAGATATTAGAATATGGGTGTCTTGGAACCATATTCCATTGCGTACCAAAACTGTTTTATTACATCCACTTATGTGGCACCTCCATACGCAATTACGATGTACGATTTTGATCACTATTTTATGCTTTCCACGACACTTCTTTTCTTTTGGTATTATGTTCCACTTGTGTAAAAAATGTACTACATCTTCTATCTGCAATCTATTTGGTAACTTTATTAACTTAAATTCTTCATCCATCTTTACTGTAAATCAACCGACATCTTAACTGCTTAACGCGAGCCCAAGCCTGCTAGCAGCTTATGAAAAAGGTAGTGTATACAGTGTCCGTAAAGTCATGGTGGGATTTTAAATAGCTATATTATTGGAACGAAACATGATAATGAGATGAAAAAAAGGCAAATTGAAGAACAACTCTAAAAGAATAACTTTGTTTAACGTAGTTCGATATGGGCTCCTCTGGTAGCCCTGCAGAAATCTAGGCCGTGATTCAATTCCAGCCACACACACCCAAGAACATCAGGAGTGACGGATGCGATAGCTTCCGTGATTCGCTCGTGCAAGTGATGAATATCCCTAATGGGTACACTGTACACGCTTTGCTTGACGTAACCCCACAAATAAAAGTCCAAAGGTGTCAGGTCCGGAGAGCGTGGAGGCCATGGCTTCCATCCTCCTCTTCCTATCCATCTCTGTGGAAATTTTTGATTAAGGAATTCTCGAACAACGTTGGCATAGTGCGGAGGAGCACCATCTTGCTGAAAGATGACATTATTGTCAATAAATTGGGGTACTGCAAAATGTTCCAACATAGCGAGGTAGTTGTGTGACGTCACAGTGGGTTCCGCGAAGAAAAATGGGCCAATCACTCGATCTCGTGCTAGAGCACACCACACATTAACTTTCGGGCTATTACGCTCATGTTCAACATAGGCATGTGGACAGCCTAGACTAACTACGAGATAAAGGTTAAGCTTAGCCTAGACTAACTACAAGATACAACTTTGAGAGTTGTTCTTAAATTTGGCATTGTTTCATCTCATTATCATGTTTCGTTGCAATAATATAGCTATTTAAAATCCCACCATGACTTTACGGACACACATCACCGCCTAGATGTCTGCAGGGCTACCAGAGGAGCCCATATCGAACTACGTTAAATAAAGTTATTCTTTTAGAGTTGTTCTTCAATTTGCCTTTTTTTCATCTCATTATCATGTTTCGTTGCAATAATATAGCTATTTAAAATCCCACCATGACTTTACGGACACACTGTATAGCTATTTAAAATCCCACCATGACTTTAAGGACACACTGTACTTTCGAAACAAGATATCGTAGGATTTTTGTGAAAGATATTGCGTTCATTTAGGCTGTACAGTACACTAGTGGGTATAATTTATGCTTTCTATTTCAGTTAGGTTAGGGTTTATACGAGTATATCTTAATTTTGGTTAATTCTCGCATTTAAGAAAGGCCAAAAATGAATTCTGCGAATAAAATTACCTAAAAAAATATATATTTTTAAAAATTCAGCAGTAAATGAAACCGAGAAGATCCCAACGTGGGTCAGTTTTTAAGCACATGATGGTATTTCTTATGTAATTTCGGATGCCACCTGCTCTTCTATCTGTACGGAAATGTCCAAAAAAGGTATAGCCTTATAAGGGAAACAGAAATTTATACGGTTCTTGTATGAATGTTTCTGTGAGTATAATTACATTAAAATCTCTTAATGTCTTTGAGGTTGTCATGATGTTTAGCAAGGCTTCTAATGTTGAGGTTTAGAACTGATAACAGGACTCCCAGTCGGTGCTACTGTAGTATGCGGTCTACCGTTAAGTTTCTACTGTAGTATGCGGTCTACCGTTAAGTTTCTACTGTAGTATGCGGTCTACCGTTAAGTTTCTGCTGTAGTATGCGGTCTACCGTTAAGTTTCTACTGTAGTATGCGGTCTACCGTTAAGTTTCTACTGTAGTGGGTCGGTCCGTTCAAAATATTTAAAGGAATTGAAAATGAATTGAAAGGAATTATAATTTAATTTACACAATTAAGGAATTATTAAAGAAGTTAAACATACTACTACCGCATACTTAATGGTAGACCGCATACTACAGTACGCCCTTGATGATTGGTTAGGTTAAGTCGTGATATTTTCGTAAGTTTTAACGAAAATATCACGACTTAACCTAACCAATCGTCAAGGGCGTACAATTAACCTAATAATAAAATAATAAGAAGATAAGAAGCTATAATTAAAAGGTAGACCGCCGAATCGTAGGTAGACCGCATACTACAATAGCACCCTCCCAGTCTTTGCTTTCAGGTCACTCAGATTCAGAGATAAATAATGCAAATCTTCATGAAAATAAATTTGTATTTATAAAATCCGGCGTCCCATGGGGATGAGCGCATGTAAGATTTGAAAAGAGAGAGAGAGAGATGAAATCACGTGGAGAGGAAAAGGTAAACTTACACTTACTTAACTGTAATATATGGGATAGAAAGAAAGTAAATAAATTTAGAAATGAAAACTCCAAATTGACCATAATTTATGTTTAATGTAAACAAAATTCGGATCACCCGAAGATCAGGGCTCCCAGCCTTCTTTAGTTAGCTTTATAAGGCTAACTAACGAAAATATCACGACCTAACCTAACCAATGATCAAGGGCGTACAGTTGACCTAACGATTGGTTAGGTTAGGTCGTGATATTTTCTTTAATTAGCCTTATAAGGCTAACTAAAGAAGGCTGGGGGCCCTGATCTTCAGGTGATCCCAATTTTTATTTTATCTGACATGAAATATTTGTGAATTATTCAAATGAGTTTTTATTTAAAACAAAATAATTTACTAAAAAGAAATATTTGTGAAGTAACAAATTATTTAAAAACCAAATGTGCAGATTTTGCTTGTTAAACTAAATCTTTGTTGGTTTATTATTTATTGCAGTAAATTATTAACAACAAAATTCCTTTTGTCACACGAAATAAAACTTTGTTTGAGTCAACAAAACATTTTTCTCCGTGTTGTCTACATTTTAGATTTCTATACAAAGAAAAATTTGTAATTTAAAACAACAAAACACTTTTAAGTTGACACCTTTTGTTTGGATCAAATAAAGCAATTTCTTTATGTAGGGAAGAGGGGACAAGGGCGAGCGCCCGCAAAAAGCCTATAGGAGAGAACCAAAATCAAGTTCTCTGAGGCCCACGATGCCATTTTATTATTATTCTTTTTATAAATTTTGAAAAGATTGTGTAGTTTGTAAAATTCATGGGATCTTTTCCAAAACCCGGACCGTTCTTTATAACTAGAAAGTTACATTATTATTATGTGGTTTTGCGTGCTGAGTTCAAAAAATTTATTGTTTTTTTGAAAAATAAAAAAAGTTACAGCAATTTTTATTACTATTCTTGGAGGTAGGCCTATATGGAAATATTATAAATAAAAATTGCTGTAATTTTTTTATTTTCATTTCTCCAAAAAACGAATAACTTTTTTGAACTCAGCACGCAAAACCACATAATAATGATGTAACTTTCTCGATATAAAGAACGGTCTGGATTTTGGAAAAGAGCCAGTTCATGTATATAGTGAAGAATAGAGGGAGAAGTGTGTGTTTGAGAACATGTTGGACTGCTCACAAGGTAGATGAAACACGGTAAAAGATCAGCTAAAGAAGACAGTGACAGAAGAAACGGGAGTTACAGCACTCCCTGTCTTCTGCCTAACATCGTTGTCCACCCCGGAGTACTTCCTTGGTCGATTGGTGTCTAAAATCTCCTTGAAAATTGCTGAAATATGATAATTGTTTTATTTAGAGTTTTATTTATTTGTTGGCATCATTTTGATATTGTGGAATTTTATTGTGAATGTTATATAAGTATTACTGAATTATATTTCCGAACGACAACCCATACATCCATATATGCGTGCATTCACCCGCCCATAAAGGGTTAATATTAATTGTTTTAGTTTAAAGAAAAAGGTGCACTTTCTTTCATTTTCTTCTAAGTGTAAAGTTTGTAATCTCAAATATAAAAAATTTTCCCCTAAATGTGTTCTTAATAAAATTCCAATGTTGAGCAAAACTATAAATACTCGCTTTGTTAACCACGTTTGTAACTCGGGATGGCGTAACGAGCGGAATATTCTCTATATTGCGTGATGGATCTCAAGAAACGTGGTTGGAATTCCACGTAAAAAGGTAAAAAAGTTTTCATATTTATTTCTGTATATATAATGTGCATTAGCGAATGTACAGTACTTAAGTTAATCCTTAACTACTATCATTATTTCCCATGATAAAATAAACAAATGTACTGAGGGTCAGAATTGACCCAACGATAGTAGCTGAGGGTTAAACAAAGAAATACGGTTAAGGCATCAAAGGAATAAGTTAGTCATTTTGGTAATCCGAAAATAAACATAATTTCTGTTTAATTTAAACAAATTGTTGTTTAAAACAAATATACACAGATTTTTCTTGGTCAACTAAATGTTTGTTTATTGCAGCAAATTATTAACAAAATTCATTCTGTAAAAAGCGAAACAAAAATTCAGATGTTTAAAAATAAAACAAAATTTGGTTGCAACACATTTATTTTTGTTTGAGTGAACAAAACACTTCTTTTTTTAGACAAACAAAAGGGCTCATCGTTTCATAAAGTATTGTTCCGCTCATGTACCCATTCAGGTTACGAACAGCTCGCAATATCACTGCCCAGCATGTAGGGGTCAAAGTAGGTAGGCTTACTAAAGAGACCTCCGTACGTGGTTCATCATTTCTGAAAGAAACACCACTTTGTTTGGTCATCTTCAGAGTTGGAGTTTCTGTTAATAATCCTATGTATGTTCGTTTGTTTCTACTTGTCATTATACAGGATATTTAAGAAAGGTCTGAAGTAAAATGAAAATTCGTATGTTTTAAACAAACTGACTGAAGCATAAACGTTTGCGACATCTAATAGCCACTCATCGTTTATATTAATTATATCAGGTTGCCCAAAAAAAACGCCTTGAGATTTGAACATCAATAACTTCAAAAATATGCAGTTCACACTTCCAAAATTTACATAACTTTTACCTCAATCTATTGATAAGCCAACATAAAAATTTCTGACCTCTACATAAAATACTTTTTCCACAGCTGAGGGAACAATGAGGTATGGTGAAAAACACGAATATCATAAACTGAAAAAAATTTATTATTCATATCTTAACAAATATGATCAATATGTCCGCCGTCCTGCTTAAAAACTAATCTTAACCTTTTCTTCCACAACATGATAAATTTTCTGATTTCTGATAATGCTATTTTGTCCCAACATTCGAGTATTTTTTTTCTTTAATTGCATTTCTGTAAACTTTTCTGTTTGGCCTTCATAAATCTTCTCTGCTAGAGTGTTCCATGGATTGCAATCAAGTGATTGCGGGGACCAGTCGTTTTTTCAATGAAGTTGACTACATTCTGTTGTAGATAATCTTGAGTGAACTTGCTAGTATGAGCTGTAGCACCATCTTCTTCGAGTATGAAATCGTTTCCACAATACAGACGCCGACAATCACGCAAAAGATTCTCCTCTAAGAGATTTACATAGGTTTCTGAATTAATTTTTTTATTTTCTGAAATGAAATGAATTTTCGTCTTTCCATTCCACTATACACCTGCTAATACCATGATTTTTTTGGAAAACCGACTTGTCTGGTAGTAAAGTCTCGATGGAGGAATGTCTTTCTTATGCCGACCATAAACAACATCGTTCCGGGAGTTTCGAACAATCTCGATGGTGAAATCTTTTTCATATGTAAAGACTATTTTTTAACATCATTGGACGAAAATCTATCAAGCAATTTTCTACAACGAATTTTTCTTTTAGCTCTTACATTGCTGTCACGTCTTGAAACACGGATCCTTTTAAATGCTTTAAGTACTACCGTTCTCTGCAGTCTTTCTATGGAACTTCGACTGATACCTAAATTTCTTGCAATTTTCCTCTGAAAACAGTGTGACCCAGGTCGATCCTCTTGAGATAGGCTCATCATTTCGATCATTGCTATATTGTCTTGAGTGTAAACTGTTTTAGGCCGACCACTTCCACGCTTCCATGCCGTCGAACCGGTTGCTTTAAGTTTTTTAATTATTCTATTCACAGACGTAACATTACAAGCTATTCCTGGAAATTCCCTCAAAATTCTTGCCACACTCCATCTTTTTTCCAAGAAACACTTTTCAATCACCGCTTGATTGATCGTTAGTTAGAACCATAAGTTTAAAAAACAGTATTTAAGATGGGCGTAGCCTATATCATCTGACGTTTTTCAGAGACTAACAGATTATCTATAGGCTAAGGAAACTACTACAAGTCTTAGAATAGTTGCCAGGTACAGCTATACACATTTAGGATTTAGGATATTCGTTTTTTTCACCATACCTCATTGTTCCCTCAGTTGTGGAAAAAATATTTTATGTAGAGGTCTGAAGTTTTTATGACGGCTTATCAATAGATAGAGGTAAAAGTTATGTAAATTTTGGAAGTGTGAACTGCATATTTTTTAAGTTATTGATGTTCAAATCTCAAGGCATTTTTTTGGTTCACCCGATATATTTAAGTTTAATTATTTATTTATCAAGTATTACGAATGTGGTTAAGACCGTGTCTAGCTTACCTTTAAACATAATGAGGCGTTCGGGCGAATAGAGGCGAATCAACCAAAATCGCGAAATGTTTAATTAGCCTCTATTCGTCCGAGCGCCTCAATTATTATGTATGGAAGTACTATTTTCTACTTCAAGCGACAATTATTCCATGTTTGCTGTTTTGCACAAATGAGTTTATTTCAGATAATTGTTCCGTGTATTTTTAATTTAAAATAATATTAATAATTTGAAGAATAAATGTAAACAAATAAGTAAATAGTACTTATATAGATATGGGTAAAGATGAACTAGACAAGGTCTTAAACACATTCGTAATAATTAATTAATTAAATATAATATATAATTAATATAAACTTGATAACCTGCCTATTAGATGTTGAAAACCATTTATACTTCAGTCAATTTGTTTAAGAGATAAATTTTTATTTTATTTGAAACCTTAACCCACCCCACTAATATATATATATATATATATATATATATATATATATATTAATAATAATTTCAAAGTTGTAAATGTCCCCAGTTTGTTACTTTACTAAAAATAATTCAATTTATTTTTAAGTGCAGTTGTTTTCAGCTGTTTGCATCCTAAATATAAAATCCTATAGAGCGAGTGATAGTCGAGAGCTTCATTTGCCATTAGCTTATTATTCGTAATTCTAATGAGCGAATAGGTGAATGTAATCTGTTTCCTGTATTCATCCAATCCGCTTCCCTTCCCTTCCTTTCCCTTCCGATACGAGCCGTCCTTTTCATGCCTCCCAGCTTTGGACGCAGATGTAATCTCGCTCGTCCTCCATATTAAGAAGAGAATCCCTTTCAAGTCGATAGGCGAAATCGTTCGATCAGATCCTTTACCCTCAACAATCCATCTCATCCTTCTTCATTAACTAGAGTAACCCTCCGCTCCTGTTTCAGGTTTTTCCTTTAGAAACGCGACTCAATCGAAAGGTTAATCTTCAATACCGGAACATCGGCCAGAAGTATCTCTGATTGTAGTCAGAAATCAGCTTCCCATTTAGGGAAGAAGGCTATTCAGAGCGAACATAACAGGCCTCCTATTCCATTTTCTGAATTAAGCAACTCCTGCGTACATGAACTGTCAATTACTCACCAAATGATGTCGCACCGCGCTCACGCTGTAAGTAAGGACAATAGTACGAATGATTGCGCGTTCAGATCAATCTCACAAACAAAAAATATTATAGTTTCCAAATATAAAAATCAGGAATCTAACAGTGAAACATTTATCTACTAATCTATTCTGCTCCATTAAATCTGACAATATATATATATATATATATATATATATATATATATATATATACACACACACACACACACACACACACACAGGGTGTTATCAAATTATGTGCCATAAATTAGTATACATATTCAGGACGTCAAAGCGAACAAAAAAGTTCCTGTGAACATGAATCCACAATCGCTTCGTTTCCGAGATACAGTACATAACTTTTTTTGCCGAGGACAATGCATTTAAAATGAAAGTCATTAATTAAAGTTTATCAAAGTTTATTCACAGCAAGTGCTCAAATTGGTTTCCCTGCATCAGAGTACATGCTTCAACGTGTCGTTGGAAATTTTGCCGCATACGTTCGAAAACACCTACATGGTTGCGTATTGTTTCTGAACAATCTAGAACACGTTGCCACAGTTCTTCTATGTTATTAACTTCTGTTGCACAAACAAGATTTTTTAAATAACCTCACAAAAAAAAGTCAATTGCATTTAGATTCGGAGACCTGGGTGGCCAAGCTACAGGACCATGACGCCCATGTATGTACTCTGATGCAGGGAAACCATTTTGAGCACTTGCTGTAAATAAACTTTGCTAAACTTTCATGACTTTCATTTTAATTGGATCGTCCTCGGCAAAAAAGTAATGTATCTCGGGAACGAAGCGATTGCGGATTTATGTTCATAGGAACTTTTTTGTTCAATTTGACGTCCTGAATATGTATACTAATTTATGAAACATAATTTGATAACACTCTGTTCGTGTGTGTGTGTGTGTGTGTGTGTGTGTGTGTGTGTATATATATATATATATATATATGAAACAGTGAAACCTTTTATATCCCCAATTTAATCAGCAAACAATCTGCGCCCAATATATATATATGGCGTTCAGCATCATAGTTTATTGATTACACTTTGTTTATATCTATGATGCTGCATTTTATGGACACCCTGTACATGGTAAAAATAAATGTTTGAAATTGCCGGAGTTCCGAGTTCTTGGTTCAGTTTGTGTAGAGAAAGAAAAGAGTGATATGAATTTGCTGATACATTAGTGTTATCTTGGGAAGGAAACACAAACTCATGGGGCATCTTCCTCCTGAAGATTCATGCACCCGGACCTACAGGGACAGGATCGAAAATATACAGTAAAGTGGACCGAAAATGTACAGTAAAGTAACGATATAGTCACAAAAATAAATATGACTTACACCATTCACTCAATTATGATAAAACGGAACACTGTTGCTGCCAGTGGTGAGCCACGTATGGGAGCCTCGTTACTACTTTCGCCCTCCGTATACAGTACTTGGTAATGATGCTGCGAGCTGCTCGTACCTTGAATGTGTGTAAGGATGAAGCGGTGCTTTGTTTGAAGCAGTGAAACCTTTGTACTGATTCACATTTAATCTATTAATACATTTGGCTTGAACATTGGGAAATATATATATATATATATATATATTATATATATATATATATATATATATTTCAAATGTAAACTTATATTGATTATGTACACAGAGTTGCCATCTTGTCAGCCTTCGCTAATATACTCGTGTATATATATATATATATGTATATATATATATATATATATATATATATATATATATATATATATCAGAGTGTCTCACATAATACAGACTGGCCGTTATTGAATCTCGTACCATTGATGAAAAAACGTAATCAGATTGTGACGGAGGTGAAGCGAAAGATGACGTAATTGTTTAATTAAAGGTGCGGAAGCAAAATGAGAGAAAATAAGATGAAAGCCATAAAAAGAAGGGGAAATTTGTCATAGAGGAAAGGCGAAAAAGGCAAAATATTCAGGATTTTTATCATAATTATGATTATCAACTTCAATGAAATGAGGAAAATTTAAGAGTCGATGCGTGATGATGATGATGATATATATATATATATCGTAAAGAACGACGCTTGTATAGGAGATATTCCGCGCAAGACGAGAGAGAGAGAACGAAACAAATGAAAAAATGAGGTAACCACCCGGGAATCGAACCCGGGATCTTCCGATTGCCGGTCAGATGCGATACCATTACACCATGGGCCTCACTCTTCCAAATGCCGTAATTCTTCTACATACTCGCAGAAACCAATGCCCCAAGGGGGCACCTCCCGCATGCCGTAACATTATATACATTCAACTGCAAAGAACACGCAGTATAAATAACGTAAAGAACGACGCGTGTTCTTTGCAGTTGAATGTATATAATGTTACGGCATGCGGAAGGTGCCCCCTTGGGGCATTGGTTTCTGCGAGTATGTAGAAGAATTACGGCATTTGGAAGAGTGAGGCCCATAGTGTAATGGTATCGCATCTGACCGGCAATCGGAAGATCCCGGGTTCGATTCCCGGGTGGTTACCTCATTTTTTCATTTGTTTCGTTCTCTCTCTCTCGTCTTGCGCGGAATATCTCCTATACAAGCGTCGTTCTTTACGTTATTTATACTGCTTGTTCTTTGCAGTTGAATGTGTATATAATAATCACTATATATAATATATATATATATATATATATATATATATTGTGAATACAAGAATACAATAATGAAGTTGACAAAAGAAATAATAAGCAGTTTATCGGGAATCAGTGTTAATTTAAGGACTTGTTTCGACGTGTCTTATCCTTCTAACTAGTTAATTAACAGAATACAATGTCCTTGAAAACCTTCTCTAAAATAATATATATATATATATATATATATATATATATATATATAAGGGGTTTGGCAAAATAATGGAAACACCTGCCAGAAAAGTATAGTTTTTTAATATATTTATAATAGGGCGTTATAGAAAACCGTTATTCGAGAATCTAATGTTGATCCGTATAGTGATTACTACGAAATTAATGACGTTAATTACGTTCTTCTATATTCCAGGCCATTTTTTGAGTAAATAACATAATGAAAGATCTTTCAGATTTTCAAAGAGGTCAAATAGTTGGCACTCGCTCGGTTGGCGGTGCGTCAGCGTCAGTGACTGAAACCTCAAGGTTGTTCAACATTTCAAGAGGAACTGTGTCCAAGGTGATGGCGGCATACAATGAACAGGGGAAGACGACAAAGAACAACAGTGGTCGCGAGTCTAAGCTCACCGACAGAGACAGACGGACGTTGAAAAGGATTGTTGCGAAAAAACACAAGACAGCTGCTACCAGAATAACCACAGAATTCAATTTACATCTAAACGATCCAATATCAACAAGGACAGTTCATCGTGAGCTTCACAAAGCCGGAATCAATTGTAAAGCTGCCACCGCCAAACCACTTGTTACGGATGTGAATGCTACGAAGCGCGGGACCTGGTGCACTGAGTACTAAAACTGGACCTTAGAACAATGGAAGAGTGTAATATGGTCAAATGAATCGTCATTTACCCTTTTTCCAACATCAAGTCGAGTTTATGTTTGGAGAAAGCCAAAAGAAGCTTTCAACCCTGACTGCCTCTTACCAACCGTCAAGTATGGAGGAGGGTCAGTAATGGTTTGGGCAGCGATATCGTTGCATTCACTGGGTCCTATCAATGCACTGCATGGCAGAATTACTGCAAATGAATATGAGGACATTTTAATTAAGTGACCAGGTGCTTCCCATGGTGCAAACATTGTTTCCCACAGATGTTGCCATATTTCAAGACGATAATGCATCCATACACACAGCTAAGCAGGTGCAGGTTTGATGAAGTCAAACGCCTTCCATGGCCTCCCCAGTCGCCAGATTTAAATATTATTGAACCTTATGGTCAGTTCTCGAAAGTAAAGTGCGGAGCAGATTTCCACCACCTTCATCTCTTAAGGAGCTTGAAGCCTTCCTTCTTGAGGAATGGTTAAACATTCCACAAGAAACCATTCAAAACTTGTATGAATCAATTCCACGAAGAATTGAAGCTGTTCTGCAAGCAAAAGTTGGTCCAACCCCTTATTAGTAATTAACGCATGCATTTCCAACAGTGTTTCCATTATATTGTCAAACACCTATATATATATATATATATATATGATAATCCAAAGTAATATCCAAAAAGCTTATTTCCCTACGACGCCGTAGGGGTAAGTGTCCCCCAAGGGTTACCTGAGCCAGAGCAGAAACAGAGTAACCAGCCAACTCAACTCCACCCTATACCAGCGGCCGTGAGCGAACCAGCACCACACCGCTCGAAGTCGCCACCGTAACCACTAAGCTATCAGTAGCCCATATATATTATATATATATATATATATATATATATATATATACACAGTTGTGTGAAAAAGCAAGTGAACCCATCCATTGCAATCGCTTTGTATGGCTGTGAGTGGAGAATATGTCTTGTACCTACAACCTACATATGACAAACCCTTTGCATATACTGTATGGCAACATCATCCTACCATTCAAAAAAGTTTACGCATGTATAATCGCACACAGAAACCTTAATACGTTCAGTTGTGAAAAGAAGGACGCGTGATAGTATGTGAAACAGTCAGAGCTGGGCAATAAATACATTGAATGTATTTAAATACTAAATACTAAATACATGGGAGAAATGTATTTAAATACTAAATACTAAATACATTTTACGAATGTATTTAGATACTAAATACAAAATACATCAATTGTATTTAAATACATTTGTAAATACATTTTAAATTGTTATCTGCAGATATATCACTGTTTGATTCACCAGATTTGCTTGTTGAAGCCATGACACGCACACGATAAAGAAATCAACCGCTTTCGACTAAGAGTGGCACACAACTGATTGAACTGACACGTTGAAACATGAACCATGCTGTACTACACTGTCGACGCGTCGTACTGTGCTAGTACAGAACGTGTATTAAACCAGTAAAAGTATTTACATTTTTATA
The DNA here is from genome assembly GCA_023014485.1 of Bathynomus jamesi. Taxonomy (NCBI): domain Eukaryota; kingdom Metazoa; phylum Arthropoda; class Malacostraca; order Isopoda; family Cirolanidae; genus Bathynomus; species Bathynomus jamesi. Next base: position 905,789 of record JAJOZX010000439.1, on the reverse strand, counting down.
TTTTGAGTATTTAAATACATTGTATTTAAATACTCATTAAAGTATTTAAATACTATATTTAAATACATGAAAAACAATGTATTTATAAATACAGTTCTAAATACACAAATGTATTTAAATACGTATTTAAATACAAATGTATTTAAATACTGCCCAGCTCTGGAAACAGTTATGTATCGTCATAAATTTGTTGACTTAAAGTGCTTTGCTTACATACTTTATTCTGTATGAGGGGTAAATTCTTAGTATGAAGGTAGTGATATTATTTTAATTTGATTGATTACATTTGTAATTAGTTTCCTTTGCATTTCGGGCATCATTTTGGTACAGATAACGTACAGACTATCGGGTATCATGCCTAGATTGAAGGAGCTTTCGAATGGTCTACGGAGGTTCATTGTTAATACTCATACATCTGGGAAAGGGCACGAGAAAATATCAGCGAAATATAGAATCCAGGAGTGTCCGACCACCGGCCTCAGGGAGGGGCCCCCTAAACGGCTAGAGTAATCTGCATCTGCGAAATGATAAAACGTACTTTAAGCGAGTGGCCTATGATTCAAAAAACTGGGTAGCGTGAGCCAATGGTGTAGTTGGTTTTGGCCTATCAATACAAGTGGAAGTGGGGCACTGTTTCGGTGCACCTACGGTAAGCCTATCTCCTAAGAGAGTAGGCCAGTTTCACAATATGTTACGCGCTGTCCTGTTTTGGCTTGAAGCCTACCTTCTCTATTTAACAATTACTACTACTACACTCAAACTTATCCTAAGTATTATGTTAGCCCTTCACTGAAGGCGTAGTTCGTTTTCACAGTAGTCAGCACAGGAACTAATATATATATATATATATAAAAATCACTATAATGGTAACAAGAAAATTTTTAACAAAGATTTTATAATGTTTGAATTGAACTTGCTTAAACTTCTATGAAATTCCTGTTAAGATCCGCGGACGGATGGATTAATAAAATCTATCACAATTCCACTGTCAAATCCACCTTTCGCTTCAAACTTCTCTCTCCAACTATCTTCCGGTTTTTCCCTGGGCTCTCTCGCAGTTTCCCATCAGTGATCTCATTTGATGAGGATATTTTGAGACTTTTTTCCTTATAAATTTTGAACTAAACAAAACTTTAAAACGCAATATGCTAAAAGTCTTACTAATTCCTACCTATTTTATATTATTTACTTAATTTATTTGGCTTATTTAACGGTATTAGATTACTTAATTATATTAATGTAGTGTTCTTCGACAATTATACTGTTCATTTATATATATAATTGAACGAAATAAAGGCGTGATATCACGTGACTGATTTTTCCATCCATCGCTGGCTCAACTCCACACATCCCACTTTCAGGACGGAACCTGTTTAGATTTTACATGCTTTTGGGGATTTATTTTAAGCCTACGAAATTTTTATAATATAACTATTAAACCTAACTTAGGTTTTTGAATGAAGTATATATTATGGATTTTATTATTTCGTATCTTTAATGAACCCCAATTTTGCAATCCCAACACATTCTAGTATATATATATATATTATATATATATATACTGATGTTCTTTCAAAAAGCTTTTATTCTGCTTAGATTTTAACGTGTCATTTGTGATCGATGAACACAGACCGACTGACACACACACACACACACACACACACACACATGTACGGATCTACGCATAACCGTGGTACCAACTTTTAAAAATCCATGTATCCAAAAAACTAATTAACCAAACATAATTTAACTTAACCTAACCTTAGTTCTATCGAACCGAGAGGAACGTGATAAGGGTTTTGGACGCAATTGAGGATTCGAACGGTGGTTTCTATTAAGTCATTTAATAGGTGTTCGCTAATCGGGACAAATCTAATCTAACCTGCGTAACCTAACCTAATCAAGAGCAAGGATTTTTTTCTAACATTAAAAATGTTTCTAAGCTTTTTATATAAAGTTTTTACTGTTCTGAGTATCAAAAGTGTTACTTCACAAAAATAATTACCCTTCTACATCTAAATTATAACCCACTCGACCTCACTTATGCCCAGATGCCTATGCGCGCGCACGCACAAACACACCCTCACCCACAGATATATATATATATATATATAGTGTATGCATAATCGCTTGAACTTGCCACCTTTGAGCCAATCCCTTTTGCTTATCTATAATGCAGAGAGTCAATATAGAAAGGTTTGCTGTCGATTTCTGGTCTTGAAAGTATCAGGGAGAACCCCTATTTATTGAAAGTCTGCGAAAAGGAGAAGTTTGAAGATCGATGGCGCTTATTTGTCCCCTAATGAGAATGATCGATAGGAATTAGGCCTCGCCTTCTTCACTAATGGAAGCAGAAATCATGTTCTCATCATCAGCGAGGAGCGAATACAAAAATAAATAAATAAAAAGTAAAAATAAAAGGGTAAATTCAGTGGAACCAATATTCTTGATTAAAATGTATCGACCCCCCCGATGAGTCTTCTGTATTTCAGAATATATTTTAGTTTAATTTTGTGTTCAGGTCAAACAATGAAAAAGCTTATATATATATATATATATATATATATATATATATATATATATATATATATATATCGCAAAATTTAACACATTTTCTCTCTCTCTCTCTCTCTCTCTCTCTCTCTCATGTTGTCGCTGATCTTTCTCTCTTAACATGTTGTCGCTGATATAATTTTTGTGTTGACAGGTTTCCTGACATAATACATTTCCCTTCGTTTTTTTATTTGTATGGCGTTGACTCTTAACTGACATTGCAAATGAAGGTCTCATTTCCTAATTAAGTTTTAATTGTCTGCAGCAGTTAATCATGTAACTTGCTCTCTCTCTCTCTCTCTCTCTCTTTATATATATATATATTATACCTCGTTAACCTCGTTGTGGTTCCGTGCGTCGGTCTCTCTTCACACGAAGGTGAAGCTGGTGGCCCCGCCTCTAGGCCTGGCTTGGTGGAGGAGCGAGTTGTTCTCTTGCGCTCTCCACCGCAAATAGCCAGGTACACCCGGCTCATCTGGTACCGTCGTGAGCCAGGCATCTAGTCTTCTCTTGAAGACTTCCAACTTTGACCCCTGTAACGTTTCTGAGGTCCTTTGGAAGCTGGTTAAAGAGTCCTGGCCCTATGACAACCAAGCTATTTTCCTTCAGTGTTGAGGAGGTCCCTTGTCGGGCCTTTAATTTGGAAACACTACACATTCTGCCTTTACTATTTTCCAGCGTTGTTTGGATGGTAATTGGGTGTAGTTTGAGGTTTGGTACCAGTTTTTCGATCATTTTCCATATGTAGATTATGGTATGTAGATTATATATATACAGAGTGGATCAATGCTATCCGAGATTAATTGGTTCCAAAAAAACATCTCGGATAGTGGAACCTCGGTTAACGTAACCATACTTTACATGTTATAAGGCTAGCTGGTTCCAGAAAACTAAAATCTGACCCTTATCACCACAAAATCTAACTTTTAAGGCCCTACAGTATTTTTTAATTTATATTAAATAGTATTTAAGCACAGTATTATTATGTGTTATTTCCTGAAAATAAAGAATTAACTTATAATGAATAGAGTACCGTATTAATTAAATTAAATTAATATGCACTCAAAAATTAACACTCACCAGAGCAACAATTTGACTGGACTTGCTGGAAAGTTTGACTGTAAAGATGGTGGTGTTGTTTTATTGTTTGGAAGGAGAGTCTCCTTCCATAAAGACACCTGGTAGTTCAGGCAATCGGTCGTGTTTTTGAGAACTTGAAGAGGTACCTGAAGTTAATGGTTTTGGGTCATCTTGTTCTACAGAAGTAGTCCTCTTCAGTTTGAAAGAACTATCAATCATTGTCTGCTTGGGCTTCGTCATTTCTTGGAGTTGAGTTCGGTATGGGAAGAGCGCTGAATTGATGGTGCTGTATGTTGTGTAGGCTCTGCCATGGATGGGATCTCTTTCCATGATTTTCAATGATCATGATTTTCCATGATTTTCCATCGCTTGCGGGCATTCTAGAACAAACATGTGATGTTGGGTCGGTATCTCGATCAGCGGGGCAAATCTCGGTTAGCGGATGAATGGTTCTTTATGAAAAATCTCGATCGTGCGAAACCCCGGTTATCGAGATCCTTGGATAGCGGGGGTCCACTTTATATACAGGGCTATTCAAAATGATTCATCCGATTTCAACTGAGAATACTTCCGTACCTATCAACCGTGCATCAACTGGGCATACACCACATGAAAGAGGAAATCTTCAAGTTTTACAAGATCACCGCGAGAGGGCTCCAAAGTCACGCCGTGGCCTAGCCTAGCAACAAACAGTCAGTGTGAAAATGGCGTCCGCACAGCAGAAGGCGTTTTGTGTGTTGCAGTTTTCGAGCTGTAAATCGGTAGTCACAGTGCAGCGTGAGTTTCGTCGACGTTACAGAACAGATCCACCGGGTGCTGCACTGTGACTACCGATTTACAGCTCGAAAACTGCAGCACACAAAACGCCTTCTGCTGTGCGGACGCCATTTTCACACTGACTGTTTGTTGCTAGGCTAGGCCACGGCGCGACTTTGGAGCCCTCTCGCGGTGATCTTGTAAAACTCGGAGAATTCCTCTTTCATGTGGTGTATGCCCAGTTGATGCACGGTTGATAGGTACGGAAGTATTCTCAGTTGTTATATTACGTGGTTTTATATATGTATATTTACTGTATGATTTATATTTTTATTTTAGTCTGTTTTACTTTAAACCACATTATATAAATGTAACCCAAGGTTATATATATATATATATATATATATATATATATATATATATATATATATATATATATATATAAATAACTTGTTATACAGTCTATTTCTCTGTCAAACCGTCTTTTACAAAAATAGTGTATTCGTCACAGATTTTAACACTAAACCAATTCCAATGCAAAAAATTAAATTTTTGACAATAAGGAATATTTGTTTAGGGAAATGACACTTGAGACATTGATTCTTACTTCAAAAATTTTATACTCAGAATTAACACAAGACAATTAAAATAAAATGCAGAAGCAATTTAAAATAGAATTGTTAGGAATTTAATCGACAATTTATAGTTATTTAACTGAATACAGCCATAACTGTAATAAACAAGACCATTAAAATGAATGGACCAATAACAATTTAAACTACAATCATAGGCCTGTTTGGCCTTCTACCGCATAGCTAACATACATTATGTGATTAGAATAAATGAATTGCGACTACTTGAATTACAATTAGAACCACTTATCTGCCAGGTAAACCTTCCTAGATCGGATTAGCCGTTGCAAATAACGTACAATGGGAATAACACTTTTTAGATTACCCCAATTCCGTATACAGTAAATGTATACTCAAGCGAAAGAACTCGGTACCAGTTTTCTTTATGGGAAAACATGGCAGACTATTTCTGGAATGTTTTTAGTTACGCAAATGTAACCCGGAGTTCTACGTTTTCTTCCGTTAAATTTTAAGGAAAGACTATTTCAGCATTGCGAGTAATTTACTCAAAATGTGAACAATAATTTCGCTTCTATGTGCCACATACGATTTGAATTCTCCCGTGTGGCACAACTATGTATTTTTATATATTGGAGAAAACTTCCACTAAGAACTGGTTTTTTGTTCTTAAAAGGAGAACTAAATTTATTTTTCTCATTTAAATTTTAGCACAGATTTTGTGGGAGAACATTCGTTCAACAAGCCTTGAGACGCACCGATTCTCTCTTCTAATTTTAAGTTCGTCACACTTATGCCCGGTCTTTCTTAAAGCAATTTTTTAACTTAAAATTTAAAATCTCTTTTCGAGGATATTCCTCAGGCGAAACCAAAGGATAAACAAAAACACCTTTCAGCAATCATTCACTCTTGAGGTATCAACAACCGTTCGTTTTTTGATAACGCGAGCGTGATTTACACCCTTTTACGCTAACCTCTGGTCCACTTCAATCCTAAGATCAAAGGTAATTTAATGTTCGCGAACATGAAATCGATCTTAAAATTATTTCATTTTTATTTTTTACACATACAAACTCGTGTCGTTTTGCATGATCAATTTTGTCTCTTGGTTAATTTATAACCAGTAATTAATTAACCTTATTACATTATTCCCATACATAATATATATATATATATATATATATATATATAAAATTGAACGCGTAAGTTTTAACTGTTTTGCACGTAAATTTAAAGTTTTTCATGGTATAACAGACTTATACAAGGATAAAATTCATTCCGAAATTATAAAAAGAACATTTTAAAAATTTCTTAATACGATAACGGTAAAGTTTAAAATTTTAAATTCGAGTTCAACATAATTAAATTTAAAGATTAGGACTTCAAATTACGCATAAGTTTTTTATGAACATTTCTATTAATTAATAACTGCCTTTGGCATTAAATTAATACATCTTAAATAAAAAAAAAATTATAATGTAAATAGGGTGTACACTGTACACACACACACACACACACACACACACACACACACACAGGGAATGGCGCAAAAGTCGCGCATCATAGGAATTTTCAGTGTTCATTATATATTTTTTTCTTTTAGGTAGGGGATGGCTGCGAAATTAACAATAGACGAGAGGGTGAGCTTGGTTTTAATGTATGGAATACCAGGTACAACAAATCGATGAATCGGTACAGAATTTAAATTCAACACTGAAAATTCCTATGATGCGTGACTTTGGCGCCACCCTGTATAATTCAGTGGCGGATGGTGACTGTGTGAATTGGGTGTGCGGAATATCATATGGAGTAAAATTAATAACTGAAATTCATGTTAACTTAGTTATTAATAAATCTTAATAGTAATATGGTAAGCATACGCAATCCAACTTCTCAATATTACACTAAACACTTGGAGAATTTAGGTGAATTGTAAAAAATCTAACACCAATTTCCTACGGGCTCCTTTAACCCTTTAAGGACGACTGGTACAAATTGGTAACGTTTCAAATAAATGCATTCATAACAACCCTACAAAAAATTCAAGCCTTAAACTTAAAGGGTTAAGCATCGAACTTATTTACACAAACTCGAGTCTTCTTTTTGGAGAAAAATAGTGAGCAATAACGTTCTCATATACGGAACTTCTTTGCTTCACATTTATAAGCAGTGTAATATGTTAAGCATATGAACCTGACGCGGGCCATGGCAACATAGGCCCCGCCCACTTTACCATATACGGAGGGTGTTCTGTCCACAGACCGCACACTCTCCGCCCTGATCCCTCGCTCTCTCCCTTTTCCATTTGATTTGGTATGGGGTAAACGTAAATTTATATTCCCATAGTAGGGGAGAAGAATATATATATATATATATATATACGTATATAGTACTGTCCATAGTCAGAGACCACTGTCGATCTGATTGATAGCTATTAGATAATCTGTTGTATGAAAATTGGTTTTGATACTAAAATACATATTAACTAGAACCTCTGGTTCATATTAACGTATAACTAAGTTATTACTTAAGTGTATAAAGTTCTATAAGCTGGATGACCCTTTAGTCTGTATAAATTGGACTTGAGGGTTGTTTCATTATATTACTTATAACGCATGTGTTTAAAGATCTAGCGAACTATTACTGATGGATCTGCAGTAAATGCTCCTAAGCTATTGTTATATCAATATTTACAATTAAAAGTATTGACATATTCACTTAAATTCTGCAAAACAAATTTATCCAAAACGTTTCTCATTATAATCCTAATTCATGCTTTTTTTTCTTTTCACAGGGCTTAAGAATGACAAAAAGTACAATTTCTGATGAGATTAGATATAAAATAATACATTTGCATGGTGAGGGACTGAGTCAAAGAAAAATAAGCGAATCTTCAGGCGTTTCCAAAACTGGTGTACAAAAAATCTTGGCTCGTCACAGATCAAATGGAACCGCCGCTGATCGCCCTAGATCAGGGAGGCCTTCTAAGCTTTCTCCATCTGATCTACAATATCTAAAGATTACTTCCCTTCGAGACAGACGCAAATCCAGCACTTCACTTGCAGCAGATCTCGAAAAAACAATAGGTGTCTCAGTTGACCCCTTTACTGTATGAAGGAAACTTAACTCAGTAGGTCTTAAAAGACGTGTTGCAGCAAAAAAGCCACCTTTAAGGAATGGAAATAAAGAGAAGAGAAGAAAATGTGCTTTGGAACCCAAGTATTGGACATCTGAGACCTACTGAATTAAGCTTCCTTCGTACAGTAGAAGGATTAACTGAGACACCTGTTGTTTTATCGAGATCCGCTGCAAGTGAAGTGCTGGATTTGTGTCTGTCTCGAAGGGAAGTAATCTTTAGATATTGTAGATCAGATGGAGAAAGCTTAGAGGGCCTCCCTGATCTAGGACGATCAGCTGGGGTCCCATTTGATCTGTGACGAGCCAAGATTTTTTGTACACCAGTTTTGGAAACGCCTGTAGATTCACTTATTTTTCATTGACTCAGTCCCTCACCATGCAAATGTATTATTTTATATCTAATCTCATCAGAAATTGTACTTTTTGTCATTTCTTAAGCCTGTGAAAGAAAAAAAACAGTATGAATTAGGATTATAATGAGAAACGTTTTGAATAAATTTGTTTTGCACAATTTAAGTGAATATGTCAATACTTTTAATTGTAAATATTGATATAACAATAGCTAAGGAGCATTTACTGCAGATCCATCAGTAATAGTTCGCTAGATCTTTAAACACATGCGTTATAAGTAATATAATGAATCAACCCTCAAGTCCAATTTATGCAGACTAGAGGGTCATCCAGCTTATACAACTTTATACACTTAAGTAATAACTTAGTTATACGTTAATATGAACCAGAGGTTCTAGTTAATATGTATTTTAGGAGCTATTGAAGAATACGGACGCCAGCCTTCTTTAGTTAGCTTTATAAGGCTAACTAACGAAAATATCATGACCTAACCTAACCAATCGTCAAGGGCGTATAGTTAACCTAACGATTGGTTAGGGTAGGTCGTGATATTTTCGTTAGTTAGCCTTATAAGCCTAACTAAAGAAGGCTGGGGTCCCTATTCTTCAATAGCTCCGTATTTTAATATCAAAACCAATTTTCATACAACAGATTATCTAATAGTTATCAGATCGACAGTGGTGTCTCACTTTTGCACAGTACTGTATATATATATATATATATATATATATATATATATATATATATATCGCCGCACCGCAATACTGAAATTTCGCGCCTCAAACAAGCTCAAGGGACGCTTCTATCGCTCAGTACCAAAATTTTACCGAATGGTTGTGAAGACAATCCGAACAACTGAATTGAAGTAGCTCATTTCTCATCTCGACTAGTGTAACAGTCGAGCACGGAATTTAAGGGTTAGGGCATCTTTTTCATCTCGACTAAAGTTGAGAGAGGGAGACAAAGGGTGAATTAAATATTAATTTACAGAAAATCTATTGGGTGTGCGGCGCACACCTAGCACACCCTGAATATACACCCCTGCTGTATATATATATATATATATATATATATATATATATATAGTGTCACAAAAGTCCTGCTCCGTAATGTACAACATATTAGCCTTTGAGGCAAGACTTCTGGAACACCCTGTATATATATATATATATATATATATTATATAGGTGCTCTTCCAATACGTGCTCTACCGTAAAATTTACATTCCAATATGTGCTAACTAACGAAAATATCACGACCTAACCTAACCAATCGTCAAGGGCGTACAATTGACCTAACGATTGGTTAGGTTAGGTCGTGATATTTTCGTTAGTTAGCACATATTGGAATGTACATTTTATAGTAGAGCACGTATTGGAAGAGCACCTATATATATATACACACACACACACATATATATATATATATATATATATATATATATATATATATATATACAGGGTGGGCCGTAAGTTTCCATACATAGGAAAAATAAACATTTTTTTATGGACAACCATTTTTATTTATATAATATGCTCTACATGGTTGCCATTGTTTTGAAAACACATTTCAATACGTGTTCCCCACTGTTGATGAACACGCATTAGCACAGTTGACGTTATGCTTGTAATGGCGTTGGTGATACGTTCCTTTAGATGATTTATGTCTCGTATCTTTTCCTGATACACCATGGCCTTCAATTGCCCCCAAAGATAGAAATCAAGGGGGTGAGATCTGGGGATCTGGGAGGCCACTCCACAGGACCACGCCGACCAATCCAAGCATCCGGAAACTGCTGATCCAAATACCGACGCACGTGAAGACCATAATTTAAATTTTCCTATGTATGGAAACTTACGGCCCACCCTGTATATATATATATATATATATATATATAATATAATATATTAATATATATATATATATATATATTATACAAATTAGTATAATTTGGAAAAATTCCACGAAAAATACGTTTGAAACGTTAGTACAATATGGAGGTTAGGTATTGTTAAAAATATTCATACGATGTTAATTGATATCTAAACATGCCCACCCTCCTATTAGCCGACTATTTTCTCATTTGGGAGAGTATACAAATTGTCAAATTTAAATACAAATTTGACTAAAGTTCTCAAAGTTATTGATAATAAGTTACGATTGTAACGTCCTTCCAATATTTAGTTTTCGATATTTTTTTAAAAACATATTTTAAAATTCTAATTAAGTGGATAATAAGCTCGGAGATTAAACTAGGCGGACCTATCCTCATGTCCTCGTGTTTTTCTTTATTACTAATAAATACCAGCCGTGTCATTCCGCGCGAACGGTGTAATGCCCTCGCGCTTAATGGATGCGCTAATAAGTTTTGCTCGAAATGGATGCGCTGAATACATTTTCTTACCTTTGTTTTCGTGGAAAGAATTTCTCCAAAGTTTTCTCCTTAAAAACAAATTATTAAAAAAGTTAAAAGTTTTAAAGACTTTTTATTCCTGCATTATTACATATTTCCCTTTTGCTTCAACATTTTTCTTATCACTTTTACTTTATTAGTCTTCTTTTCTCTCTTTCTCACACACACACACACACATATATATATATATATATATATATATAGATGAATTTCACAATTAAAACACGTGAAATAAATGAATGATGCAAATCCACAAGTGGTACCCCCTTCTGGATTTGTATCATATACTCGTATATACTTTTCAACCTTTCAAATGTTCCGTGCGATGATTCCTCATTTCCCGAAGGTCAAGCTTGGTGCCCCTCAGAGATATATATATATATATATATATATATATATATATATATATATATATATATATAGTACATGCGCAAAATACTGTTTTGCGTAACTCCTGCGTAAGAATTCTAGATTTTTTGTCAGTAACTGATGTATAACTCGAATGTAACTTCTCTAAACGTAACTCTTTCCCGTAATTGCTGGGTTTTTTTTTGTTTTGTTTTGTTTTTGTCAGTAACCTTTATGTAACTTTTGCCTATATTACTTTCTCATAATAAATGAACAAAAACAAACACACAAAGCGGTAAATAATAAATTAAATAATTCTATACGATATAAAACAGAAATGAAAATAAATGAAATTATAATTAAAACAAATATAATAAAAACCAAGGTAAATTATATAGGCCTCAAAGATATTTATACCATCTTGAAGAATGAAGTTTAAGTTTAAAAAATATTAATTTCTCTCATTTCAATGTTGCCCACCACAGAACGGAAAAGGTCCATAACTTGACTGAAGAATTTATTCTTGGGGAACCACAACTTACTGTAGTAAGGAATAAGAGGACGAGAAAGTGGTGCATGTTTAGTAGTCAGACGTTTCGGAAATTCAATTTCCATCATTAGTACTAAAAAATGAAGTAAAAAAAGTGAACAAATATAATGAACAAAAAAATTTTATACAATACATTTAAAGTTAAAAAAGGCACATAAAATGTGGAGAGATAAATAAGACAATGGCTAAAATATACAAATGTTATAGGGTGAAACGAATATTGAAAACAAATCTTACCGGGTTATTATACGAGGGGGGGTTTAATCTATTTGTATAAAGGTTGGGAATGGTTGACTGTTGATGTATCCATGTTAGAATTGTCCAGAAGCCGAAGAGTGGCAACAGATTTCTTTTTCAATGATGGTTCAGAAGCATTATTTAGCTATGTTTAAATTGAAGGTAGAACTATAGTTGTTAAGGGTTGGTTTGGTACTAAGAATATATAGGGATATATAGGGAATATATAGGGATATATAGGGTCGGTTGGTTAATATGCTGAATTGATAATTTTGAAATTGGTGGGGAGCAGTGGGTGATTGTGGAGGTGGCAATGATCTCTTATTGCTGATTTCGATGGTTTGTTTAAAGGTTATAATGTTCTGGTAGAAATGCCGCGATGTTCGTCCACTCTTATTTGATATTTGATGGAAAGTGAATTTCCGAAACGTCTGACTAATAAACATGTACCACCTTCTCCTCCTCTTATTCCTTACTATATATACTGTATTATATATATATATATATATATACACATTTCAACTGCAAACACGCAGTATAATTAACGTAAAGAACGACGCTTGTATAGGAGAATATTCCGCGGAAGATGAGGAGAGAGAACGAAACAAATGAAAAAATGAGGTATGGTTATCATATCTGACCGGCAATCGGAAGATCCCGGGTTCGGTTCCCGGGTGGTTACCTCATTTTTTCATTTGTTTCGTTCTCTCTCCTCATCTTGCGCGGAATATTCTCCTATACAAGCGTCGTTCTTTACGATATATATATATTATAATATATATATATATATATATATATATAATGATATAATTGATATAATGCGCCTCGGTGGTGTAGTGGTTAGCGTCGCTAACTACAAATCCATCGGCCCTAGGTTCATCCTTCCAGACAAAGAAATTGGTTGGTAGATAAATGGGTACCCTGGGTAGCCTAGTGGTTAAGACGTTTGGGTTCCACGTTAAACTGTTGGTCTGAGGTGGAGTGACAAGCTTAGCTTGACCTTCGTCAGAATGAACAACTCGGGGAAAACAAGGTTTTATATATTATTTACACTTGGAAAATAATGGAGAAACTAGTCCCTAATCTTACTCTGAACACTGTAACTCCCCAAACAACAGTGGAAAGTAGAAAAGGAAGACTGTGTCATGTTCCCAAATTAAAGGCTAGACAGGGAACATCCTTAACCCTGAAAGAAAATAGTTTTGTTGCGAGAGGACCAAAACTGTTTAATCAGCTGTCCAAAGACCTAAGGAACACGAATGGGGTTACAGTGGACATCTTCAAAAGAAGACTAGACGCCCGGCTTAGAACAATTCCCGACGAGCCGGGCGTACCTGGCTATGTGAGGTGGAGAGTACAAGAAACCAACTCACTACTTCACCAGGCCAACTCGAGAGGAGGGGCGACAAGCTTGACCTTCGTGAAATGAGGAATCATCGCGCGGAACAGTTGAAAGGTTGAAAGGAAAGGTGTGTGTATATATATATATATATATATATATATTATATAATATATACAGTATATATATATATATATATATATATACAGTATATATATATATATATATACAGTAATATATATATATATATATATATATATAATTATATATCTATATATAAGCTTATATATATATATATATATATTATATATATATATATATATATATATATGTATACACACATAAATATATGCAGCTGTTCGTATCCTGAAGGGTGTATGAGCAGAGCGGATACACCTGGATACAAAAATCATGTCTACGTCAAAAATAATATGAAGCATGATGATATTAACATCTAAATTAGTTGCCATGGAAACGTTACATATGTATATTGCGTCACAGCAATCGTGCATATTTGTACGTAACTATTATTATACCCATTTGACATTTTAGATTCTTGCGAGTTTGAAAGGTTGTTTCAGAACTAAAGAAATTGTACATATGAAACTATTGTGTAAGTTATAGGTCATATTATAGTGGATGTTGAGGTAGACACGTAATATTTTAGTATCTACACTTTATGAAAACGGATACAAAATCATTTCAAGATCACATACATACATATTATAGTGGTAATGCGCATACGGTCTTAATTAAATTTATATGTTAATGAAAGTAATAATGGCATCATACAAACTTTAAGTTCATGTTTTATTTCTAGTACAACCCTTTAAACAAGCATAGATTACGGAAGGTAAAGATGTCAGGTCCAGGAGATCGGGAGGATATTTTAAACAAAGATAAAATAGAATTCTTATATCATAATGACGCACGTGAATTCGATCGATCTGGAATTAACTCGGATTTCATATTGTTCCAGTTAAAAGATTCAAGATTGGATTGAATAATGGTTAGTGTGAGTCGATTAATTTCGGTTCGATTTAATTACGTTCTGTCTACCTCCGCGCCCCCTATATAATATAGTATAATATAATCTGTAACCTAAACATTAGTTTCGTATGTGCGATCTTTTTAGTTCTAAAACAACATTTCAAGTTTGGACGTATCTAAAATGTTAAATTGGTATAAAATAATAATAGCTACGCACAAATTTCCACGATTGCTATGACGCAATGTACAGTTGCGCTCATTATTCGTAGGACACTCTTGAGAACAGATAGCAACACCTGGCATATATAGGGTGAACCAAATGTAGGTGGACAGTAAATGATAACGTTTATTTTGAGAATACATATTTAATTTTTTTGTATACTATAATACAAAATAAAATTTAAATAAATTTAGTTATAATATTTAATATAATAAAACACAAACACCATAGTTATAATGAACACCATAGTTATAATATAATATAACACAAACCGTATTCAACCTACTGTCCACCTACATTTGGTTCACCGTGTATATTTGTTGTGTGTACTACAAACGGTTGTAACATTTTATGAATGAATCTGGGGTTTAGCGCTGATTGGTTGATTCATTGCCAAATGTCTTTAGAACAATTATTTCCATTCATAACTCTGGTTTACATTTTACTAAGGAAATATAAATGAATAATTAAATATAAATTCAAGAAGGGGATATATATATTAAAAATGAAGTGAATAAAAAATGGTCTTGTAAAAACTAAAAAAAAAACCTTCAGACGTGATGACAGTGTTCATAGTATTGGCAAGCCTGTCATCCTAAACGAACAGAGC
The DNA here is from genome assembly GCA_023014485.1 of Bathynomus jamesi. Taxonomy (NCBI): domain Eukaryota; kingdom Metazoa; phylum Arthropoda; class Malacostraca; order Isopoda; family Cirolanidae; genus Bathynomus; species Bathynomus jamesi. The sequence goes on along the minus strand of JAJOZX010000439.1, from coordinate 890,614 downwards.
CGTTGGTAGCCATTATTGAGCCGTGAGCTAATTAAAATTTATTTATCTATTTATTTATTTACATTTAATATTGAATATAGATTCAGATATTATCTTGTGTTATAACAAAGACAGAGCAAAAATCTGGGATCTTTTCCGTTTGACTGCCGCCATTGAAACATAAGAGGTGAGTGCCCCCAGCCTTCTTTACTTAGCCTTATAAGGCTAACTAACGAAAATATCACGACCTAACCTAACCAATCGTTAGGTCAACTGTACGACCTTGACGATTGGTTAGGTTAGGTCGTGATATTTTTGTTAGTTAGCCTTATAAAGCTAACTAAAGAAGACTGGAGGCCCTGATCTTCAGGTGATCCCCTTATTTTTCTGAGTACACGATTAAAACTTAAAAATTAAGCATGGATCTTGAAAGTAATTAAAATTGTTTATAAGAAAAAATTTGAAGGGGAAATTAAGAAAAGCTTTTTTATAAAGTAACTTATTTTGTATCATCAAGATATTTCAGTTAAAATACAAAATACAAAAAGTTTAATTATGTTTCAATGGCGGCAGTCAAACGGAAAAGATCCAAAATCTGATATATATATATAAATACATATATAGGCAGTTTATGAATGAAAAAACAATGATTTGATGCATATTAAATTTTAATAACATTACAACATTACCAAATTGATGGGTATCTGTAGATTTCATACGTCACTGCTTAGAATATCTTTCAATTGGCAAATGGACGACAGCTGAATAGATACTACTGGGTATGGCATTGTTTTATCCGGAGCAAATGCTATTTCTAGATCAGCAACACTGATATAGTAATAAACAGTCACTGAGAGAAATATTACTTAGAAACGAAGAATGTTTTGTATTGAGGCAGCATCATAAATGCATATAATTGTTTTGCATTAATAAGTTCTATGTTACAACTTAAATGTTGAACCACTGCAGCTGTGACTCTTGGCGGTCTCTCACCTCAAAGGAGAGAATTACAAGCGCAGCAAATCCTGGGATTTCCTTTTACTTTCCCATAAAAGTATTCTAAAAACGTTATTTCAAATGGTTTTATATTAATTTGCAATTTGCTACTGTATCTAGAAAATACAAACATAAAGACTATGATGACAAATTTATAATAGCACAAATCACGTGGCGTTGTACAGCTCGAATAGAGCCTATAATATGCCCTGTATGATGTTGTGCATGTGTAATATGACTGATATTTTTGATGATTGACTCGGACTGAAAGCCAATCATTTGATTTCCCTGAATCGAACATTTTGTGTTTTAATGGATTTTAATTTCGGTTATTATTTTCAATTCAGTGGTACACCTTTTGCTGTTGATATGTTTTTATTAAAAATTAGTTGTAAAAAATGTTCCCTCTAATTTTTTTTAGTCCGTGTGCGGAAGAAATTTTCGTTGTGCATACATTTAGATTCATGGTGAAAAATTGTGCAAACTTTTCTGAGCACTATTATCTTCAAAATTAAATATATAAAAATTAAATACTTAATAAATATTATTTCCATTAGGTGATAGCTTGATCATTACGGTACTATTAAATGGATATTAAAAATTGTTTACAATATTATACCGGGTGTCCGAGAATTATCTGTACAATTTTTGGCTGTTATTAAAAGTCAACCATGAAGTGTAGAAATTCCAGTGTTGTCCCATTTTACAGAGAAACTCAATAAGTTTTTTCTGATAACAAGTTTTGACAAGTTTTTTCTTTTATGTACGCGGGTGACAGACATTGATGATTTAAAAGCAAGAATCACAGCTGCTATTGAGCGAATTGATGTGGATATGCTACAGCGTACATGGCACATTTGGATTATCGATTGGATGTTTTGCGAATCACTGATGGTGCACATATCGAATGTTTGTAACAACGTTACTTTAATAAAATAAACTTTTGAAAATACAGATTCTAAATAATCTTGTTTAAGAATTTTACGTGTGTTATCAAGAATTTTATTAAAAGATGAAATTGTACAGATAATTTTCGGACACACTGGAATTTCTAAAAAACTTGTCAAAACTTGGTATCAGGAAAAACTTAATGAGATTCTCTGTAAAATGGGACAACACTGGAATTTCTACACTTCATGGTTGACTTTTAATAACAGCCAAAACTTGTACAGATAATTCTCGGACACCCTGTATATATTCTTAAAAGAAAACATTTTATCCATTCTAAAAATATGAATAAAATAAAAAATAGTAAAATAAAATTCAACAAAATAAAGAAATAAAATAAAAATAACATTAATTGAAAATGACTATTTTAGTTATCATTTCTCAAAACGATTTTTAGCATTTAGCACTTTAAAATAGACTATCAAGATTAATACATGATTTTATCCATTCACAAAAGAGGACTAAAATAAAAAATAATAAAGTTCAATAAAATAAAATGTAATCAAAATAACATTAAATGAAAGTGCTTTTCATTTAAATATGATTATGATTTCTCCCTACGATCTTTAGCATTTGCCCATTCCAAATAAACTCTATGAAGATTAATACATCCGTCATCATTCAGATAACTTTTAATTCGCATGAGCATGTCCAAATGATTTTCTTTCAAGCGGTTTCTTAATTTGTTCTTTATAGAATTCATTAAACTGAAATTTTTGAAATTACTTCATTTACTGTCGTGACTCATGATAAACTTGAGCCTGTGCGCATTTTATTTTGGTGTGTGCGCGGGTTTCACGACGCGCGTGCGCGCGCACACGCGCACACCTTAGAGGGAACATTGGTTGTAAGTATATAAAAGGTGTTGTATTCCTATAAATTACACTAGAATATAATTTATTTTTCTTGAAGTGCAAAACTGCAAATTAGGATTGTAGGCATAGCCGCCTAGGCTATATATCATATTTATGTTTCTGCAGTGTTTGAAACTCGGCCTAGACGCTATCCTTTATTATATTTATCATTATTGTGTTAAAATATTTACAGTATATATTTATATTTAATATTAACTAACTAATCTAGATTTATCTAATGCTTTAAACATTTTAGGACTTTATTATCAGTGCTTCTATAGTATGCGGTCTACCAACGATTCAGCGGTCTACCTTTTAATTATAGCTTTTTATCTTGTTTACTAATTGCTTGTTTACATCCGAATGTCACTCGCCCTTAACGATTGATCAGGTTTAGTCATGATATTTTCGTTAGTTTTAACGAAAATATCATGACTAAACATAACCAATCGTAGGTAGACCGCATACTATAGTAGCACCTTATTATCATTATTTTTTATAAACCGGGAAATCCCAGGATCCCGGGACGATGGCCGTTTGTCCTGGAAAACCGGGATAGTGAAAACCCCTGAAAACGAGAAACCCTAGTTCGTATGATGTACAGACCAATGGTTCGGGTCCCATGTAATTAAGGTGTACGTCCTCTCCGTCACGTGACCTTTGTTGTTACGGAAAAGGTTAAACAACCTCAAACTTCATTGTTATTATTCACACGTTCAGTCTACAGGGTGTCCATAATGTCTTGTCACCCCAGTAAAATACTAACTGATTTTCGTTTTTCTTTCAGACCCATTTGGAATGTGTAACAGTAACAACTGTACGATTAAACAACGCATATTGGCTAGTACCTGGGCCCATGAGCGATCACGTAATGGCAGGACCGATTCAATCGCGCAGCTCCTTTTTGGAAGAGCTTGACTGCACGATTGAATCGATCCTGGAAGTCTGCACGAATATTTTCAATGGTTTTGCCATTATGTGGTCGCTTATGAACCCGGATACTAGCCAATATACGTTGTTCAATCGTATAGTTGCTGCTATTGCACATTTCAAAAGGGTCTGAAAGAAAAACGAAAATCAGTTAGTATCATGCTTTACTAGGGTGATAAGACATTATGGACACCCTGTAGACTGAAGGTGTTAATAATAACAATGAAGTTTGAGGTTGTTTAACCTTTTCCGTAACAACAAAGGTCACGTGACGGAGAGGACGTACACCTTAATTACGTGGGACCCGAACCATTGGTCTGTACATTATACGAACTTACTGTACTAGGGTTTCTCGTTTTCATGGGTTTTCACTATCCCGGTTTTCCCGGACAAAATCGGCCATCGTCCCGGGATCCCTGGATTTCCCGGTTTATAAAAAATAATGATAATAAGGTGCTACTATAGTATGCGGTCTATCTACGAAAGAAAAACGAAAAACAGTTAGTATCATGCTTTACTGGGATGACAAGACATTGTGGACTCTGCACATATGTTTCTCCTGAGATTTACTTCTGAACATTTTTAAGAGATTTTACATGTTTGATGTTGTTCCATCTAAATGGAGCAATATGACCTACATATGATTGAATGTAAGTGAAAAATTAAAAAATAAACTTCCGAACTTAATTTCTGAAAAGGGATTTACAATACGTGTTACGTAGGAAACCTTAAAAATGTCGCAAATTGTGCATCAAACATTTCCAAATTTAAGTCTGTGAAACCCTGAATATGCTTCCATAATTAATTCAAACGCCTCAAAATTATAAGTAATCAAACTTCAGTTAAGTATTTAACACTTTAGATATAATCCGTTCGACTTCAAGCAGTAAACTTCTTATTTAAAACATTATCTAATACTAGATAACTAATTATAATGGAAACCATAATCACCCTGCTTTAAATTAATTGCTAAAGAGTAGTTATGCGTATACTTCCCATATAAACTAAATATATGATATGACACAAGTACACAAAACCAGCGCACATACACATTCTTTATTTACGAAAAAGTCACACCATGTAATGACTATTCAGAAATATTCTTTATACATTCTTTAAAGCGCATTCATATTTTATCTTACGCCTGGCAGTTCAAACTTTTATCGTTAGAAATCATACGTAATCCTAAAGGAACACATATTTATAATTACATTTAATCCCTACCATAATGGGCTCAGTCGTGGCCAGTGTCCGAAACGCTGCTTCGCGTCGATCAGCGAAGTTACGCGCATTTGGTGTGGAGAGTAGTCGGATGGGTATGACCGTCCTCTGAATCTAGATTATGTGGTGACCCGTGGTTCGGATCCCAGGTAAAGCGGTAGGTCCCTCCATCATATGACCTTAGACGTTGAAAAAGAGGTTAAATAACCCCGTCATTACATTACGCAAACCATAAGCCTCAGAACATTTTTATATTTGCATACTTTATTTCATTTAAAATCCCAGTTGTATAATACGCATATTATGCATTATGAAAGTTATAGAATTTTATAAATTATATTTATATGTAAGAACCGATACTGTAATCTACATTGCGTTTAAAATGTTACATCTAAATTACACACTTAAGAGGAATGAAAATCAAATAAACATTTACAGAACAAAATAGCAGAAAAGGATCTTACTTTTGTTAAAGTTACAAATAATTGCATTAATGTTACACATTGATTTCAGTGTTTCATAAACGTTACATTAAAATGTGTAACTGATGCCCAATTTATATGTATATTTTTTTAAGACTAGAATTATAACCTTGGTAAACCTTGGCTAGCTTCCTCACGAATTGTTTATTCTGACGAAGGTCAAGCTTTTCACTCCACCTTAGACCTACAGTTTAACGTGGAATCCGAACCAGCCCCACAAGCAGCCCAGCGTCTTAATCACTAAGCTACCCAGGGTACCCATTTATCTACCAACCACTTTCTTTACTGTGTGGAAGAATGAACAGCTGGGTTTTGCTATGCGCCGACTGGCGTCACCGGGTCTGGATCCCGTGGTCAATAGATTCGTAGTCAGCGACACTAACCACTACACCACCGAGAAGCATTGACCACCATTATATATATATATATATATGTATATATATATGTATATATTAGCATGGGCGCACAGCTATTTGGCAAATGCAATAAATAAAAAATAAATAAATAATTCAGAGTTATAACCACGGGACCTCTGATTAGGAATCGCGGGCACTGACAACTTTTGTTTTTATCGTAGCTCAGTGATCAGTGACCGCGATTCATAGTCAAAAGTCCCAGGATCGAACCCTGGTTGGGGATGTTTTGTGATATACAGTATATATATATATATATATATATATATATATATATATATATAGCTTCCCTCACCAGCTATCTGCTAAGCAGATAGGGCCCAGCTTTGCTAGTAACCCGTTGCCCACGTTGGGCTTCCATCATAAAAAAGAAAAACTATTGCGTTTGTCATTTACAATTACTTATTTGGACTATAGTGGATTTAATTTTCCCAGAAGAGTTATTTGTTCCATGCATGGTCTGTGTGTAACATATATATATTAATATATATATATATATATTATATATATATATATATATATAATAATCTGTAAGAGAACGAGAATGACTGCAAAATTAATAAACATCGATCTCGACATGCAAGATCTACAGATCTACAGAAGCTAAGGCTAACAAAGACCCTGAGATCCACTCTAACGTTAGCCCGAGAAAAGGGAAAGAGGAAAGGGGTTAAAAGAGGAGAATAAGGGGTTAAGTAAGTAGCAAAACCTATCATTCGTGGGTTACATTCATTCAGAAAAAGAGAAAGAAAGACTCCCCATCATCATCCCCCGGCCACTGCCGACAAGTCGGAAAAATAGTCGAAGAGAATAGGAGAGGGGTGAAAGATGAAAAGAATTAAAATAAGAACGCTTACAAACCATGCAAACACAGTCTTAACTCATTGTCATACCATGCAAACTACAGACATGCAAGTAAAGAGAGAATTTAAAAAAAAAAGTAGGAACAATATAACAAAAAGTGGGTTAGTTTACGCTACGAGCTACATCTACGTTCGTGTTAGTCTAATTTTTTTAATAATAATTTTGTTGCTGGCATCACACGCTGGCATGTCACACGGTGGCATTAATTGTCAACAGACTCATCCTCGACCACCACCCAAGAGCTCCTGTTGCTAATTGTTTTTTATTTTAAACAACGTTAATATTTTTAAAATGCCTATCTAAACGGTTCTTAAACATATTAACGCTGGTAGAGTTAACGACGGACGCGGGAAGATTACTCTATTTATCAATTACTTTAAACGTAAAGATGTTTTTAGCGATATTAGTAATGAAACGTTTGCCACGCAACTTAAATCCGTTATTACAAGTATTGCTATTATCGAAAGTGAACAGTTTGTCAAAATTTACGTTATCGATTTTATTAACGATTTTGAAAACTTCAATAAGCTCCCCCCTTAATCTCCTAATTTCGAGTGAATGCAAGTCTAACTCTTTAATCCTATCTTCACATGGCTTGTTGAGCAATTACGGAATTACTTTCGTGGCGCGACGTTGAACCCTTTCTAACTTATCAATATCCTCACGCAAATACGGGCACCAAAACTGAATGGCATATTCTAAATGAGGCCTGAATTGGGACTTGTAAAGGGGGCAATATAATATTCTTCGATTTAAATTCGAAATTACGTGCTATGAAGCCTAACATCCTATTAGCTTTTGTGCAAGACTCCAGGCACTGGTTCCTAACTTTTAAATCCTTAGATACGCGTACGCCTAAATCTACTTCCTCGTCAACGCTCGCTAACTCTCTCTCATCCATCGTGTACGTGTAATTATTGTTACGAGAACCTATATGCAAGACTTTACATTTGTCTACGTTAAATTGCATCTGCTACTTATCCGTCCACTCCATAATCCTATTTACATCGTCTTGGAGCCTATTTCCATCGTCCTCGTTAACAACCTTACGCCTATTTTAGTATCGTCCGTGAATTTTGACACGTGACTGGTCAATCCCACATCTATGTCGTTAATATAGATTACGAATAGCAATGGGCCTAACACTGAACCCTGTGGGACACCACTACCTACATCCAACCACCTCGATTCACTACCATTAACAACGAAACTCTGTCTCCTAGCACGAAGCCATTCCTCTAAAGTCTAACCAGTTATCAACCTGACCGCGTATACCGTGCGCTTTAACTTTCGCAATTAATCTTCCATGCGGAACTGTATCGAACGCTTTTTTAAAATCTAAATTAATAACGTCAGCCGCTCTATGCCTATCGTATTCGCGCACTATTTCGTTATAAAATTCTAACAAATTAGTTAAACAAGATCTATGGCGTCGAAACCCATGCTGACTACTATTAATCAAATGTCAACTTTCTGAGTGATCGATGATACGATTCCTAACTATGGATTCCAAAAGTTTACCGACAATTGACGTTAAGCTAATAGGCCTATAATTGCTAGGTACTGTGCGGTCGCCTTTTTTAAAAATGGGCGTGACGTTAACTAATTTCAAGTCTTCAGGAATAATCCCTGTTTCAAGTGACTGATTAAAAATCTTCGTTAAGGGGCCTACGATAACGTCTTTCAAATCTTTCAGATGTCTAGGATAAAACGCGTCAGGGCCTGGAGCCTTGCTCACGTTTAGCCTATCGATATAATGCGCAATCTCACCCTCGTAAACAGTTATTTCATCCAGAATAGTCTCGCTACTAAATGGAACGATATCGTCCACATCGGGGACATTACTGACGTCTTCTCCGGTAAAAACTGTCGCAAAAAAGTTATTAAAAATACCCGCCATCGCCTGAGCGTCAGAAGCCAAAGCGCCATTAGTGTCCACGAGAGGGCTTATATTATCTTTTATCGGCTTACGATTATTGACGTATTGAAAAAACTTTTTTGGATTATATTTACTATCCGCAGTTATAAGTATCTCTAAATTACGCTTAGCATTCCTAACTGATCTTTTAACCTGACGTCTAAGCTCGATATATCTATTAAAGTTAGCTGCCGTGCCATTACGCTTATTAAGTCTATACGCTCTGTTACGCTCGTTTATGAACTCGCCTATTTCCCTAGTCCATCACTTGGGCCTACCATGATTTCTAGCGCGCTTGGGCCTACCTGGAATTAACTCCCTTTCAATATTCATAAAACTCTTTGAACGCCTCGCAATGCAAATTTGTGTCATACCCATAAATAAGTTATCCCAGTCTACTACTCTCATCCTATCTGCAAAACTATCAAAATTGGCCCTACGAAAATCAGGGACTTCTATTACGTTGCTATACTTAGTGTTTTCTATCATTAACTTAAACCTAAGAATTTGATGATCACTATATCCTAAACTCTCGCCTACTTCTAAACCTTCGACTATATTTTCGCCGTTCGTCATCACCACGTCTAAAATATTGTCACCGCGCGTTGGTTTGGTAACCATCTGTCGTAAAAAATTATCTTCCATGAACTCAATCAATCTCAAACCCTCCTCATTACCAGTAAAATCTCGTAATTAACATTAGGGCAGTTAAAGTTTCCGACAATTATACTATTCCGATTATCAATAAAGTTACCAAGAAGTGAGTAAAATCTAGTGTCGGTATCGAGGGGTTGAACGGGAGTCAATAAACAACAACAAAATTAAAACTAATACTACGCGCCCTAACTTCAACGCATATCGCATTAATTGCTGCCGGAAAATCTATCTTACCCTCGATAGCCTTAAGGGAATTACGAATGTACAGCAAAACGCCGCCACCAATCCTATGTAACCTATCATTAGTAAAGAGTTTAAAACCCGCTATATCAAATTTCCCCAATAAGTCCCGAGTCACGGTATTTAACCACGTTTCAGTGATAGCAACTATATTGTAGTTGTCGAAATAAATTATCGCCTTAAATTCGTTTAATATTTCTAATACTACGCGTGTTACAATAAAAGACGTTTAAGTTATTTTTTATCACGGATCGGCGTTTTAAACTATTTTTCACGTCGGGCCCGCGTTCCCCGGACCCACAACATTTAAAGAAGGCTTCGACCTATACAGCTTTCGTACGTTTTCGTCAATTAACCTACCTAGCCTAGCATTACCTATTTTATTAAAATGCACCCCCATCTTTTATAAAAAGGCTAGGATCACTGAATTCTGACCACAGCTTTACGAAGGGTACATTTTCCTCAGCACAAATCTCGGTACTTGTAGGTTATCTCCCCCCCACCAATTTTGACAGAATATTTTCGTTAAAACTAACGAAAATATCACGACTTAACCTAACCAATTATCAAGGGCGTACAGTTGATCTATTATTAATTATAACAGTGTTTGTTTCTGGAATAGTATTTACTATTTACTAATATATCAACTGTACGCCCTTGATAATTGGTTAGGTTAAGTCGTGATATTTTCGTTAGTTTTAACGAAAATATTCTGTCAAAATTGGTGGGGGGAGATAACCTACAAGTATCCAAATCTCTTCTAATTTAGTATTCAAAAATATCGTTTTAGACGTAATCCTAAGACCCAAACCGTGCCTAGGGGTAATACCTAGAACTAAAGACCTATCTGACCTCGCCTTTAGGGACTGAATTAACCCCCTATATCTCTCCAAAAGGTCAGGCACTCTCGTATCGGGCCTATACGAGTCGTTGCCCACTACCATCGTCACCAACATCGAGTGACGGGAGGGAGGCAACGTCAATCCTATCCACTTCGTCTCTAACTCTGTCAACCCTGGTTCCTGGGAGACATATCTTCCTTCTCTTGGTTGGATGCCGTTCAACGAACTCTGTGTCCATATGGTGCAATAAAGAGTCCCCAATTAAAATAGTTTCCCCCTCATTCACGTCCCTTTCCAAATGGGCGAAAGGGATCGAAACCTTGATAGGGGGGAGATTCCATCACCTAACGTACGCGGCCTAGCTCCACCCTTAACTTCTCTAAATCCCTCCCCATCTACTAATCTCGGGCAAACCTTAACCCCTTCCTCAACTCTATCCAACCTTCCCGATAAGCTACCTAAACTAGAAACTAGGTTACGCACCTCACCCTTCAAATTACTAACGTCTTCAACGTTAGTATTGGTTTGGCTTTCGTCAACCGTAGCCCTACCCCTGCCCTCATTAAGCGTTGCAAGTCTTTCCGTTACTAAAAATTAATAGGGTATTCGAATAAAATCGAAGAGATACTGGTTAAACCAAAATGCTTTATAATTTTGTGAAAAGTAAGACGACAATTCACGCGACTATTGGGCCTTTGAAGAATGAAAACAATGCATTAACCGATGATCTAAAAGAAGTATCTGAAACAGTAACAGCTCAGTATGAATCAGCTTTCAGTATCCCAAAAAATGCTAAAATAATATTCGATAGAAATGCATTTTTTGAAGAATTTTACAACAGACGATATAATACGAGTTATAGGAAAACTAATAAAAGCACACTCAACAGCAGACCCGGACAGATACTCTAGAAAACTACACTGATACACTGATTAAAAACTGGAAGAATGTCCCTCTGGGATTTGGAAATTGTTGACATTGTTTTTTTTTTAATTTTTAATTTTGAAAAGATTATGTAGTGTGTAAGATGCATGTGTATATGTAGTGAAGAATAGGGAGAGAAGTGTGTTTGAGAGCATGCTGGACAGCTCACAGCGTAGCAGGGCCGTACCATCCTCTGATGGCGCCCTGTGCAATGCATTCCTTATGCGCCCCCTACCCCATTAAATTTGGGACACATACAATTCGATGCATAATTAATTAAAATACATAACTATTTAGTACATAAACAATACATAATGCATAATTAATACATAATACATAATTAATTAAAAATTCATATTTCATCCTACGTAGCAGCTCTAAGACCAACAATTTGGCGCCCTCCACACGTCGGCGCCCTGGGCGGCAGCACCGCTCGCCCCTGCATTGGTACGGCCCCGCAGGGTAGATGACACACGGAATCAGATCAGCTAAGGAGAACAGTGACAGGAGAAACGGGAGCTCCAGTCTTCTGTCTAACGTCTCCCAGGGAGTACTTTCCTGGTCGATTGGTATCTACAATCTCCTATTTATTAATTTTGTGTGCCAAGATCAGTGTGAGGGAACTAAGAAACATTGAGAGAAGCGTACGCGCAAGAATTGATATGTGTATGCAAGTTAATGACGTACAATTTGAACAATTGTTAAAATAAAAGTAAAAAGTAAATTCCAGACTTCCGAGACACTTTGTATAAAATTTAACAGCGAGAAATTTCAACTCTTAAGATACGGAAGAACTTATGAATTAAATACAAAAAATAATATACCTCAAGTGGAGAGGAAATTCAGCGAAATTCTAAAAGAAAATATTTAGGAGTTATAACGACCAGTGACGCAAAAGTTGACACACAAAATAACAGCAGTGTAAACGTAGCAAAAAGAATAACTTGACAGATATTGAGAACCTTTAAAAGAAGGGATACGAATATAATAATCCTTCTGTTAAAGGCAATGAGCAATACTCCTGCTTGGATATGATACATGTATATACAGTAAACCCTCGTCCAACACGTTTTTGTCCAGCGCGAATTTGCTTATACACAGAAAAATAAATGCGAACACATGGCCCAAATAGAGTAGAGAACAGTTTTAGAGAATAAAACAACGGAGGAAATGCTAACAACCTTGGAAGAAAAGACGCTGAAAATTTTAGAAAAATATGCTCCGAAAGCACAGCCAAAAGGAAAGAGGAGCTGGCTAGAGAGGCAAAAGAAAAGAATATTTCGCAAAAGAGGGAGAGTAGCGGCAAAGTTAGCTAAATGCGGAGACAACAATGCCAGGAAAGCAAGACAAGAAAAACTGGAGAGTATCGAGAGGGAAATACAAACCCTGATTAAGGGTCATACAGAGAGGGAAGAGGAAAAGGCGGTAGAAGCAATAAAGGAAAATCTAAAATACTTCTACAGCTATGCGAAAACGAAAACAAAAACGCGCGCTACTCTCGGGCCCTTAAGGAAAGGAAATAATGAACTAACAAACGATCTAAAAGAAATATCTGAAACATTGAGAGCCCAGTATGAATCGATCTTCAGTACTCCAAAAAATGACAAAGTGATACCTGACATAGATGCAATCTTCAAAGAGAAATTGCAAGGAAAATGTATAACAGACTTTGATTTTAACACAGATGTAGTGACAGCTACGTGACAAATTGAAATCACATTCAGCTTTAGGTCCGGACAAATGGAACGCACTACTGATTAAAAACTGTAAAAATGAAATAGCTACACCCTTATACTGGATATGGAGAAGATCCCTGGACGCTGGGAAATACCGAGAATCTTGAAAAGAGCGAACATTGTCCCTATATACAGTATAAAGGAGGGGATAGATCTCAAGTAAAGAACTGTAGACTAGTCTCTTTGACGTCACACCTCACCAAAATATTTGAAAGAATAGTCAGAGAGAAAATCTATGACTTCTTGGAGACATTGGAAAGATTCAACTAAAATCAGCACGGATTCCGATCAGGAAGATCATGCCTATTACAACTTATAACAATATCCTAGATGCACATGATGCGATCATGGTATAATAGCACATAAAATGAAACATATGGGAATAACAGGCAAAGTGGGAAAATGGATCTGCAACTTCCTCAGAGAACGTCTAAAGGTCGTCAAAATTCAAGGTGTATCATCATCAGAATCAGAAGTACGCAGCTCAATACCACAAGGTACAGTACTGGCCCAATTCCTGTTCATTATCATGCTAACAGACATAGACAGTGGAGTAAACAGCAACAGTATAGTAACATCCTTTGCGGACGATACAAAGATCAGCAGAAAAATCAGCGATGTAAATGAAGTGGAGGCCTTGCAGAGGGACACGAACGAAATATACATATGGTCAGAAGACAACAATATGACTTTTAACACCAAGAAATTTCAGCTCTTGAGATATAGTAGAAAAGAGGAACTAAAACAGCTTCCAAAGAACCTCAGAAACGTTACAGTGGTCAAAGTTGAAGTCTTCAAGAGAAGACTAGATGCCTGGCTCAGGACGGTGCCAGATAAGCCGGGTGTACCTCGTTATGTGCGGTGGAGAGCGCAAGAGAGCAACTCGCTCCTCCACCAAGCCAGGACTAGAGGCGGGGCCACCAGCTTGACCTAAGGTTGACAAAAATAAATAGACACCTTCAATTTTTCCTTTTTTTCAAGAAATTTTATTTTGAAAATAAAAGCCAGTAAATAATAACATTTATTATTAAATCAACATAGTTAAATTGTGTTCTTTTCCCCTTTCTACTGCGTAAAGCTGATACGTTCCGCTGATGAGCTTTGCCATTTGTTCTTGAGGACAGTCATCGCGGTGTCTATTTACTTTTGCCAACCCTCTGTATATTCAAATATATATATATATATATATATATATACCATTTTCAGATATCTATATTAGTTTTCGAATACACGATTAGCAGATGTGAAGTATTCGTGTATGTAAAACTCACGAATAATTTCAGAACAACGAATTCTGAAGCCTAAATAGATTAAAATAATTACTGGTGGTGCCAAAGCCTATACGAATATCAGCACTGAAACCTTTCAGTTTTGATAAAGCGATAATTGACGCAGGAAACCGTGAAAGGTTTCCACCTAATATGATGTCCAATATAATAAATGGTCACTTTGAAGACTATGACATTTTATGAAATAAATGTAGAGAATTTTCTTGCAATAACTATTTTAGAAGAAAGACTCCAAGGACGTTTTTATGGACACTTTCCTGCGTATTCTTATCTACTTATATTCGATTAAATATAAATTTATTATATTCGGATATATACTGTATTTGTTTATATTGAAGGTATTCGTATCGATTTTCGATTACGAAGCTTCAGTATTTAATCTATGTCTAATATAAACCTTCATGGTATAAAAATTATCGTCAGCGTCTGTATTCGGTGGATAATAGTTTCCCCTCTAAGAGAAGATACTGAGATCGGGAGATCGAACCCCGATGTTGCTGGTAATAATAATGTAGGAGTTATCGTAATGGGCCGCACTAGTTTGCCAGAGCTCTGTGCCATGCAGTTTCTGGTCCTCCTGACTTGTTATTATAACTGTGCTGTAAAACTTTGTTTCTTGTTCATTAACAAACGTTTAATAATCCAAAAGTAAGTCTGGAATCGAACCACATTAAAATTTAAGAAATAGTTGTGACCATTTTTAATAAAATAACTTTTAATTTGGAAAAACAGAAAAGACATTTCACCGAGAAACTTGAAATCAGTGCGATTCGAACCCAAGTTGCGAGGTATCAGAGGGATATCTTGGTTCTAAAAAAAGGAAAAAGTTCAAACTCTCTAAAGCAGAGCTTTCCAAACTGGTGTGTCGCGACACATTAGTGTTTTTTGTATTTTGAAAATTTTGATTTTTCTATTAACAAAATCGGCTACAAGATAAACCACCTACTGAAAAATTATCTGATATTTGATATTTGATAACAAAAATTAATTAATGTGTCGTGAAAATTCTTATGCTTAAATAGCTTGTCGCCAACGTTAAAAGTTTGGAAAGCTCTGCTCTAAAGTCTCAGTAGTGTTTGACTCGCATTTATAAAGCATATAAATGTGTTCATCTTATGAAGTGCGGCCATTGTACTAGATATATTTATAAACTTTCATAATTATTGGAGTGAACAAAAAAATATTTGAAAGTAAAAAATTATAATATATAACTATTTTTAGAAAATTTGTATTGATAGCATAGTTTTGAGTGTCTTAATAATTTTTAACACCTTTGGTGAGGTTGGCAATCCTCTGATCATCATCACACTTCATAAACAAAGAAGATAATCTTACTGGTAAGCTCAGTTTCATTTTTCCTAAATTGTAATATTAATTTTATGATGGCATTATGGTGGCAGCTATAGCATCACCTGATTGCTCCTCAATTGCCACAAATTTAATTAATTAATTAAGTAAATTAGGAAACTCAGTTCAAAGCGGTTACAACGCCCAAGTAATAATAATAATAATAATAATAATAATAATATTAATAATGGCGCCTTTCTTTTAACAGAAATGGAGACATTGTTGGTAAGCAATAAATTAAAATCTTAAACCAAAAATCTCGAATCAACACTTGTAATCACATTTTGCTTTGAGCCAACTAATTAAATGCGTATGCTTTTGATCAAATTACGCTTTACGCTATTCCTTTTATTTATAAATAAATAAAGGAAGCAGCTGCGAGTTCGTGTGGCTATTCAGAGAATATCTTATTGAACTAGATCCGTTAAGAATGAAGACCGGGTCCGACAAGAACAGGGTTGGTACCCAAAAACCCAAACCCAAAAACCACCCAAAAACCCAAGACGAAAAACCCACCAAGAACCGTTGAAACTTCTGAAAGCATATCTTAAATCCACACTGGAAAATGTAGCGTTTTCTGCTGTTTATCCGTATCCGGAAGGTCATATTAGTTTTGGGCGGTTCTGGACACACACACACACACACACACACACACACACACACACACTCTCTCTCTCTCTCTCTCTCTCTTTCTCTGTAGGAATTTTTCTTTGGCACCCTTTGCCATTAGTTACCTCATCGGTATGGGCGTAAGGCCTTTTGAGGTATTTCTTGTCCTTGTAACGCCTTGTAACTCTCTCTCTCATTAGGTAAAGTAATTATTTCTCACATACCCTTCTCTTACATTTTTGGTTTTAATAGTTCTCTCTTTCTTGTTATAAATGTGTCGTTTCCCTACCTTGAAATTCATATTTAATAGATTTTCCCTCGAGAAAAAATTAATTTATTTCATGTTTTCATTTATGGAAAGTTTCATTTAAGGTAACATTTCAGTTGAAATGACATTTCATATTAGCCCATCCATTATTTTGTGATCTTTTTTTATTTTATGTTTCTTAAAATCTATTTTTAATTCAAATCTAATTTTCTGCTATAATAATGTCCCTTCAAAAGCTCATTTCCATCAATCCACTTCCCCCCCTCATTTTTTCTTATTTGACTTATAACTCTCCTTTCTGCTCTTTTTTTTAATCTCATTTTTTTTTCTGTCCTTATCCTTGATATCTCCCTGTCTATTCCCCTTCTCCGTTGCCTACATCTGCCTCCTGTGCTTCTTCTTTTCTTCATATTCTAAGCTGGAAAAGTTCTTCTTCACGAAGTAATTGGCCACGTAATGAGAGGCGAAGGCAAGGAAGGAAGCCTCATTAGAAACCTAATCCTAATGCGGCCATTCTTTGCATCTGAGAACCCGTGGAAGGCGCCTCGCCTCGTTTCTTTTTAGCAGATTTCACTCCTATTTTTAATGGCCCTTCCTCCCCATTTCTCACTCGCAACTGCTCCGATTCTCCACTTGTCAAAAACTTTACTCAAAATAGATAGAAGTTCTCACACACACACACACACACACACATACACACACATATCTCTGCATAAGCGAAGTATACCAACATTTTTAACCTCAAATACTAAAACTAAACTAACTAATCCATACCTAATTTTAGTGTGCAGTGATAACCAATTTGCGCAGTAATAATTTCAATTTGTGCAGTGATAAATTGAAAATCTGTGCAGTGATAAATTAGGTTTTATATCAGATATAGAACCTAATTTATCACTGCACAGATTTTCAATTTAGCACTGGACAAATTGAAATTTTTACTGCGCAAATTTGTTATCACTGCACACTAAAATTTGGTATGAACTAATCAAATCTAAACTAAGAGCCATTAAAGTGTGTAACAAGTAGTCGGGGAGTAAGGGAGGGTGTGAGGTGCTAAATAGTGAAGTACCACCTAACATATCCTAACCTAACCTAAGCTACCGTAACATATCTTAACCTAGTAGAACCTAGCCTTAGAATAAACATCTTTTTTCTAAATTAAAAGGGTTTTTATATAATTTTTTTAATATAATAATGTGTATATACATTTTTACCCATTTTTTAATTTAAAGCCTAAATCAAATCTGGGTACGGTTCCCGTTTGACTGCATCCTAGTTATAATTATATTAAACTAGCAGAGATCCGCAAAACATTTGCTGTCAAATTAGTATCTTTGTGGCACCAGTACTCCTTTAAATACAGGATTTCTAGTTAATCTTTCACCAAACACTTTATCAAGGCAGCCCGAGAGCAATGCAGCAGAATTATCAAGACGCTATGTCAAGTGCCAAAAAAATTTGGGACGCCGGATTTATTTATTACGTTTACTTGCAATCCAAGATGGACTGAAATCGCTGAAAGCATTGAAGCTTATCAAAGACCAGAACATAGGCTAGATATTGTTGCGAGTTTTTCACATGAAAATAAAAGAGCTACTTCATGATTTAACAGTAAACCATATACTCGGGAAGCCAAGTGCATTTTTGTATGTAGTCCATGCACCTTCAAATTTTAGCTAGTAGGACCAGCCAAAAAATGATGGGTTGAAGTTTTCTCACACCCCACACCAAGAGCGTAACTAGCTTTCAAAAGTTGGGGGGGGGGGGGGGGGGGGACAACTATAATGATGAAAAATCCTGCGATGAATTTCTGTGCTGCTATCCTGTAGGTAATGTTTTAAATTTGGTCTTCCAAGGCATATTTTTTCGGTAGAATATAACAATGATATCTAAATACCAGTTCATTCGAGTCCTTTCGAGTAATAGGAAAATCAAAGAAGCATTTTCACAACTACCTTATGTATATCAAGTATATACTTAACATTAAAGGAAAACAATATATGCAATAATTAAAGTAAAAAATAACTAGATGTCTCATTAAAGTATCTATCACTGCAGTATTAGTACTGAATCAGTAATACTTTCCAGCATACTAATAGGACTAATATAATTAAAGATTTACTCATCATAGATTATTTCAAGAACTAAATATTTTCCTTCACGTAAGCTAACTTACATCAAAAGTTGGTGGGGGACAAAACCTATATTATCCCCCTCAGTTCAAAAGTTGGGGGACATGTCCCCCCCGTCCCCCCGTTAGTTACGCCCCTGCCCCACACCCTTCCCCGCCAAAAAAATGTGTGAGAATGAATGCCCTACGTTGAGCGATTTCCGAGAAAAACGCCGGTCAGACAGAAGCCCAGACCTAGGGACAGAAACTGTGTATTATTACACTGTTCAACATTTTTTTTTCAGATGATGATAGTTGTTTCCTTTGCATTTTTCATCTCTGATTACGAAAATGATAACGAAATTTTGCTATCACGTCAGGTTTTCAAGAAATTTGGTGCTCAATTCTTAACCAAATTTGTATATAGATGATAAACTGAACAAATTATTAAAACTGCAGCCACCCCAAAACTGAGAGTATCCCAGCAGAAAATGTTTTAGCTAATGTAGGATGATTTAATTTCTGCTCCTGACACGTTCGAACCTGTTGTAACATGTCAATTTTCCTTCTGTCATTTGTCATATAGGGCTACTTGCAGTTATGAATCATTCAGTGTACCGTAAGCTGCTTCATGGTACGGATCTGTTCATGTGCAGTGAAGTTTGATTTTATAGTTTTCCCATTTACCTAATCATTTAATTGTGCATGTGTTACACAAAATAGCGCCTTGAAAGAAGAAAGGATAATTTGAAATGTCGCGTAAATTTGTGAACAATCTAACAGTTTCTGTTATGTGTGCGGTTGATTACGTGATACAAGATCACAAAAGAAACATTACTCCCTTAATTAAAAAAGCTTATGAGCTCTACTTCGGCTGCAAAATTGTGGATCAAGATAAAGTTTGGGCTCCCCATAAGACCCCATATATGCTGTGTGCGTTGTGCTGTGACCCTCAGGGGTTGGTTAAAAGGTACGCGTACCTCTTTGACATTTGCAATTCCCCATGATTTGGAGAGAACCAAAAGATCACTTCAAAGATTGTTATTTATGTTTCACTGAGGTCAGTAGTTTTTCCTCAAAAAATAAGAAGAAAATTGAATACTCGAATCTGCCTTTCGCAATGCGACCAGTAGTACATTGTGAAACTCTACCAGTTCCTAAGCTCTCTGGATCATGGAGCTTAGATAATGATGATGGACCTGCTGAAAATGAGCCTATGGAATTGTCAGATAAGGATGAAGAGTATCGACAAACTCAAGAAAGAGTCTCACTTGATAACTCAACCTGAGCTTAATGATCTGGTTCGAGATTTGAATTTATCGAAAAATCAAGCAGAACTTTTAGAGTCCAGATTACAAGGATGGAACTTGCTTGCAAACGATACCAGCGTATCCGTTTTTCGCAAACGCCAAAAAAAAACATATCAAAATTTTTTCTATGACTGGTGATGTTTCTTTTTGTAATGACACTGATAGTTTAATGATGGCCCTAGGACACGAGCATAAACCTTTAAAATGGCGACTTATTCGTCAAAACTTAGTTTGAAGGCTGTCCTGTTGCATACTGGAAATATCTATCCTTCAGTTCCTATTGGACATCCTGTCCATATGAAAAAGTCGAATGAAAATATGGAATTTCTCCTGAATAAAATAAATTACAAAAGATACAACTGGCATATCTGTGGTGATCTCAAAGTCATTGGGCTGCTTCTTGGTTTACGGCTTGGATATACAAAATATTGCTGTTTTCTTTGTGACTGGGACAGCAGAGCAAAGAATTCTCATTACACTGTTAAGAAATAGCCACCTCGTCAATCCTTCACTCCTGGACAAAAAATGTTGTGTGCCATAAATTGGGGGGGCTCTGAAAAAGTGAAAAAGTTTACTTGCTACCTTTACACATCAAACTAGGATTGATGAAAAGTTTTGTTAAGCTTATAAGGCTAACTGACGAAGGCTGGGGGGGCCCTGATCTTCAGGTGATCCAACATTTCATTAGGCATTAGAGGAAAATCAGGACTCTATTCAGGCAACGAAGACAAACCGTAAAACATCTCAACAGATGCAGAACTGATGCAAAGAGACTCAAACTAGAGAGGAAACTTGGCGAAATAGAAATGGACCTAAAGCAAACGTTCATACATAAGACAAACGAGGAGGAAAACAAGGTAGCAGAAAACATAAAAAATAACCCAAAATACTTCTACACTTTTGCGAAAGGGAAAATGCAGTGTAAGGAGAGTATTGGTCCGTTGATAGACGGGGAGACCGAATACACAAATGACCCGAAAGAAATAAGTGAACTGATTAGGGAACAATTCAAATCTGTGTTTAGCACCCCTAAGTCCGAGATGGAAGTGGAAAACCCAGACGAATTTTTCGACATTGATACAGATCAACCAAGATCAAATCCCGGCACAAACCTATTAATGGACTTCGAGTTCACGGAAGGAAATGTAATTACGGCCTTATCACAGATGCGAGACAATTCAGCGCCAGGGCCAGACACATGGAGTGCCACATTTCTGAAGAAATGCAAAGAGAGTATTGCAAAACCGCTATACTTACTATGGAGGAAATCACTCGACACAGGACAAATTCCACTCCCCTTAAAGAACGCGAACATTGCCTCCCTATTTAAAGGTGGTAACAGAGCAATGCCCAAAAATTATCGGCCAGTGGCTCTCACCTCACACCTTATAAAGTGTTTTCAACGCATAATTAGAGGCAAAACTACCTACTACCTACAAGAAAAAGACTTACACAACCCAAATCAACATGGCTTCAGGACGGGTAGATCATGCCTGTCACAGCTACTAGACCACCAGGAGAAAATATTAGGAACATTGTGTCGAGGACAAAACATTGATGTAATATATACTGACTTTGCTAAAGCCTTCGATAAATGTGACTATGGAATTATAGCACACAAACTTAAGGATACAGGAATTACTGGAAAGCTAGGAAGGTGGATATTTAATTTCTTGACGCAAAGAGCGCAGAGTGGTGGTAAACGGAGTTAAATCGGAAGTCGTGAGCTCTGTCCCACAAGGGACAGTATTAGCTCCCTTGCTGTTCATAATAATGATTGCAGATATTGATGTAGATATTAAGGACAGTATTGTATCATGCTTCGCAGATGACACAAAGATACGTAAGGAAATATTGAACGAAGATGACAAGAAAACTACAAAACGACATTGAAACATTATTCCAGTGGGCAGAAGACAACACTATGAAGTTCAACGAAGAAAAATTCCAACTTCTAAGATATGGTAATAACAAAGAGCTAGAGAAAAAAGGGTACAAAACTCCGCAAGCCAGACAGATAACACCAAATCCACAAGTCAGGGATCTTGGAGTAATAATGTCGTCGGATGCAGAATTCAGAGAGCACTATAAAATCAAAATCACAACGGCTAGAAAAATAATGGGAATCATCTGGAGGAGCTTCCGCCACAGAAAAGCAAACATCATGCTCAAATTATGGAAGAGTCTAGTCCTACCAATAATTGAGTATTGCTCAGTACTCACAAGCCCACACAGAAAAAGAGACATTGCGAGCATTAAAGCTATACAAAGAACTTTTACGTCTAAGATAGAGGAAACGGAAGGTGAAGACTACTGGTCTCGACTACAATCCCTGGAACTCTACTCTCCTGAAAGAAGGCGCCAGCGGTATACAATAATATACATATGGAAAATACTTGAGGGCTCCGTCCCTAACCTCAGAAATGAAATAGAAACAAACTGGAATGAGAGAAGAGCCAGATTTTGTACGGTCCCAGCTGCGGTTGGACAAGGAGCCATGAAAACGAAGATGGAAAATACCCTCAGAATACGGGGCCCAAAGCTTTTCAATGTCCTTCCAAAAGAAGTGAGGAATCCCCAGCACACCGACCTGAATAACTTCAGGAACCAGCAGGACAGATTCTTGTGCAAAGTCCCTGACCAGCCATGCGTGGCTGGCCACGAGGGCAGGAGGAGATCAGAGAGTAATTCCCTCCTTCACCAAGTCCCGCAAATGAGGCGGGATGCTGCAGAGGGGTCGACCGCAGGTCGATCCTGAACCGTCGTTCAAACTCAACAAAAGTAACAAAAGTAAGTAAGTAACATTTCAAATGACTAACTGAAATGTCTAACGAAATGTTTAACTAATATGAAATGTGCAACACATTTAGAAATTTCAAAATTCACAAAATTTGGACAGTGAAGCATCTAAGGAAACGTCTATTTCTATTTAGAGTGTATACCTATCAGATCGCCAAGACCGTAACATGAACACTATAAAAACTAACTTAACATAACGTAACCTAACATAACCTATGCTAACCTATCATATGCTAACGTAACGCAACTTAATCTAACCCACAATATACTTGTCGACAGAATGTAAATTCAACTCTGAAATTTTAGTTCAGTCACTGGAAAAATTTGGTTAATCGAATATACTGTATATGTTAATTCGAGGAAAACTCGCGTTACACTCATTCGCTTTGTATTGGTCTACGTTGCTGAACGTGGTTGGTTGACGTAGATGTTACTATAATTGTGTTTAATAAATAATGCAGCAATTTGGAACTACAAAATTATTTGATGATTGTCAAACACGTAATCATAACTGTCAAATACATAACACTCTTTCATTTAGTTTCCTTTATAATGTCTAAGAAAATATTTTGTTTATTTATACTGTATATAAACTGTCATTCATAGTGCACTGTCGAAACAGTTTGCATGTTTGTCATATCCATTTTGTCGATGGTCTGTTCAGAAGATTTTTCTGTCAAAAACATCGATCCGTTGACGAAATGAAATGAATGTTGTCGAAAGCATTTGGAGTTTGTTCAGTCGTATTTGCAAAATATTGTATTGTAAAACTTTATGTAACTTTTATTCTTTTTCTGAATAAGGTTTTTGTTTTGTTTTAAATGAAGTTTTTAATGTAATAAATTAATTTTTTTTTATATATATATATATATATATATATATATATATATATATATTACATAACGAGATCCCGTAGGTAAAAACCGAAAAAGTATTGTGAATTCATATGATGGAATAATACGCACTTTCTTTTTCAAGAATCTGTTTACTCGTTACTATTACCCCCTTTCAAGTACCATCCCCTATTTATGATTCGAGTCTATAAAAAGGGTTGAGAGCTAACGCTCAACAGGAACACAGAGGGAAACACAGACAAACGCAGACAAACAGAGAGAGAGAGAGAGAGAGAGAGAGGCACAGAGAGAGATAAGGCCCAGATAAAGCCTCCAAAATTAATAAATTTTGAGCCACGGAGTTCGATCATATTTACTATACTAATTAAATAAAATTCATGTCCCGAGCTTCCCGGAGGTAACAAGACGTGCTCAACACAGTCTAATGCAAAGAATTAAAAAATCAACCAACCCGATCATCCAAGCTATCCATGAGTCCTGCCATTTATCCTCTAAGCTATGGACTTCTTGATACGAAAACGTCTGTCTGTAGCTCCACTTAACTTCGACATTACAGTATTATTTCTAATGAATTGTATATATTTCTATCCTTAGTATATGAACTGTCATTGTATTAATAATATTTGTCATATGGACTATAGTCTGTCAATAAACATTTTCATTTTCATTTTCATGTATATGGCAAATCCATGTAGCCATTTAAACGTTCTTACTCCGTCAAGAAACTGGTTTACAAGTCAGTAAAGTAAAATAAACCTGGCAAACTCTGAGAGAAGGCCACCAACCAACCGACAAGAAAATAAAAATTGTGGTGTAAAGAAAAAGCACCCAGAGTAACAAAACACTACCTGTGTACATCAAAATTCTGTTATATATATATATATATATATATATATATTCTATTCGTAATTTGTAATCATCTTTTATGCCTAGCATTCTAGCATAACCGTATATGTTTATACCATGATAAATTATTACTTTCGTTTTGATTGCTAGATTCACTATTGTTTGTTCTAACTTCAGGCTTCAGTCTTAGAGAATCTTATACAGTATGAATCCATATAACTAACTCGCTAATTACTCTATTTTTCCGCCCGAATTGTTCATTCTGACGAAGGTCAAGCTTTTCACTCCACCTTAGACCTACAGTTTAACGTGGAATCCGAACCACGTCCCACAAGCAGCCCAGTGTCTTAACCACTAGGCTACCCAGGGTACCCATTTATCTACCAACCAATTTTTTTTATTGTGTGGAAGGATGAACAGCTGGGTTTTACTGCTCGCCGCCTGCCGTCACTGGGTCTGGATCCCGTAGCCGATGGATTCGTAGTCAGCGACGCTAACCACTGCACCACCGAGGCGCATCCAGCCTAAACATTTTGCTAAATAAGTTATTCATTAATAATTCGGTTATACCTAACAATAATTATTAATTACACCCAAATCTTTATTCCAGAAAATGCTAGGAATTATTATTTTTTTTTCAATTTATGTACTACCCAGACTTATACAGCAGACCTAAAGAAAAAGGATGTCCACTACTTCAAACTTCCTTATTACGGATACATTAGCTTCCATATAACTAACTTTAACGCACTTATCTCGTCTTATAGCCTCAGATTGATTTTAACTTAAATTTTACCTCACAGAAGTCACATTCTTTCCCGTGTGTTCGCAGCTCCAATGGAGAACTGATAAACACCGAAGCATCTGTACTAGAATTTCCGGATCACCTGAAGATCAGGGCCCCCAGCCTTCGTTAGTTAGCCTTATAACGAAAATATCACGACTTAACCTAACCAATCGTTAGGTCAACTGTACGCCCTTGACAATTGGTTAGGTTAAGTCGTGATATTTTCGTTAGTTAGCCGAATTTCCTACCTCATTCAACAAACTTTTCAAATCAACAGTATTACAGTTTTTGGAGCAATTGAAGAATAGGGACCCCAGCCTTCTTTAGTTAGGCTTATAAGGCTAACTAACGAAAATATCACGACCTAACCTAACCAATCGTTAGGTTAACTGTACGCCCTTGACGATTGATTAGGTAAGGTCATGAAATTTTCCTTAGTTAGCCTTATAAAGCTAACTAAAGAAGGCTGGGGTCCCTATTCTTCAATAGCTCCCAGTTGGACAGTTTTTCGTTTCTATTTACAATTTACAACGCTTATTTTCACAAGTAATTTTTAGAACCAAAACTCAAACATTGTAATTAATATTAAAACTGGTTAATACTGTAAACGCAATTTACGTCAGTAATTGATATTAACTTTCTCAATTAAGTTAAATTATGAATTACTCTTATGAATATAATAATAATTAATCTTTTAATGTTATTTTTAAAAACTATTTTAATTATGTTTTTAAATGTGTTAATTATGTTAATCATATTTCGACTGTTTTCCGAAACATGTGTTCTGAATACATATTATAAGTGTTTCAAGCCATTGTTATCTATTTTACACACACACACACACACACACACACATATATATATATATATATATATATATATATATATATATATATACACTTACTTTGTGTGAGTTCGAACGACGGTTCAGGATCGACCTGTGGTCGACCCCTCTGCAACATCCCGCTTCATTTGAGGGATTTGGTAAAGGAGGAAATTGTTGTCTGATCTCTTCCTGCCCTCGTAGCCAGCCACGCATGGCTGGTCAGGGACTTTGCACAGGAATCTGTCCAGCTGGTTCTTGAAGTTATTCATGTCGGTGTGCTGGAGATTCCTTACTTCTCTCGGTAGAGCATTGAAAAGCTTTGGGCCTCGTATTCCGAGGGAATTTTTCATCCTCGTTTTCATGTTCCCCTGTCCCACAGCAGCTGGGACCGTACAAAATCTGCCTCTTCTCTCATTCCAGTTTGTTTCTATTTCATTTCTAAGGTTAGGGCCAAAGCCCTCAAGTATTTTCCATATGTATATTATTGTGTACCGTTCTCGCCTTCTTTCGAGAGAGTAGTTTCAGAGATTGTAGTGGAGACCAGTAGTCTTCACATTCCATTTCTTCTATCTTAGACGTAAAAGTCCTTTGTAGAGCTTCAGTGTTCACTATATATATATTTATATATAATATATATATATATATATATATATATATATATATATATATATATATATATATATATATATATATATATATATATATATATATATATATATATATATATATATATATATGAAAAATTATTTCACGAAAGTGACACGTGAAAAATATTTATGATGAATAAAACCATGTAGGGAAAAGAAACACAAAGGGGTGCTCAAGCGCTTTCGTCTAATGACATCCTCAGGAACACACTTGAGCACCCCTTTGTGTTTCTTTTCCCTACGTGGTTTTATTCATCATATATATAATATATATATTCCTGCCCAATGTGAGAGTTACACGTGTTTCATTGGAAAGTCCGAATAAAAGTGATATTACAGTAAAAATCCAGCAGTTAATCCTTTTTAAGTAGTGCCAAATTTTGAGTGAATATGCAATGAACACAGTCGTATGCCTATTTAAGTGGTGAAATAGCGGCGTTTGTTGAAATAAAGCAAATAAAATTAAAGCAACTTAATCTATACAATCTATTCCGAGTGTTTTCTCTCGGAGGAAATCTAACTGCCCGTCGAAAGCAATATCCCTCAAGTATCCCCCGCGGTACACTCCAGAGCATCAATCAGTGGGAACCTACAGCGTGCCACATCCCCCATCCCCCACCCCACGGGAATAACGGAAAAACTTTTCCTCCCTCATTTCTAAAGTCGAGTCAAATACTTCACTTAATAAATTACCATTTTGAGTTAATATTTCGAGCACAATCATTTACATACCATTATAAACATGGCAATGGTAAATCAATTCATATAACCCTGTGGATACTGTAAAAAATAAAGAGATGAATAAAAAACAATTCGCTGTGATGAAAATAAAAACCCACTCTAATAGACAGAGTTTATTCCCACGACAGTTTCGACGCCCACCTAGGTTAGACACCGTTCTCCCGACACTGGAAGGGCATTTTATTACAGGGTCCGCTTATAAGTACATTACCACAAATTAAAACTATCTTCTTGTTCTATACATACAGATTCTAATATTTTGACATAATTACTGCATTTATTATTACATTTACATTTTTTTAACATTTATTATTATTACCTTTACCCTAATTATTAAATTTATAATATTACCTTTATTATTACATCTGTTGCATTTATATTTATTTCCATATTTATTACTTCCATTATTACATTTACTAAAGGCGAGTAAGGAAACATTCCAATCCAGAGACATTTAAGAAATTCACACTTTGGTTCGAACACGTTCCCACGACTCCGTAAGGGATTTTTTGACCAAGAATCTCGTTTTTCGGTTTATAAGTTCTGTATAATAAACAATAATGTAATAACCAATGTAATAATAAATTTATAATTTCTGTAATAAATAATTATGCAATATTAAATGTAATAAAATTAATAATAAATTCAATAATTATGTAAAAAAATATAATAGAATCTGTATGTTTAGAACAGGAAGATAGTTTTAAATGTGCGCGAATGTACTTAATGAAAATGCCCTTCCGCTGTCGGGAAAATGGGATCTAACCTAGGTGCGAATTTCTTAACGGTCGGTCCCTGGACTGTTTTTCCCTCTTGTTTTGGTTCATTCGTGTTTCTGTATCCACCCGAGGAGGATGCCAGTGGGCGTCGAAACTGTCGTGGAAATAAACTCTGTCTATTAGAGTGGGTTTTTATTTTCATATTTTGACCTTCACGTAGAAAAAAGTGAAGTTATTTGAAAGAACATAAACATTGTCCTAGCAAATATTCAAGGAATAAAACCGAACAATTCACTAAACAAAGTTTCGTACCTGAAAGGTGTTATGGACGAAACAAGGCCGGACATCGCATGCCTCACAGAAACACATCTTAAAGACTGCCAAGGAAACTGCGATAACTGCGAACACTGTATCGATAAGAAAGAATTGCATATCGATGGATTCAACTTTCTAAGAGCGGATAGAACAGCGAGACGTAAAGGTGGTTGTGCTATTTATATACATGAAGGGCATATGACAGAGAGGGTAATCAGTAAATTCAACAGTTTCGTGGAAACCCTTGCTGTGAAAATAGAGAAACTAAACGTGGTACTGATAGTCATCTATAGGCCTCCAAACTCTCCAAATGAAAAATTTTCGGATGCCATTGATGATATCAGAACCCTAATAAAGTTCGTAAACTCTCCATCCCCTAATATCATACTCTGTGGCGATTTTAAGTTCCAATTTATAAAATACAAAAAGGTAGGTAGAAATATATTTATACAGCAAGATAAGGGGGGCACAAGAGAGGACCAGGAGCAAGCAAGAATGCTGATGGCTCCCACAAACGAGTTTATGCTGACACAGGAGATAACGGAAAGTACCAGGAAAAATAACTGCCTAGATCTGGTATTCACAAATAACACGAACTTGATTGCTGATATAAAAATAACCCCAACTATTATCTCAGACCACAATATAATCGAGTTATCACTTATCAACCAATATGGAGATAACATTAAAAGACAATACACATACGGAAGGAAGAAGCAAATTTGGGGCTTTTAACTTAAACTCCAAGACCATAAATTGGGAAGAAATCAGATCACACATGGCCCAAATAGAGTGGAGAACAGTTTTAGAGAATAAAACAACTGAGGAAATGCTAACAACCTTGGAAGAAAAGACGCTGAGAATTTTGGAAAAATATGCTCCGAAAGCACAACCAAAAGGAAAGCGGAGCTGTCTAGAGAGGCAAAAGAGAAGAATACTCCGCAAAAGAAAGAGAGTAGCGACGAAGTTAGTTAATTGCGGAAACAACAATGCCAGGAAAGAAATACAAGAAAAACTGGAGAGAATCGATTGGGAAATACAAACTCTGATAAAGAGCCATACAAAGAGGGAAGAGGAAAAGGTGGTAGAAGCAATAAAGGAAAATCCAAAATACTTCTACAGCTATGCGAAAAGGAAAACAAAAACGCGCGCTACTCTCGGGCCCTTAAAGAAAGGAAATAATGAACTAACAGACGATCTAAAAGAAATATCTGAAACATTGAGAGCCCAGTATGAATCGGTATTCAGTACCCCAAAAAGTGACAAAGCGATACCTGACATAGATGTATTCTTCAAAGAGAAATTGCAAGGAGAATATAACAGACTTTGATTTTACTCCAGAAGATGTACCGACAGCTATAGGAGAAATGAAATCACATTCAGCTGCAGGTCCGGACAAATGGAACGCACTATTAATTAAAAACTGTAAAAATGAAATAGCTAACCCTTATACTGGATATGGAGAAGATGGGGAAATACAGAGCATCTTGAAAAGAGCAAACATCGTCCCTATATATAAAGGAGGGGATAGATCTCAAGCAAAGAACTATAGACCAGTGTCCTTGACGTCCCACCTCACCAAAATTTTTTAAAAAAATAGTCAGAGAGAAAATCTATGACTTCTTGGAGACAATGGAAAGATTCAAAGAAAATCAACACGGATTCCGATCAGGAAGATCATACCTATCACAATTTATAGAGCATTATAACAATATCCTAGATGCACTTGAAGGCAATGAAAACTATGATGTCATATACACGGATTTTGCTAAAGCTTTCGACAAATGCGATCATGGTATAATAGTACATAAAATGAAACATATGGGAATAACAGGCAGAGTGGGAAAATAGAGCTATAACTTCCTCAGAAATCGACCTTGGTCAAAATTCAAGGTGTATCATCATCAGAATCAGAAGTACGCAGCTCAGTACTACAAGGTACAGTGCTGGTCCCACTCCTGTTCATTATCATGCTAACAGACATAGACAGTGGAGTAAACAGCAACAGTATAGTAACATCATTTGCAGACGATACAAAGATCAGCAGAAAAATCAGCGATGCAAACGAAGTAGAGGCCTTGCAGTGAGACACAAACAAAATATACAAATGGTCAGAAGACAACAATATGACTTTTAACACCGAGAAATTTCAGCTCTTGAGATATGGTAGAAAAGAGGAACTTAAACAGACTACATATTATGCTCCAGATAGGCACGAAATTCAGAGAAGCACGAAAGCGGTCGACTTGGGGGTAATAATGACCGATGATGCCAAATTCGAGACACAAAATCAGATATCAATAAACCAGGTAAAAAGAGTAGCGGGACAGGTACTAAGAACGTTCAAAAGGAGGGACAAGACAGTAATGATTCCCCTGCTGAGAACACTGATCATACCAATACTTGAATACTGATCAGTTTTGACGGCCCCATATAAAAAGGAAGAAATTAATAAACTAGAAGAAACGCAGAGACATTTCACAGCCAAGATTGATGGCTGCAAAGAACTCAACTACTGGGAAAGACTACGAAAACTAAATCTGTACTCCCTGGAAATAAGAGGAGAGAGGTATACCATAATCTACATATGGAAAATGATCGAAAAACTGGTACCAAACCTCAAACAAAACCCAATTACCATCCAGACAACGCTGAAAAATAGGAAAGGCAGAATGTGTAGTGTTCCCAAATTAAAGGCCCGACAAGGGACCTCCTCAACTCTGAAGGAAAATAGCTTGGTTGTCAGGGGGCGAAGAATTTTCAGCCAGCTTCCAAAGGACCTCAGAAACATTACACGGGTCAAAGTTGAAGTCTTCAAGAGAAGACTAGATGCCTGGCTCAAGACGGTACCAGATGAGCCGGGTGTACCTGGCTATGTACGATGAAGAGCGCAAGAGAGCAACTCGCTCCTCCACCAAGCCAGGACTAGAGACGGGGCCACCGGCTTGACCTTCGTGTGAAGAAAGACCGACGCACGGAACCCAAACAAGGTTAACAAGGTGTATATATATATATATATATATATATATATATATATATATATATATATATATATATGAATGTTTTAAGAGAAAACTATGCACTTCACCAAGAACGGTTCAAGATAAGCTCAGCATAACTCCGGATTATATGGAAGAAAAGCTGAATGAAGCAAATCTCTCCTATATCAAGCTATTCACAGAGGCTGACTGGACGTTTTATCGCCTTTTCAAGCCACAGAGGTGAAACAACGTGCTTAATCTCCGTGAGAAAAGGGATTCTGCATGCCGCGAAACTTAACATACTGTATATATTCCAAACTTTACGAGATGCCTGGACACTCTGCGTTTGAAAGACAGGGGGAAAGATAAAATGAAGAAGGTTATTCCAGAGTTGACCGGTTCAGTAGATGAAAGATTGAAAATATCGATTAACCCTTGCGTTACAGAGTTGGGCAGGAAAAGGCTGAGAATGTGTCGAAAGTCTGGTGCTGCGTGCTCTCCTTAAAGGAGGATACATGCAGTTAGAGAGTTCAAAAGAGTAGTGTCCGTTATAAAAGCGATAGTAAAGAAAGAGAGTGAGGTAACATTACGACGAAGAGAAAGAAATTGAAGAGAGACAGTAAGAGGCGGGGAATTAATGAGACGAAACGCCTTTGATTCCACCCGGTCAAGTATAGAGCTGTGCGGGTTGCATATCAGAGCGATATGCAAGAAGATCGTTAGTGGAGTCTCTTGCGCTCATACTGGCGATCTGAAAGAAGATTGTGAGTAGAGAGGTGATTAAAAATCCTCCTATTAAGGAGAGATTAAAAAACTTTAGAAAGGCAAGAAATCAAGGCAGTTGGACGATAGTTGGAGGGTTGAGAGCGGTCACCTTTCTTTGGGACAGGCTGAATGAAAGTGAAGTTTTAGCAAAAAGAAAAGTACCAGATGAAAGACGAAAACGAAAGAGTATACGTTCGGCAGTGTGTCATCAGAGAAACAGTTCTTACTCACTTTACTGCTTCGGTGATCAAAGACATCTTTTGAATGTCCAACTTTACTTGTGTGTAAAGTTGCAGTTTTACATGCTTTTTCCAGACCATTGTTTGTGTTCATTATATATATATATATATATATATTATATATATATATATATATATATATATATAATTATATATATATATTATATATATGGAATGGGCTAGAAATGGAAAACTTTAACAGCAGAAGAAAAACAACTTAGATAGTATATTTACTAATACTGAAAAAATAAAACAAAACTAGGACTAAAAATTATATGAAACTGCAAACAATGAAATAAGTAACAAAAGTTAATAATAAAAAAAAAATTATGCAAAATAAAAATACAAGTAATGAACAAACCAATAGCCCATGAAGTTCATATAGTTTAAAGCAAGGGTACTGAACCTAGTCCCGCGGGGGCCATGGTGCCCGACTAAGCAGTTTATAGGTGCACGCGCGGGCTGCGTACAGTCCCCTGCAATAGTTCCGCTCCACCCTCCCCGAGATGTGACAGCAATGCAGTACCTCTTAAACCCCAGTCCCCCACCCCATCCTCACTCCCCTCTTCCACCCCTCGGGTGTCGTCATAGTAATACTTTTATTTTTTGAAAACGAATGACTGAATAAATATATTGTTCACTGTAGTTTTAGTGCTAATGCTAGGACGACTATGTATTTTATTCATGCACTATTTCTAAATTTAGGGAATAGAGTTATTTCTCAAACGTGGGATACTTTAAAAACTTTCAGTCATAGGATTTTGATGTGGCCATGTTATAGTTAAAGTGTAAGATAAATTGTAGTATTGACTTTTCCTCCAGACAATAACATTTCTGTTTAAAGTCCATGCATCATCAACAAATGATTATCCAGAAAAAGGTCTATCCATGGAGAGGTAATGATAACAGAGTTCAGTTTTTATTACAAAAATAAACATGGATTAAGTAAATTTAGGAATTTTCTAAAGAACATACAAAACATAATGTTCAAATTATGAGGAACTGATAATTGTTCAAGTAAATAAGTATATATTTATTACATCACAACCATAACATTATTATACACAATTACTCAATACTTGGTCTACCCTCCATTATTATTAATAAGCTCTCGTAGCCTATTTGGAACAGATGCCACGTGATTGTAGATGACTTGTGAGTTCCTGCAGAAAAGTTTCCACTCTGCCATGGTGTGTTTCAGCAGGTGCCGAGATGTCCGCTCCTGCCCAGGCTCCCAAGCATTAACCACATTTGCCCACACATTTTTAATGGGGTTTAGGTCACACCCTTTGATGGGCCAGTTCAGCAGCCAAATTTAAATGCTTAAAATTTTAAATTGCGTGTTAATTTAGAGGTTGGCAAGTTATGACTTCATCTTTTACAACTAAGAGAGAATGTATAAAAAAATGAACATTGCAGAATTTAACACGATTACACGATTAAGCTTAATCTAAAAAATGATTAGGTAATTTAAAAAAGAAATAATTCATCAATTACTTAGCAAAAATAAAATAGAAAGAAAATTAAAAACTTTTCCAAACTTGCATTTCATATACAGGGTGTCCGAGAATTATCTGTACAATTTTTGGCTGTTATTAAAAGTCAACCATGAAGTGTAGAAATTCCAGTCTTGTCCCATTTTACAGAGAATCTCATTAAGTTTTTTCTGATACCAAGTTTTGACAAGTTTTTTAGAAATTCCAGTGTGTCCGAACATTATCTGTACAATTTCATCTTTTAATAAAATTCTTGATAACACACGTAAAATTCTTAAAACAAGATTATTTAGAATCTGTATTTTCAAAAGTTTCTTTTATTAAAGTAATGTTGTTACAAACATTCGATATGTGCACAATTAGTGATTCGCAAAACATCCAATCGATACTCCAAATGTTGCCATGTACGCTGCAGCATATCCACATCAATTCGCTCAATAGCAGCTGTGATTCTTGCTTTTAAATCATCAATGTCTGTCACCCGCGTACATTTCTAAAAAACTTGTCAAAACGTGATATCAGAAAAAACTTAATGAGATTCTCTGTAAAATGGGACAAGACTGGAATTTCTACACTTCATGGTTGACTTTTAATAACAGCCAAAAATTGTACAGATAATTCTCGGACACCCGGTACAGTTAGAGTGTCACGCGAGTTTGGACCTTATATGCAAAAATGAATATTGGAATTATTCATTTTTACATATATATTAATATATATTATTTAATATATTTCGTCGCTGAGTTCAAATCACAGTTTAAAACTAGATGCTATTCAAATCGTAATCTGACACGCCGAATTACAGTGTCCTTCGAATTTTGGGATCATTTGTGATGCAATACTTTTTGTCATATCGTGATTTGATATTAACACTTACAAATAAGTGTTGTATTCCTCTACATTATAATGATCAATTTCAGCTATTGTGCGATCCATGTAGACGGTTTGATCTCGTAATATTGTCGTTTTTTGGTGTATTATTTAAAAAAAAAAACAAGATTATTGATATACACGAACATTTTTGGAAGCTGTTAATATATTTTTGAGTATTTATAGAGGAAGTTTTATTAAAAATTAAATAAATAAGTGGATGAGTGAGTCAGCTACTATGTAAAAGAGAATAGATTTGGAGGGGAAGGTAAAAAGGAAAGAAGCAAAAACACAAATGACGGAAGTAGTTGATAGGGTGGGAGGAATAAGAGACATGGGAGGAGATAATAATCTGGGAGCAGGGGGGGGGAAGAAGGGTCATGTTCTTGTGTGAGATGAAGGGGAAGGAAAATAAGAATGAAGGTAAATCGGAAGAAAATAACAAGGAGGCAGGAGGAGGGAACAGAGAGAGAGAGAGAGAGAGAAGGAGGAGGTGGGGATAGCGAAAGGAGAGGAGGAGGACGAGAGGGGGGATAGCGAGAGGGAAAAGGGGAGGAGGAGAGGGAGGGAGTGAAGGGAGGAGGAGAGGGAGGGAGTGAGGGTGAGGAAGGAAGAGGGACTTCGTTTCCTCCACATCTCAGAGAGGGTGGAGCGAAACTATTGCATGAGACTGTACATATTAATCAGTTCTAGCACGAGGTCGGGAATTTAATTAATTTCAACATCTTTGCTCTCCAAAAGTTCGCTAAGCCTTTTGTCGCAAATTTCTTACTACAAATTCTTAAACATTGCAATAATATACTTGTGTATTCAAATAGTCGCAACCATCCAGATCTTTCCGAAGGAGAGTGACGTCACCATAATCAGCTGTTCTCCAACCCGAATTTTTTATAAAAAACAAGCCCCAATTCAGAAGAAATATAGCGCGCGGGAAGAACGAAAATTCCTCGACTACTGATTGACTCACGCACCATGGCTTCTCCGCAATGCATTGTGGGAGGCGCCATGTCGACGAATCACTCTGCTTAGCACTGGACGAAGCTAGCCGCTTTCCTCATCGCTTTTACAAATTTAATTCTCAAACTCATTATTCCTTTTCAGAATCATTTACTGGTCAATAACCATTGAGAACTACTATTTTCCAGAGTTTTGTAGTACAACAGTAAAATTAACGTAATTTTTAAACGAGTTTTACTTGCAGAAAGCCTTGTAGCCTATCTTTAGCAAAGCTGATAATACCCTTTCAGCTTTACTCTGTAATCAGTATTCATTATAGGTTTGTTTAGCAAACTAATGAGTAGTAACACATTTAGCAGTTTATGTGGCTAGAAACTAATGATTAATTTGCCCAATTACGTTATTAGTGACCTATCTACATCGGGGACACTCTTAATATCGCTGGTGAATTAATTTTTTAGTTAATAGGTACACTCGTTAACATCAGGTACTACTACACATTCAAGGACTTTAATAAAACTTGTCTCATTCAACCTCGCTCAATATGTTATTTCGGTAGGCTGACGCGATCGAACCAGATGTTACTTGGCCTAGAGGGAGACGGAAATATTATTAGTCCCAGAGTGGTCCTTTGAAATAAAATACAAAATTACCAACAAAATCCGAAACCTTTTGAGGCACTGTATCTCCACATTCCTAGACTGAGTGATGCCATCAAAATAATTATTGATACTAGTTATGTTTGCAATTTTATTAAAAATATCGAGCTACTTTTTTAGTAAAAAAAAATATCAAAATTGTCAGATGATTTTTTGTTCAAAAGAAACATTAAAAATTTGTAAAAATAGTGCTTGGTAACTAGTAGGTATGCACAGCTTGCCTTTAAAAAATGAGGAGTTTGTTCTGAAAGGAAATTAAGGAATAAGCTATATGCCAGTTTCTTGAAACATAATTGTGTGTGCTTCACAAAGTTTACTTGCATATTTGTTTGCTTCATTTATAAAGTTTATATCCATATTTTTTTTTTATCTGATAAAATATGAGTGGGATCTTTTCCGTTCTACCCCAGCAACAATTTCTAGTGTAGTTTTACTTGCTGAATTCAATAATATATATTTTATTTGGGAGAAAGTATTCGTGCTTTAATTAGCTATGCTTATAATTATTAATTTTTTCTCTCTTTTGTTGATATTGTTATGGATGATAAATGGAATTTCATGAACATAGTTAAGGAAATAACGTTCTACCCCACCCTTCTTTAGTTAACCTTATAAGGCTAACTAACGAAACTATCACGACCTAACCTAACCAACCGTCAAGGGCGTACAGTTGATTTAGCTAAACAAAGGAAAAAGAGACACTGAGGAACATCTAGAAATATGATAGATTCTTATTTATGTGAATTTCTGTGGAGGAGAAGACAAAAAGGAAAGGACATTTTTATTGAAATCTTAAATGCAATCTCTACTTTTAAATAAAATAAACGGACTATAACTCTTTTGTTATTAATTTCTCCAAAATAAGATATATATTATTGAATTCAGCAAGTAAAACTACAGTAGAAAATAATATATAATTTAATTTTTTGTTGCTGGGGTAGAACGGAAAAGAGCCTATGAGTGGACCGAGTAAAAACAAAAATTATAATTTTAATAATTAATAGTGATTGGGAAAAGCAGTATTGTTTCGTAGAAATTAAAGGAAGAAATTAAAGATGGAGCAAAGGCAGAGCGAAATCTTTGCCTTTTGGAATTCCCATGATTTGGAGAGAAGGAAAGGATCACGTGACAGATTGCTATTTCTGCATGACAAACCTCCAAGGTGGGCTTATAAATTTATTTTTCTTAAATATTTTGAAATCCTCGTATGAAACTTGACATAATATTCACCATAATGTAATATTCACCATATATAGCATAATATTCACCATAATGGTAATCATACATTTACATATACATATTGTTATAGAAAATACATTTACACATACATATTGTTATACAAGTTACATTTACATATACAATGATTGTATATTTGCTTTCTTTTTCATTCATATTGTCACCGAAGGGACAATATGAATGAAAAAGAAAGAAAATATACAGACTCCATCGACCTATTTCATATCTTACAGACCGCAGCCTTCCCTCACGAGCCGCCACTGTCTGAATGCTTCTTCTATTTCATATGCAAATTTTATATCCCTGTTTCTGTGTTTCTATTTTCAGGAGTTAACAAGAAGAATAAACACATTGTTGTATACCCTGACATTCCTTCTGCTATGAGACCTGTACCCCATGGTCCTGGAATTCCAATACCCGACCCACCTCAAACCCTGGACTTCGATGATTCTGATGATGAATCAATGACCAATGCCAATGACCAGTCCCAGTCGTATATACCTCAAAATACCGCTTCAAATGAGCCGAGGCCTCTCAACCAGGCCAAACTTAATGATCTTACCAGGGATTTAGGACTTTCCAAATTAGCTGCCGAGATCTTGGGCTCACGACTTCGAGAGGACAACTTGCTGGCTCCGGGAACAACATTCTCCTGGTATAGGAAACGAGAGGAAGAATTCCGCAAGTTTTTTGCAGTGCACGAAAATACCTCTTCCTTAGTGTACTGCTGCAGTGTTGAGGGGCTAATCGAATCCTTGGGCCTGCCATATAACGCATCAGAATGGAGGCTATTTAAAAAGACTCGTCTAAACGAAGTTTGAAAGCAGTACTTCTCAACATTGGGAATAGGGTTGCATCAGTCCCTGTAGCACATTCCGTACAACTTACTGAGAGCTACGATAACATGAAAATTTTACTGGATGCTCTCGTATACGACCAACATAACTGGAGGATCTGTGGAGATTTGAAGGTAATACTAATATCATAAGTAAACTATTGGGTGCTCTTCCAATATGTGCTCTACCTTAAAATTTACATTCCAATACGTGATCTACCTTAGATTATTCGGATTAGCAGCAGGTACGTTAGTTAGCCTTATAAGGCTAACTAACGAAAATATCACGACTTAACCTAACCAATCGTCAAGGGCGTATAGTTGACCTAACGATTGGTTAGGTTAAGTCATGATATTTTCGTTAGTTAGCCTTATAAGGCTAGTTTCACGGTAGAACACGTATTGGAATATGGTAGATCACAGTTTCGCGGTAGAGCACATATTGGAAGAGCACCAACTATTGCTATTGACTATGTTGTTTTTTCAAAGGTTATTTGAGAGCGTATAAGAACACTTAACTTCCCCACAGAAGTGATACAGTCCAATGCATAGATTTTTTTATCTGATAGAACAAATTCTCTAAATTCTTTAAATATTTTCATTTTTTTTCAGATTGTGGCATTTGTATTGGGAATGCAAGGGGGATACACGCAGGGCCGCCGCTTCCATTAGGCGAGGTTAGTAAATGCTAAGGGCGCCAAAGATCTGGGGGGCGCCAGCGCCTCCCGCCCTGTGCACGTCTGATAGTATTATGTAAGAAGAACATGAAAAAAATAATGAAGGAATGAGAAGCATAGACAAATAATGAAAGGTTGTACGACGTATGTACACCAGTTTAGCTTGACTGATATTTACATAATTAACTTATTCATCTTATTGGGTCATTATAAAACTTTCACTATCACGACCTTTTACCCTTTAGGGACGGGAGTCGTAAATAAGCGATTTAAAAATGTTGCGCGCACAGACGGGAGTCGTCAATAAGCGACTCGGCTTATTTACGGCTTAATATGAGTTCCGGGAGTCGTCAATAAGCGAATAACTGTTTTTATGTGACATATGCCATTCTTGCTTGGAAAAAACAGTAGATATGTCCTTTTTGCACGCATATTTTAGCACTTTTGAGCGTTCTGATTTGTTACTACATATGCCTCGCTTTACTCGCTGTTTTGATTGGTCATGACACTTTCTTGAACTGTGAAATGATTTTATAATTTTATAATAAATGTATGTATTAGCAAATTAAAATAGATCAGTGTAAGGCAAATAGTTTCTTCAATATGGTACCTTGATTACTTTGTGGGCAAACCCAATCGTGAAGTGGGAGGCGGGTGGGGGCGCCAGCTGCAGTCCTGCTAAGGGCGCCAAATAGGCTGGCGCCGGACCTGGATACACGAAATACCCATGTTTCCTCTGCAAATGGGATAGCCGAGCGGATGAGAAGCATTATGCACAGCGTGAATGGGCATCCAGAGAGAATTTTGAACCTGGGTCGCATAATGTCGTTTCAGTGCCCCTTGTACCACCAACAAACATTTTGCTCCCACCACTTCATATTAAGCTGGGCTTGATGAAAAATTTCAAATCAATGAATAAGGAGGGTTCAGCATTCCGATATCTCGAGAGTAAATTTCCTCATATATCTGATGCTAAACTAATGCTGGGGTTTTTGATGGTCCTCAAATTCGAACTTTGATCAAGGATACTCAGTTCGAAAACGCAATGACTCCAACTGAGAAGAATGCCTGGCAGGCATTCAAATCAGTTGTCACTGATTTTCTTGGCAAGCGTAGAAGTCCAGAATACGAGTCCGTTGTCGAAAACTTGATGGAAGCTTTCAAAGCTCATGGGTCGCGCATGTCCATAAAAATGCACTTTTTGTGGTCCCACTTGGACTATTTTCCTGAAAATTGCGGGGATTATAGTGAGGAACAGGGTGAACGATTTCACCAAGATATCAAATAATGGAAGAGAGGTACCAGGGAAACTGGGATATCAATATGCTGGCGGACTATTGCTGGTGTTTGAAGCGAGACATGCCCGAAGAAAAACACAGACGGAAAGCCAAAAAAACTTCATTCCTTCCTCAATAAACTTTTTTCCATATTCATTGTATGAATAAAAGTATTTATTCACACAATGTTTTCATTTTTCACCAGTGTTCTTATAATATTACTCGTATCTACAGTGTTTAAGCTAAAAAAATCAATAAATTCGGGGATAAAATTGGACTTATAATAAATGGCCAATAGAGAAAAAACCTGACCTGATTGAGGAAAACCAATGTCATTTTCGAATTCAGCATGGTCGAATTATATAATATGAGTTGAAAAAACCCTCACAGCAGACAAAAAAATTTCATATGCATACCAGTGTTATTCAACCAAATCTGCTATTTGGATGAAAAAGTTGAGTAACTTAAAATCTAACCTTGCACTTCAGCAGTTTGTATTCACGAAACATTCCACAAATTAAAAAAAATACCACCATCACATAATTCAAAGTTGCCCATGTGATTACTAAATAAAGCCATTTGAAGATGGAGAACTAGTGAATGAGGCAATGTTGCCTGCTGCAGAATCGTTTTTTGAAAGTTTTAACACACAACATTCAAGGTCAGTTAATGAGTAACTTACAAAAATGTGAATACTATTCCATACAACTAGATGAATCCCTAGACTTAACCGATGCAGCCTAACTACTTTACTTATAGTAAAGATGGTGTTCTCAGATAAATCAACAAAACAAGAGTTATTAAAAATAATTCCAATGAAAGGCAAAACAAGAGAAGATATTTACAGGGCATTTAAAAATTGTTTAAGAAAAAAACCATCCTCTGCAAAAGCTTGTATGTATTACTATTGATGGGGCACCTGCAGTGATAGGCTGCAGTAATGGTTTTATAGGACTGCAAAAAGATAATTCCTTTCCTGCATTTATTAATTACCACTGCATCATACATCAGAAAGCTCTGTGTTTTAAAGTCATTGATTTTCGACATGAGTTTAGTACGCAGTGACCTAACTTGTTCTCGTATTTTCGAACTCGAATACATCGAATTCGAAACCCTCTGCTTACGGCTTACATGCCATTCTCAAACTAAACACAGCTGTGCTGTTTACCGTTCTCTTAGTTCTACTAACTTTCCAAAACTTTTTTGCTATCTCATTTCCATAGTGGAATACAATCCAGCAACTCCCTTTTCACTGAAATCTCCATTTTAGGTAATTTAAATGTTCACCATCACCTTTGGCTTTCCTCCCATTTTGGGAACATCCCTGGTGAACTGACAACTTTTCTATCCTGAATGACCTAGAACAGATTGTACAGCACCCTACTTATATCCCCGATCGCCTTGGAGATAGGCCCAACATTCTAGATTTCTTTCCTTTCATCCTTCTTCTTACTCTGTGAAACTGTTTTCTCCGTTCGCTCCTCCGACCACAATCTTCTACAGATCTACAGAAGCTAAGGCTAACAAAGACCCTAAGATCCACTCTAAAGTTAGCCCGAGAGAAAGGAAACAGGAGGGGGTTAAAAGAGGAGAATAAGGGGTTAAGTAAGTAGCAAAACCCATCATTCTTGGGTCAACATTCATTCAGAAAAAGAGAAAGAAAGACTTCCCATCATCATCCGCCAGCCACTGCCGACAAGTCGGAAAAATAGTCAAAGAGAATAGGAAAGGGGTGAAGACGAAAAGAAGTAAAATAAGAACGCTTACAAACCATGCAAACACCGTCTTAACTCACTGTCATACCATGCAAACTACAGACATGCAAGTAAAGAGAGTTACAGACATGCAAGTAAGGTAGGCTGACCATACGTACCGTTTTGAACGGGACAGTACCGTTTTGTATGGGTTTTTGTATGGGTTCTGTCACTGAAGAATAATTGTAAGCTCAATATGTTTATGTACTTACTTTTTCATGAATACAGAATATTACATAACCCCCGTCCCTTTTGTGCCATCCCAATGTCCCGTTTTTGTCTCAAGGAAATATGGTCAGCCTAAAGTAAGGAGAGGCTAAAACAAAAAAAAAGTAGGTAGAGTATAACAAAAAGTGGGTTAGTTTACGGTACGAGCTACATCTACGTTCGTGTTAGTCTAATTTTTTTTTGTTACAATAATTTTATTGCTGGCATCACACGCTGGCATGTCAAAAGCTGGCATTAATCGTCAACAGACTCATCCTCGACCACCACCACCAGAGCTCCTGTTGCTAATTGTTTTTATATTTTAAACAACGCTAATATTTTTAAAATGCCTATCTAAACGGTTCTTAAACATATTAACGCTGGTAGAGTTCACGACGGACGCGAGAAGATTATTCCATTTATCAATTACTTTAAACGTAAAAAGGTTTTCAGCGATGTTAGTAATGAAACGTCTGCCAAGCAACTTAAATCCGTTAATACGAGTATTGCTATTATCGAAAGTGAACAGTTTGTCAAAATTTACGTTATCGATTTTATTAACGATTTTGAAAACTTCAATAAGCTCCCCCCTTAATCTCCTAGTTTCGAGTGAATGCAAGTCTAACTCTTTAATCCTATCTTCGTAAGACTTGTTGCGTAATGACAGAATTAGTTTCGTGGCGTGACGCTGAACCCTTTCCAACCTATCAATATCCTCACGCAAATACAGGCACCAAAACTGAATGGCATATTCTAAATGAGGCCTGACTAGGGACTTGTAAAGGGGCAATATAATATTCTTCGATTTAAATTCGAAGTTACGCGCTATGAAGCCTAACATCCTATTAGCTTTTGCGCAAGACTCCAGGCTCTGGTTCCTAACTTTTTAATCCTTAGATACGCGTACGCCTAAATCTACTTCCTCGTCAACGCTCGCTAACTCTATTATCCATCGTGTACGTGTAATTATTGTTACGAGAACCTATATGCAAAACTTTACATTTGTCTACGTTAAATTGCATCTGCCACTTATCCGTCCACTCCATAATCCTATTTACATCGTCTTGGAGCCTATTTCTATCGTCCATGTTAACAACTTTACCGCCTATTTTAGTATCGTCGGCGAATTTTTACACGTTATTAGTCAAGCCGACATCTATGTCGTTAATGTAGATTACGAATAGCAATGGGCCTAACACTGAACCCTGTGGGACACCGCTACCTACATCCAACCACCCTGATTCACTACCATCAACAACGACCCTCTGTTTCCTAGCACGAAGCCATTCCTCTAACCAGTTCGCTACCTGACCGCGTATACCGTGCGTTTTAACCTTCGCAATTAATCTTCTATGCGAAACTGTATCGAACGCTTTTTTAAAGTCT
This sequence comes from Bathynomus jamesi, assembly GCA_023014485.1. Classification (NCBI taxonomy): domain Eukaryota; kingdom Metazoa; phylum Arthropoda; class Malacostraca; order Isopoda; family Cirolanidae; genus Bathynomus; species Bathynomus jamesi. The sequence continues at coordinate 846,801 of JAJOZX010000439.1, read as the reverse complement.
AAATAAATAACGTCAGCCGGTCTATGCCTATCATATTCGCGCACTATTTCGTTATAAAACTCTAACAAATTAGTTAAACAAGATCTATGGCGTCGAAACCCATGCTGACTATTATTAATCAAATCGCGACTTTCTAAGTGATCGACGATACGATCCCTAACTACGGATTCCAAAAGTTTACCCACAATTGACGTTAAACTAATAGGCCTATAATTGCTAGCTACTGTACGGTCGCCTTTTTTTAAAATGAGCGTAACGTTAGCTAATTTGAAGTCTTCAGGAATAATCCCCGCTTCCAGTGACTGATTAAAAATCTTCGTTAAGGGGCCTACGATAACGTCTTTCAAGTCTTTCAAATGTCTTGGATAAAGCGCGTCATGGCCTGGAGCCTTGCTCACTTTTAGCTTATCGATATAATGCGCAATCTCACCCTCATAAACAGTTATTTCATTCAAAATAGTCTCGCTACTAAATGGAACGATATCGTCCACGTCGGGGACATTATTGACGTCTTCTACGGTAAAAACTGTCGCAAAAAAGTTATTGAAAATACCCGCCATCGCCTGAGCGTCGGGAGCCAAAGCGCCGTTAGCGTCCACTAGAGGGCTTAAATTATCTTTTATCGGCTTACGATTATTGACGTATTCAAAAACTTTTTTAGATTATATTTACTATCCGCAGTGATAAGTATCTCTAAATTACGCTTAGCATTCCTAACTGATCTTTTAACCTGACACATAAGCTCGATATATTTATTAAAGTTTGCTACCGTGCCATTGCGCTTATTAAGTTTATACGCTCTGTTACGCTCGTTTATGAACTCGCTTATTTCCCTCGTCCACCACTTGGCCTACCATGATTTCTAGCGTGCTTGGGCCTACGAGGAATAAACTCCCTTTCGATATTCATAAAACTTTCTTTAAACGCCTCCCAATGAAAATTTGCGTCATTACCCATAAATAAATTATCCCAGTCCACTACTCTCATCCTGTCCGCAAAACTATCAAAATTAGCCCTCGAAAATCAGGGACTTCTATTACGTTACTATCCTTACTGTTTTCTATCAATAGCCTAAACCTACAATTTGATGATCGCTACATCCCAAACTCTCACCTACTTCTAAACCTTCGACTATATTATCGTCGTTCGTCATCACCACGTCTAAGATATTGTCACCGCGCGTTGGTTTGGTAACCATCTGTCGTAAAAAATTATCTTTCATGAGCTCAACCAGTCTCAAACCCTCCTCATTACCAGTAAAAGTCTCGTAATTAACATTAGGGCAGTTAAAGTCTCCGACAATTATACTATTCCGATTATTAATAAAGTTACCAAAAAGTGAGTAAAATCTAGTATCGGTATCGAGGGGTTGAACGGGAAGTCAATAAACAACAACAAAATTAAAACTAATACTACGCGCCCTAACTTCAACGCATATCGCATTAATTGCTGCCGGAAAATCTCTCTTAACCTCGATATCTCTAAGGAAATTATGAATGTACAGCAAAACGCCGCCACCAATCCTATGTAACCTATCATTAGTAAAAAGTTTAAAACCCGCTATATCAAGTTCCCCCAACAAGTCCCGAGTCACGGTACTTAACCACATTTCGGTTATAGCAACTATATCGTAGTTCCCGTAATAAATTATCGCCTTAAATTCGCTCAATTTATTTCTAATACTACGCGCGTTACAATAAAAGACGTTTAAATTATTTTTTACCACGGATCGGCGTTTTAAACTATTTTTCACGTCGGGTCCGCGTCTCCCTGACCCAAGATTATATCTGTTTCCTGTCCTATTGCTTCAATTCGGCCTTTGGATCCTCCCAAGAGGAGGCGCCTTTGACACTTTGGCGCTGCTGATTGGAAGGCCCTTAGGTAGTACTGCTGTGATTTCCCATGGGATAATTACTGCTTCCGTGGCCGCGACCCTTCAGAGTGTGCTGAGCGCATCACGGAGGTGATTCTCTCGGGCATAGAGGTGTACATTCCATATTCTATTCCTACTACTAATACAAAAAATCCTTGGTTTACCTTTACTTGTTCTAATGCTATCCGCAACAGAGAGGAGGCTTTCAGAAGGTACTGTCGCCATCCAACTCCTGACTCTCACTTAGCTTATATTTCGGGCCGGAATCGTGCAAAATCTGTTCTTCGACTCGCTAAAAATTCCTTCCTCCGACAAAAATGTGAAAACCGATCCAATTCTAATTCTTCTCGCTCTTTCTGGCATCTAACCAAGAACCTCTTCAACAACTTTACTTCCTCTTCTTTCACTCCTCTTTTCTATTCCGACGGCTCAGTTGCCGTCTCTTCTCCTGATAAAGGTGAACTCTTCGCTCAAACTTTCGCTTACAACTCAATTCTGGACGATTCCGGTGCTGTTCCTCCATCTCCTCCTCCCTCTGACCATATTATGTTTGAAATGAGAATCTCTTCCAAAGGCGTTTTTTCTGCCCTATCTGGGCTCAACCCTCGGAAGGCATATGGTCCTGATGGTGTTCCTCCTGTTGTTCTTAAGAACTGTGCTTCTGTGCTAACACCCTGCCTAGGCAAACTCTTTCGTCTTTGTCCCTCATCTGGTACTTTTCCTTCCTGATGAAAGTTAGCTTTCATTCAACCTGTCTCAAAGAGAGGTGACCACTCTCAACCCTCCAACTATCGTCCATTGTTTTGATTTCTTGCATTTCTCAAGTTTTTTAAACTATCCTTAATAGGAAGATTCTTAAATATCTCCCTTCTCACAATCTTCTTTCAGATGATCAGTATGGGTTCCTCAAAAGACGCTCTACTGGCGATCTTCTTGCATATCTTTCTAACTCTTGGTCATCCTATATTCGTGATTTAGGTGAAACTTTTGTTATTGCGCTTGACATATCAAAAGCTTTTGATAGAGTCCGGCACAAATCTTTAATTTCGAAACTGCCCTCCTTCAGTTTCTATCCTTTTATCTGTGCCTTCATCTCTGATTTCTTTTATGGCCGATCTATAACTGCGGTTGTAGCTGGCAAATGTTCTTCTAAAGTTGTCAACAGTGGTGTTCCTCAGGGTTCTGACCTGTCACCCACTCTTTTCCTTTTATTTATTAATGATCTCTTAATTCGCACTTCCTGCCCTATTCACTCCCATGCCGATGATTCCACTCTTCACTTCTCCATCCGCTTCCCAAAGCGTCCCTCACAGCAATCACTTCATGATTCGCGTAGGACGGCTATGGAGCACCTGACCTCTAATCTTTCTGCTATATCTGATTGGGGCAGAGAAAACCGTTTGTCTTTCAGTACCTCAAAAACTCAGTTCCTTCATCTGTCTCCTCGTCACAATCTTCCACACGACTATCCCCTTACCTTCAACAACACACAACTCAATCCTTCCTTTTCTCTTAACATTCTTGGCGTTTCCTTTTCTCATGATCTTTCCCTGAAAGATCACATATGCTCTCTTTCCAAAACAGCTTCTAAGAGGTTGGGTGTGCTGTACCGCCTCCCCCCCCCATCTCAGTTGCTGTCTCTATACAGGTGTCTTGTTCGCCCCTGTATGGAGTATGCTCCTCATGTGTGGGATGGCTCAACCCACAAAGCCGTCCTTGACTGGGTGGAATCAAAGGCTTTTCGTTTCATCAATTCCCCGTCTCTTACTGACTGTTTTCAATCTCTTTTCTTCGCCGCAATGTTGCCTCACTCTCTCTTTACTATCGCTATTATAACCGCCATTGCTCTTCTGAACACTCTAACTGTATGCCTCCTCCTTTCCGGAGAGCACGCAGCACTAGACTTTCTATACTTTCTCGCTCCTTTTCTGTCCAATTCTCTTTTTTCAATCCTTCATCTCCTGAACCGGTCAACTCTGATTTTGGCCTTCTTCTTCTTCTATGGGGGAGGGGCACTTTTGCAGGCATTCACCCTTGGCCCCTCCTTCGTGCATAAAAAAAACTAAGATAGTGAACTCTATTCGCAGACTTGCAACACCGACTATTTAAAACTATCTTCGAAGTTGGTGCTGACTTTAAAGAGCTTATCCTGCACAAAGGTGGTTGAGTAAAGTTAAAATTCTTGCAAGATTTATAGAGCTCATGCCGGAGATCAAGAATTTTTTGGAATCTAGAAGCGAACATTATCATCAACTAAATGAACAATTTTGGTGAATGGACTCATCATTTCTTGCAGATTTAACTCAGAGACTGAACACTTTAAATTTGAAGCTACAAGGTAGAGTAAACACGTTGTTGAGATGATTGTTCAGTAAATTCATTCCATTGTAGACTAACTTTGTGGAAAAACGACTTGGCTGAAAAATCCTTTGCGCGCTTCCTGAATCTATTGAAAACTATTAAAAATCTTGCTAAAAATATTTTTGAATTTGATGCACAACCTTTCATGTACCATTTTGAAAAGCTTGCGCAAGAATTTACAAAGAAATTTCAAGTTTAACTTAATTACTCCAGTTGTGGGGTCCCTGATAAATCCATATAAAACTGTCGACGTCTCTGAAATGGGAGTTTCCTCAGGAAAAGTTTTCCAAGCTAAAATAGAAGAATTTGAGTTTGAAATTTGAATATTCAAAATGATATTGTAATGAAAAGTTACGCAAAAGATGAAAATTTTTGGAATGTTGTTGACAAAGAGAAATATCCTTTTCCATGAATTGCTGCCTTCCGGTTGGATTTTTGCTTTGGATCAACCTACTGTACTTTTGGGAATCATTGTTTTCCAATAGGAAATATATAAAATCAAAACAAATTAACGGATGAACACCTTAATAACTGTACGCGAGCAGGAACATCAGCTTATGATCTTAATTACTGCTCGCTAGCAAAAGCAATGCAGTGTCGAGTATCTCATTAATTAGGAATAAAACATTATGAAATAATGCTTCAGGTTTTTTTACTACAGTACACAAGCCATAAAAGTTTTTTAACCTGGTGTTTTTTTCTCTTTTTCTTTCGAATGAATTAAATTTAGAAAAAAGGAAATATAATACATATATGCGCTCGATGGCTTTTCATTATATTCCTAAGTTGCCCTTCAATGCCGAAAGGTTGAGGACCTCTGGTCTAAAGACATACTGTAGAGCCGGACTAATGACTAGCTCGGACAATTGGACTGTCGGAGTTTTGACTTCTTTGCATTTGTCTGTATTGAGCGCATCTTATTATGCTCGAGGCATTCTGGTTAGCGAACATTTGCAAAGTCGAGCATCTTGGAAGTAACCTTATGTAGATGTTATTATAAAGCAAATTTAGATTTTTTATGATTTATTATAATTTTTTATAATTAACTTACAGTTCTATGGGCAGAAGCACTTGTAATTAACCTACAGTACAGTAGAAATAAGAGCGTCTTCAGCTTCGCTTGTACAGAATCTGAAGTTCCTAATAATCAAGTTTGCTTTAGCACAGAAACTTCAATATTGTTTTCTCATGTCTGAATCGTCACTCAAGGAGCTGATGATAATTTAAACCAGAAACTTAAATTCTTGTACGTGCTCTGTCGGGTCACTTTTCATTTTGAAAATAATATTAGTGATCTGGGCTTTATGTGAGGGAAATGCATAAGCTTAGTTTCAGCAAAATTAAAATTAATATCATGGTTCTGCCAATATAATTCGCAGATTTTTTTAATCACGATCCAGTCTCTTAAAAGAGGGACTTATTAATACTACGTAATCGGCATAGACAAAGTTATTTAGTCTCATGTTATCTATACAACACCTATTCTTGCGAAAAGTAATTAAGCCATCAATATACACCTAAAACCAATGGTGCGGCGAGTATTCTGAAGTTTGGGGGGGGGGGCGAGATCCCGACTGTGTGTCCCTTCCATGATTGCCAAGAAAGCCCAGCCTACCTATGAATCTTTAGTTTTTAGAGGAAGTCTGCCACTTTACATCAAAAAATGTTGCGAATAATTAATAAACGTTTTCACTGTTCTTATTCAAGTAAAAAAAAATTAGACAGAAATCAAGCCAACACGGATTTCAAATATACTTATAGTTTGTGAAACGATCTGAACTTCTGAAGGGAAGTAAATAGTAAAATTGTTAGACGTGCTGATTCATTTGAGCAACAAAAATGATAACGCCATTTATCTGGAAGTGACACCCGTCAGTCTCTGAAAAGGCCGTTGTCTCCATATCAAAATGTGCTATCGAATATTCAATGAACTTTAATTCAATTCAGTAACTATTAAGGTATCAATTATCCTCTACGCATCATCTGATATTATGAGCAAGGTTGAAGACCGAGCAAATTCATAGGTCAATTTGCCTCAAGATTTACGGAATGAGCCATCTTTGAGGCACAGAAAATAAATTATTTCAGCACTATTTTTGGTAAAACAAATAAAGCTTATGTTTTCCTGGCATAAAAAATTATTATTGCACTATATTTGAAACAGTTTAAGAATGGAAATGTCCTATTTTCATTCATGAAGAGTATCATATCATCACTAGTTGCATTGTTACTTTTTCGATCATTCGTTACACGCTCAGATTGCATATTTAGTCATAGTTAATGCCTGAATACGGAATACCATAGATAAGTACATCATTACAAGGGCGAATCTAGGCATTTCAGTAAGGGGGGGGGGGAATCCAAAGAACAAAGGGTACCCCTTAAAATAAAAAGGACACAGTAGTAAAATTTTTTCTTAAAACAGACCATGAATGAGCGAGTAAAATCAATTGTATTGTTTTATTAGATCAGTCTCATTGAAATATGATATAAAATAAAAATCTAATTTGGGTATAACAGTTATCACAGAAAATTTTTCAAACAAGTACAAATGTCTTGCCAATTAAAAGAATTATCAGAATAAGATGAAGATAAAAATAGTGATATGGCTGCACCAGTATTAAGAGCACTTATGAAAACCAAAAACATTACAGCTATAAATTTGGAAATATAATGTACGGTATACGGATAAAGACTCAAAATAGAATTTAAATAAAATAATCATGATCTATTTACAAGAAATTGAGGAGGGTGTCGTTTAGTGGTATTTTTTTAATAAAGAAGATAATAATGTCTAATAGTGGGCCAGCCAAAAATTGAAAAGTTCTCTAGAAAAAAACTTAACGGCAATTTTTGTTAATAGCAGGCACCCACTTTAGATAAGTAGTATTGAGGATGCCAAACAAGATGTGGGTGGATGCCACTCTCACTTTTGGGTTTGAAGGTCCCATACAGCACATAAAGCATAGTTTTGTGATTTCATGGATAATAATTGAATGTAACTATGACTCTGAATGTCTTTATTTCCATTAAAACTACATTTAGCATGCTGGGTGAGGTGCGGATGTGCCTACTACTACCATAGTAGTAGCAAACTTTCACATGTTGAATATTTTCAATGCACTGGCTGGCCAGACATTGGTTTGGTATATGCAATTAAAAGAGTGCAGACAGTGCCAGCTGGTAAAATAATAATAATAATACTGCTAAAGGATAGATATGTTTCGAATTGTTTCAATATATATGTGGCTACTACATACTGCCATTCCCACTTGTCTTTGCAGATAGGGAGCTCATCAGCAATGGACCCTGTAGCTGTCATCAAGCGCAAGAGGAAACGTCAGGATGTCAGTGAGGATTGTTGCTTCTTCTGCCAAAGCAGCGCTGGTGACCTGCGCACAGCATCAGCAGAAGGAAAAGCAAGAACTATGACTGTGGGCGATGAGAGAAAGAACCTGGGAGATACCTACTATCTTGATGTTTTACAAAGACTGGAAAGTCATTCCAAGGATGATTTCAATGCATTGGAACTCAAGTGGCATAAATCATGCTACTCTTTATTCACCTCTGAAGGCAAACTCAAAAGGCTGCGAAGTCAGCAGCAGACCATGGGTGCATCGGCGACCACAAAAAGTGCAGGCTCTCAGGCTTTTCCCCCAAAGCGTAGACGTTCAACACCAGTGATTGACTGGACCCTCTGCATGTTTTGCCAAAAGAAGACCACAAAGAAACTGCACAGGGTGGAGACAATGGAGAAGTCAGATGACTTGATCCAGCGTGCCAAACACGACCCTGTCATGAGCATACCGTTGTCAGCGGTGAGTGATGTGATTGCAGTTGAAGGCTGCTATCATCTGGCATGTTTGGTGACATTTGAGAGACGTACTAGAAAACAAGCGGTGTCAGAGGAGCAGCAAGGGCCTGAAAATGAGTGCATGACGAAGCTGTGCAAAGACTTGACAGTAGGCCTGTCTCGTGGTCACGTATACGACATGGGAGACGTCTGGGACAGATACGAGAGTATGTGTAATGACACCGGCATCACCGTGAAATACTCCAGGAGAACAACGTTCTACGAAGATGTTCAAAGGCTGCTTGGATCAAACGCCAGCTATGTACGCCCATTGTCAAGGGGCCCGCTGCTGATTTACCCTGGAGAGAGCTCAGATTTCATCATCTCCAAAGCACTGGCTAAGTCTTGTGAACAAGGTCCTGTCACCTCTGAGTCAGAGTCTACTGAAGATGAAGATGCTGATGTCCGCATGTGTGCCACTAGCAGCATATTCCAAGATATGGTACACGTGGCTCTGAAGGTTCGACAAGATCTTCTTGAAACTCCTGGACACTCCGAGACATGGCAAGGTCTTGATCAGGAACATGTTGATCGCGTCATACCCGACAGTCTGTACCTGTTTCTACGATTGCTCTTTGGGGAATGGATGCTGTGGATGAGGGAAGTGAAGAGGACCAGAAAGTGAAGCAGAGTGTGTGTAGCATTGCCCAGGACATAGTCTATGCAGTCTCCAACCGACGAAAGTTGACACCAAAGCATGTGGGCTTGGGTCTTACTCTGCACCAAGCCACCCGCTCAGAAGCACTCCTAGATCTGTTCCACGCGGCAAATCACACTATTGGTATCGACACTGTAAGAAGGATAGACACCACCATCGCTCAGAACATCCTGGAGAGGTATGCTGAGAATGGATGTGTCTACATCCCTGACACCATCGTCAAAGAGAGAATGATTCACTGCTCTTGTGACAACATAGATGTCTTGGAGTCAACCTTAGACGGGAAGAACACCTTCCACAGCACTCAACTGATGGTATGGCAGAGAGGCCCCCTCCACAGCAGAGTCATGGCCAAAAGGGTGGCAAGCACAAGAGATCGAAATCTATCAAACCTGATGACCTACAGGAGTTCCAAAGGCTGGACCAGGCTACCCTCCCATCTGGCAAGAGGCCATCTCCTCCTGGCTACGACACTGACATAGACGACTTGTCACATGAACCTGAGAGGGACCGGGCACGTGCCAAGGACTTGGCCTGGGTGGTGTCACGCATCCATGATGAAGCGATGTCCGTTCCAAGCTGGGGAGCATTCAATCAATCTGTCAGCACTGCGGATCCACCAGTAACGACCGCCGGGATGTTGCCAATCCTGCAGGCACCAGCAGATGACAATGACACCATGACCACCGTCATCAATCGCTTCATGGCCATTTCTGAGTATGTCAGCCAGAAGTACACCATCATCACTGCTGATCAGCCTCTGTACAGCAGGGGTAAGGAACTAGTCTGGGCAAACTCGAAATTTGCCAACGTGGTCTTGCTCATGGGAGGCCTCCATATCTGCTTCAACTTTCTGAAAGCCATTGGTCAACACATGGAAAGTGTGGGACTTGATGACTTATGGACAGAGGCAGGTGTGTACGCGGCTAACACCACTGAGACAATGCTGGACGGCAAGGCCTACTACCGAGCTGTGAGAGGTCACCAGCTGACGTATGAGGCACTGTGGCGCATCAAGTGGCAGATGTTTGAGTCATGGCTGGCTGCAACTGGCAACGGAGATGAGAACGTCAAACAGCTTGCCCTCAATGTTGCTTCGCTTTTCAAAGACAGAGCTGACATAGATGAGATGCGCGATGCTGTTGACAACTTCTCAGACGTTTTGGCAGATGAGAAATTCCACAGTCTCATGGAGGAATTCAATGACCAGCACTCTGAAAATCCCAACTTCATGCTGTGGTCATCCTACATGGAAATGGTAGAGATCCTACTGGCCTTCATCAGAGCTCAGAGAGATGGCATGTGGAGTCTCCACATAGAAGCCTTTGCTGCAATGCTGCCTTGGCTAACTATCTATGACCACACAAACTATGCACGTTGGGGGCCGGTCTACTTGGCTGATATGAGAGGTCTTGAGAAGTCAGCACCAGAAGTTCATGCAGAGTTCTGTAATGGGAACTTTGTCGTCAAGAGGACGGCGAAGCGCTTCAACCAAGTTCCAGCTGATCAGGCAACCGAATGGATAAATCGTACATGCAAGATGCACAATGGTATCATCGGCATCACAAAGAATGACCAAGCAAGAGACAGGTTCTGCATCACATGGTCAGAGCGGTCACGCATCTCTCAAGACACAAGATGCCTCTTCAATCTTCAAGATGATGATGGGGAAGCCACCTTCACTCGGGTTGACAGTCTGCCTTCTCGCACTAGGCGTGACGCTCATGATGTCATGAAGCTAGTTCAGCAGTTGAAGCAGTTTGACGTCTTCAGAGTTCACGTGAGTGAAGCAGGAGATACAGATGCCGCCACTAACATCCCACTTGTTTCACTGGCAAAAGACACTGCACCCACAGATGTTGTGGAGAACCTGCTGACAGCTCAGGATCGAGGAAAGCAGCATGTAATCGGCTTCATGAAGGAGAGACTGATTGAACAGATAGTAGGCTTCCATGAAACGATGAAGAAACATCGGTCGAAAACCTTCGCTGATGTGTACAAAGCTACAGTTTCCACCAAGCAGAACATGCAGAAGACCATCAAAGCTGACAGAAAGCTACTACAGCGGCTCCTGAATGCCGCGACCGCAGGTCGCATGGTGGAGATGGTCAACGTCTTGAAGCATGAACTGTCCCCAGTCCCATTTAGTCTGGCAGGAGGAGAGATGAATTCGACATCGAAGTCTGAGCTGATGAACATCCTGATGGCTCAGCAGACCATAAGCTCAGAGGTTCCAACCTCTGATCTGAAGACCTGTGTGATGATAGATGGCCATGCACTCATCCAAGCTCTTGGCAAGCCTGGCGGCTGTCGGACATTCGGCGACTATGCTGAAGTGTTCTTCAAGGCCGTGACGAGTTATTTCAATGAACACACACAAGAGTTGATGTCATCTTTGATCGGTACGCAGGGGAAGGATCGATCAAAGCAGTTACCAGGACAAAGCGTGCAAGCAAGAAGAAACCGATTCGGAAAGTCATTGATGGCCCACAAGTTCCACTGCCTGAAGTGTGGAAAAACTTCATGGCCCTGGATACAAACAAGGCTGACCTAGCCTTGTTTCTGTCTAACGTCATCACTGAGAAGGGCAGAGATCTTCAAGAAAGATGTCAGCTGGTGACAGGGGGTGGCTTCTCTGAAGCCACTGAAGTACGGTCAACCAGGCGACATGACGTTCCACTGCATAGCAACCATGAAGAGGCGGACACCAGGCTCATCCTTCACTCATGTGATGCAGCGTCCCAGGGCTATGAACGAATACTGGTAGTGTGCAGAGATACTGATGTAATGGTGCTGCTGATTCACTTCGTTTGCACCAAGGTCGCTGAAGTGTGGATGCTGTGCGGAACGGCCAAGAACCGAAAATGCTACCCCGTGCACGATGTATTCAAGAGTTTGTCGCCCCAGTCAGGGACAACCTGGTCAGCTTCCACGCTTTGACCGGGTGTGACACAGTCTCGTCCTTCAGTGGTCATGGAAAAAAGAAGTGTTGGAAGGTGTTCAGTGACCACCCACTCCTGCTGCACGCCATTGGTCGAGATGGGGATATCGCAGATGTTGAGAAGTTTGTGTGTCATTTGTATGGCACCCCGGAACAAACACAGTTGATGACGCCAGAGTTCACCTTTTTGGGAAGGCCAAGAAGACTCTGGAAATGCTCCCACCGACAAAGGATGCCCTGGAGCTCCACGCCAAGCGGGCAAACTATCAGGCCAAAATATGGCTCCAGGCTGACAAAGAGCACGTAGATGTTGAAGATCCGGTGGACACTTCAGCCTGGAAGTTGGAAGATGGGAGCCTCCTACCAGTGTGGACAAGACTTCCTCCAATCCCTGAAGCCTGCCTGGAGCTTGTTGCTTGTGGTTGCAAGAAAAAGTGCAAGACAGCTAGATGCAACTGCTTCAGGAAAAGGATGAAGTGACGACAGCGGTTGCTGTAACCCAGCTGGACAGTAGATCTATGTCTCTCGGGCTGAAATCGAGAGAAGCTGGAATGTGCTGTAAGGAACTAATAACTCTGTTCTTAAGTGATTGCAATCCACACAATTGTGACTGTCAGTGCAGCATTTCGGTGCTGTTCATCAAGAAACGTGAACTTGTAGATGTTACTAGTGTATATTACTGCTTTGTGATTTAGTTGTGATAATTCTGTTACTGTGAGTACTTAATTCATGCCATCAAACTTATTAGGCACTAATCATGTTAAAATAAATTGTTTTGACAAACAGACTTGCTCAATTTTTTTTCGCCAATTAAAATAAAAAATCACAAATTTTTAGCACAATTTCGGTCGTGATTAACTTGAATTTGACCTTGAGTTGGTAATTCGGATGGAATAAGCGTGTCATCATACTTCTTTATCACTAAGTGTGGCAAAATGAAACATTTGGTCAAACCAATTGGCTCAGAATTTTTTTTTAAATTAAAATTAGAAAATATCATTTTTGCACAGTTTGACCTCGAAAATGACCTTCAAAGCCAAAAGCGAGAGTGGCATCCACCTGCATTTTATTCCTCACCCACAGATACATTGATTTAGCATGGGTTCAATGTTTTGTTTATAAGAATTTAATAATGTTTTGTTTAATAAAGAAAATAATTATGTTTAATAAGAAATTTAATGAGGTTTGACGTCTTCAGAGTTCACGTGAGTGAAGCAGGAGATACAGATGCCGCCACTAACATCCCACTTGTTTCACTGGCAACCAAAAAACTGCACCCACAGATGTTGTGGAGAACCTGCTGACAGCTTAGGATCGAGGAAAACAGCATGTAATCGGCTTCATGAAGGAGAGACTGATTGAACAGATAGTATGCTTCCATGAAACGATGAAGAAACATCGGTCGAAAACCTTCGCTGATGTGTACAAAGCTACAGTTATCACCAAGCAGAACATGCAGAAGACCATCAAAGCTGACAGAAAGCTACTACAGCGGCTCCTGAATGCCGCGACCGCAGGTCGCATGGTGGAGATGGTCAACGTCTTGAAGCATGAACTGTCCCCAGTCCCATTTAGTCTGGCGGAGGAGAGATGAATTCAACATCGAAGTCTGAGCTGATGAACATCCTGATGGCTCAGCAGATCATAAGCTCAGAGGTTCCAACCTCTGATCTGAAGACCTGTGTGATGATAGATGGCCATGCACTCATCCAAACTCTTGGCAAGCCTGGCGGCTGTCGGACATTCGGCGACTATGCTGAAATGTTCTTCAAGGCCGTGACGAGTTATTTCAATGAACACACAACAAGAGTTGGTTTTATCTTTGATCGGTATGCAGGGGAAGGATCGATCAAAGCAGTTACCACGACAAAGCGTGCAAGCAAGAAGAAACCGATTCGGAAAGTCATTGATGGCCCACAAGTTCCACTGCCTGAAGTGTGGAAAAACTTCATGGCCCTGGATACAAACAAGGCTGACCTAGCCTTGTTTCTGTCTAACGTCATCACTGAGAAGGGCAGAAATCTTCAAGAAAGATGTCAGCTGGTGACAGGGGGTTCTTCTCTGAAGCCACTGAAGTACGGTCAACCAGGCGACATGACGTTCCACTGCATGGCAACCATGAAGAGGCGGACACCAGGCTCATCCTTCACTCATGTGATACAGTGTCCCAGGGCTATGAACGAATACTGGTAGTGTGCAGAGATACTGATGTAATGGTGCTGCTGATTCACTTCGTTTGCACCAAGGTCGCTGAAGTGTGGATGCTGTGCGGAACGGTCAAGAACCGAAAATGCTACCCCGTGCACGATGTATTCAAGAGTTTGTTGCCCCCAGTCAGGGACAACCTGGTCAGCTTCCACGCTTTGATCGGGTGTGGCACAGTCTCGTCCTTCAGTGGTCATGGAAAAAAGAAGTGTTGGAAGTTGTTCAGTGACCACCCACTCCTGCTGCACGCCATTGGTCGAGATGGGGATATTGCAGATGTTGAGAAGTTTGGGTGTCATTTGTATGGCACCCAGGAACAACACAGTTGATGACGCCAGAGTTCACCTTTTTGGGAAGGCCAAGAAGACTCTGGAAATGCTCCCACCGACAAACGATGCCCTGGAGCTCCACGCCAAGCGGGCAAACTATCAGGCCAAAATATGGCTCCAGGTTGACAAAGAGCACGTAGATGTTGAAGATCCGGTGGACACTTCAGCCTGGAAGTTAGAAGATGGGAGCCTCCTACCAGTGTGGACAAGACTTCCTCCAATCCCTGAAGCCTGCCTGGAGCTTGTTGCTTGTGGTTGCAAGAAAAAGTGCAAGAAAGCTAGATGCAACTGCTTCAGGAAAAGGATGAAGTGTACGACAGCGGTTGCTGTAACCCAGCTGGACAGTAGATCTATGTCTCCCTTCCGGGCTGAAATCGAGAGAAGCTGGAATGTACTGTAAGGAACTAATAACTCTGTTCTTAAGTGATTGCAATCCACACAATTGTGACTGTCAGTGCAGCATTTCGGTGCTGTTCATCAAGAAACGTGAACTTGTAGATATTACTAGTGTGATGTTACTGCTTTGTGATTTAGTTGTGATAATTCTGTGACTGTGAGTACTTAATTCATGCCATCAAACTTATTAGGCACCAATCATGTGAAAATAAATTGTTTTGACAAACAGAGTTGCTCAGTTTTTTTTCGCCAATTAAAATAAAAAATCACAAATTTTTAGCACAATTTCGGTCGTGATTAACTTGAATTTGACCTTCAGTTGGTAATTCGGATGGAATAAGCGTGTCATCATACTTCTTTATCATTAAGTGTGGAAAAATGAAACATTTGGTCAAACCAATTGGCAAAAAATTTTTTTTTTTAAATTAAAATTAGAAAATATCATTTTTGCACAGTTTGACCTCGAAAATGACCTTCAAAGCCAAAAGTGAGAGTGGCATCCACCTGCATTTTATTCCTCACCCACAGATACATTGATTTAGCATGGGTTCAATGTTTTGTTTATAAGAATTTAATAATGTTTTGTTTAATAAAGAAAATAATTATGTTTAATAAGAAATTTAATGAGGTTTTGTACGTAAATAAAAATTTAATAATGTTTTGTATGAAATTAAGAATATAAAATATTAGTTGGCAACACCCGAAATGTGCCCAGGCTGGAAGCTGAAATGCCCCAAATCAGTCCTCGGACGGCTGTGTCCTAGTAGGTGGTTTTCGTAATTAGTATGTTATTGTGAATTTAAAATAGTTAATTGTCTCTCTCCGCGATAAAAGGTTAACGATGGGTCCGCACTCGCTTTACCCCGTTTGTTCAATTGTTTCGGCGTAAATAAAGAAATCAGTAAATAGTAAATAATAGTGTGTAGTTTATCCCGGTTCCTTCGCTGTTCAAAATTTTAATGGAGGGCCACGCTATCCAGCTACAAGTCTACCCGCCTCCGTATAAAGACACAGAGAAAACGAGAGTAAAGAGTGAGACTAGAGTAAGAAGCGATAAGTAAAAAGGCAAATAAGTAAAAAGGCAAACGAATAATGAAAGAAAAGAGATGTACACTACAGGGGGAGGAGGTCAGACGTCGCCAACCCCCTCCTAGATCCGCCTTTGTATTATTTTTTGTAATGCATCATTAATATTTAACTAAAAGCAATAATATTCTAATTTAATAATTAATTGTAATGAGGTAAAATTTTAAGGGAATTTAGAGAACACTGTAAGCCATCGTTTGATGACGTAATTCGATCAAACTACTACTACTAGTACTGGTTCCTTCGCTGTTCAAAATTTTAATGGAGGGCCACGCTATCCAGCTACAAGTCTACCCGCCTCCGTATAAAGACAGAGAAAACGAGAGTAAAGAGTGAGACTAGAGTAAGAAGCGATAAGTAAAAAGGCAAATAAGTAAAAAGGCAAACGAATAATGAAAGAAAAGAGATGTTCACTACAGGGGGAGGAGGTCAGACGTCGCCAACCCCCTCCTAGATCCGCCTTTGTATTATTTTTTGTAATGCATCATTAATATTTAACTAAAAGCAATAATATTCTAATTTAATAATTAATTGTAATGAGGTAAAATTTTAAGGGAATTTAGAGAACACTGTAGGCCATCGTTTGATGACGTAATTCGATCAAACTACTACTACTAGTACTACTACGCATCTTGCGCAAGCTTAAGGTATTTTCACCTCCAGTAAAGGACGTCACGTGACTGCTCAGTAGTTCAACATGGAACACTTGGTGCTATAATATGTCTACCCGGTATCATCTTAGGCATGTGATTCTTGTGCGCCCAGTCGCCCTCTTTTATTTCTCATGATGTCTTGTCTTTACTTGGCTTGCCAAATTCTGTCGCAATAGTGAGCCTTCACTTTCAAATGCCACGAAATCGCGATATAGATAGAGTGCGGAAATTATTAACGAATACTTTAATAATTTAAATTCTAAATATAATAATTCAAATTAGAAGTATTTTAAAATAAATTTATCATTGACTGTAGGTATAGTTAATTGTAAGTTGAAGATAGAGACTAAACGGCAACGAGAGGAAGTTGGTCTCGCGAGTAGCTACAAAAGGTTGACGTGGGAAGTGAAGACAGAGCGAACTGGTTTGTGTTTACATTGTAAGAAATGTACGTTTCATCTACTTCCAAATCCGAGCGTGTAATTGGCATTAAATGTACTTTCAAATTACGAAGTATTTGAAACGTATACGGGAAGTACCCTAACTCCGAACGTACAGTACACCAAATTCTCGAGAGTAAAGCTGACATTAAATGCACTTTCCAAGTACTCTTTTTACAGAGAGTTGGTAGAAAGTAGAACGCAGCATGAGAAACCACAAAAATGTATAAAACATAAATTCAATTTATTTTGCATTTGGTCGCGTTCCAACATATCATATGAAGCCTAACTGAATTCTCAGAAATTAAATTTTGTACTAGAATTTATTTAATTTTAACTTAACTACCATGTTATTCAATTATGCGCATCATATATATAGAAATAAATATATAATTTTTTTCCAATTACCCGATTCGAATCGACGCGCGCCACAGTGCCACAAATTCTAAAAAAATCGGCCAAAAGTAAGTAAAAAAAAAGGTTTGTTTGAATTGGTACCAAGTTCTTTTCTCCATATTGTAAAGTGCCTGAGGACTCTTAAATCGTATCTTATTCACATTGTAAGGCTGATTTAATGGGATAAAAAATAGGCTGAAATACGTTAATTATGAAGATAGATAAATATATCTTATTTCCATAAAATATATGATTATTCAACATCTCTGTAAAATGATATATAAAAGTTAAATCTTCAATTCATAACACTGGTCTACAAATTTGGAAAAAGTTTGTGCTTCAGAGATAAAATGTGTTTCCTATTATGGATTTTGGGGTGCTGAAAACGAATATGACCATAAAAACAGTCGATTGGCTACAGTTTCCAAGAAAATTTAAGTTACACATTTTGCGTATATGTATACCATATATTAGTAACATACCTGTATAATGCAGTCACTTATATTGATTCAACCCGTCGCTTCTTTGCTTGTCTCTTGTATTCAACTTCTGGAGCATCTCTTGTTATTGTCCAGCAGTAGTCTGCTAACAATGATGGACTCCATTTCCCCTGGTAGCGTTTCTCCATCGCTGAGATATCCTGGTGGAAACGTTCACCATGTTCATCGCTGACTGCTCCGCAGTTGGCCGGAAAAAAATCCAGGTGCGAATGGAGGAAATGTATCTTTAAAGACATATTGCAGCCCATTTTTTGATAGGACAACAGCAGGTTTTCCACCAGCTCCCTGTAATTGTCAGCTTTGGTATTTCCGAGAAAATTGGTTGCTACTAACCGGAAAGCATTCCACGATGTCTTCTCACCACCTAGGATACGGTCGAACTCCTCATCTCTAAGAAGCTCGCGGATCTGTGGACCAACAAATACACCCTCCTTGATTTTTGCTTCACTGAGCTTTGGGAATTTACCACCGAGGTACTTAAAAGCTGCCCCCGTTTTATCCATAGCCTTAACAAAATTTTTCATGACGCCCAGTTTGATGTGTAAGGGTGGTAACAAAATCTTGCTCGATTCTACAAGTGGAGGATACTGAACATTTTTTGTTCCAGGTTCCAATGAGTGTCGGAGTGGCCAATCCTTCTTGATGTAATGAGAAGTCCTAGCCCGACTATCCCATTCACACAGGAAAACAGCAATACTTAGTGTAGCCCGGCTGCAGCCCAAGCACGATAGCAACAACTTTCAAGTCACCACAAACCTGCCACTGATGTTTGTCATAATTTATGCAGTTCAAAAGTTGCTTCATGTTGTCATGTTTCCTTCATGTGGACTGCATGACCAACTGGAATTGATGGCAATACGTTGCCAACATGCAACAAAACAGCTTTTATACTCAACTTCGATGAATCAATGAACAGTCTCCACTCATCAGGATTGTGAATAATGTTGAGAGCTGCCATCAGACCATCGATGTCGTTGCAAGCTACAAGGTCACCTTCCATGACGAAGAATGGGACAAAATCTTTTTGACGGTCACGAAACTTACACACTCTAACATTTTCAGCGAGGAGATTCCACTGCTGCAATCTGGAGCCTAACAGCTCTGCCTTACTCTTTGGCAGTTCTAAATATCTGATAAGGTCGCCTTCAACTTGTGAAGTTGAAGGCTCACAATTTTCGCAGGTTCCTTCATTCTCCTCGTCCTCTGACTCCAGGGAGAATGAGTGTGGGGGCTCAGGAACGGGTAGTCCTTCGCCGTGAGGTACCGGGCGTATAGCAGAGGGTATATTCGGATATTGTAAAATCCACTTTTTCTTCTTGCAAATACCTTTCTTGACTGGAGGCACCATGCAGAAGTAACAATTGCTGACATGATCTGTTGGTTCCCTCTATACCATTGGCACTGCAAAAGGCATAGATTTCCTTTTCCGATTCAACCACTGGCGAAGGTTTGTTGCACTAGTATTGCAGCATATGTGTGGGGCCCAGCTCTTGTCCTGATCTCCAATCTTACAGCCAAAATAAAGGTGATAAGCTTTCCTAATCACGGCAGTTATAGCACGCTTTTGTGATGCAAAAGTCATTTCTCCACAAACATAACAGAAGTTATCTACACTGTTCACGCAATTACGAGGCATCTTTGTTCAAATTAGGCTGAAAAAAATTCAGTTTCAAAAGCAAACACTTAAAGGAGTTTGACAAGGGTACACTGTATGACTTCCGCGAATGAACTGATGCTGGGCGTAATATGTAGACTAGCGTGTAGCGTTATTGGGCAAAGTGTAACAGATCAAGAGGCACATTTCAGGTTTTGTACAATTGACCTCCCTAAATTCAAAAATGAAAACAAATTTTTTTTGTGACAAGTGCAACACCTCCTTTTTCGCATGTGAAAATCGTGAAAATTGCTAGTTACCCATAACTTTTGAACACTTGCTTTCCTAGGGTTTGAGCTATCATTTGACCCCTGTAGGTAGGTAGGTAGGTAGGTAGGTAGGTAGACTAGTAGACTAGATAGTTTTATTTAGTAAATGATACATTAAAATCTTGTTTAGTTTTGAATGACGGCATAAAATCACGGGATTTAAGTACTGCTCTAATGTAACCATCTCTTGAATCCTTTCCATACACTGCCCCAGACGCTTCAGTTACCATCCTAACACAGCGTTCTACACCTTGGGAGTGACATGGTATCCGGACAACAAGGGGCTCTTCAGTGATCTTATCGAGTTGTTCGACAGAGAACTGCTTCGTGAGTGGTGGTTCCATTGTGCACTCCTCCACTGGTGGAAGTAAATCTTTCAAATTCTGAGCACTTTGTTTGATCTTTGGTGGCCGAAATTCTCTGACTTGCTGTTGAGCAGGTTTGGGAGCTCGTCGAATGGTCTTGATTACATCGATGGCCAATTTCCGGTTTGCTTGAGCTGCATCTGCAAGCATTGCCAGTAGAACATTTTCAGGGTGAGCCCAATATGCATTTCTTTGGATCACAGGCCATGTGACAGTCTTGCTAGCTGGTGGCAGTAATCGTAGCAGCTTGATTTGCTCCAGGAAATTTTGGGCCATCTGTGCACCTTGGATGGCACTTGATGCTAAACCACATGGGTCCATAGTGGCACACGACAAACTGTGTGAGTGAATACAGTTCATCACTTGGCTGCGCCATCGCTACATATAGCCGACAAATTCTGCTGGCAGTTGTAACCCATCTTGCATGGGAGATTGGTCCAGGCTTCTCTCGTAGATCTTCATTAATGACACCAGTCCTTATCGCTTTCATCATTCTGTAGAAGTAGGCTTGGTCACGACTCAATTCAGTAAGGTCAACATCCGGGAGAGTGTGGCCATCAGCAATACATTGAATTCCTCTCGAGGAAAGTGGCAAACTTTCACATGTGGCCAAAGCTTCGCCAATTGGTCCTTTTCATCGAGTTGCAGATTCTGTTGGGCCGATGAGTTCCTTGCACAAGTGGCGCAGTGGGAGTTCATTTAAATGCAGACTACAGATGAACCAGTGCAAAGGGCGACCCAGGCGGCACGCTAGAAGGTGTATTGCTCCACTTCTGTGCCCTGTGTTTGTGGCTGTGCTGTCGGCTCCCACTGCAATTATCTTGTCTGCAATACCCATTTCTTCAATCGCATTTTGAAGTCCATCCGCAATGACAGTGCCAGTTCCTCGTTCCAGTGTCAGATGGCTTAGATAGAAGTTCCAGGCTCTCCGACCAGCACATAGTGGTCCTCAACTTTCTTTGTGCTGTACCATTTGTTCCCCTTTTTCTCTTTGACATGTGTCATGTCTTTCCGCCCATCAAAAAATAAAGCAGTGACTTCTACATCGTGGTAAATTACTGCTTCCTTCAGATCCCTCCGTACCTTCTGCCGTGCTCTCCATACTTTGTGGTGGTCAATTACGTTTATCTGATCATCAGAACTAATGATGCCATAGTCAACCAATGCTGCAGTGCTGATAGCTGCAGCAGCCCTGTTCGATACACCATACCGGTCAGCTTCCAAAGCAACAGTGGGAATCGGTGTGATGTTCCTGTCCTCCTGGGCACTATCACCCATCCACTCATCACCAACACTTTCACCACTGGAGTCTGCTTCTACTTGAGCTGATTCGACCACATCTGCAGAGGATGCTACCTCTTGCCGTTCCGTTTTTCTTCTATTCTCTTCTTCTTGTCTTTCTTGCATCCGATCCTCTCTTGACTTCATTCTCTCCATCATCTGAGTCACATTCGTATCCACCCGACTGATCTGCATGATCCGCGTGGTTCTCTGGTCGATTAGAAAGGCATGCTCTCGTCGTGGAACTTTCATTTCTTTTTCACAGTGGCATGCAGACAGATCATAGCATTGGCAAACAGCTATGTCAAACAATTGATTCAGGCTTTCCTCGAACTTCTTGGGTTTTGTGGCCTGCTTGCCTTGCTTCGATGCTTGTGAGCCACTTTTCCATCAATCGGAGCAGCTTGGTCTTCACATTCTTGATTGGCTGTGATGGAATGTTAGCACGATTCCAAAGGTCAATGAATGTTTGGCATACCTCCGGAAGAATCTCCCTGTTGCTGGTGTACTTGTTCTCCTTCAAGAAGAGGAAATGCCTTGCAACTTGTATACGGGTTGGAAGTTCAGACAGAGGAAGCTCTGATAGTGGAGAACCAAAGACAATGTGGCTGGCAGATCCCCATGATTTTTGCGTGCTCATTGTACCAGCAAAACTCAACAAGTATCACAAAGGAACACTGAAACAAAAACACAAACGTATAAATAAAAAATATATATGATTATGAGTATATATATATATATATATATATATATATATATATATATATATATATATATATATATAAGGCTTGGTTTATTGGTAAACAATAAGTTTACCAATATATATATAAAAATATACTGCACACACACATGTATTACTGTATGTATATAAATATCCATAGGTATATATATATACACCCTAAGACATATAACAAACTTATAAACAATGTAAAACACAACAAAACAAAGAAATGTGTATAATGTATATATCACAAAACGCACCTTTCGTTAGTACCTTGGGGTTTTTGAACACCCCATCCACGGAAAAAACACTTGTTTCTCTCAAGCGAGCTAGCGTAGAACTAAGAAATTCCAAGGGATGACTCACTGAGAATAATTAGAAAGCTGCCAGAAGTACCATGTCAGTCAGTGTTGCCAACTGTAATTAACAAGAATTTTGTATTTTTTACATGCGAAAAAGGAGGTGTTCTGCTTGTTGCAGAAAATTTTTCATTTCTTTTCTGAAATCAGCAAGGCTGATTGTACAAAACCTGAAATGTGCCTCCAGATCGCTCATGACGCTACACACTAATGTAGACGCCTGTAACACATCGACGCCTTGACTCTACTGCGCATGCGCGTAGTTATTTTTTTTTATTTTAATAAATTAATGTAATTACATTGCATTTTAATAATTTTAAATTAGGTAAGGTTAAGTTAGGTTAGTATTCCATTTATATTAATATCAAAAACATTATGGGAAGCAATATGCTAAAATGATCCAATCTATTTCTTAATAAATAATTTACAAATACATAATGTAATAGATAAATTTAAAAATTACATTTTATTTTATATATATATGTATATATTTACATTAATTTATTAAAATAAAAAATATAACCGCGCATGCGCAGTAGAGTCAATGCGTCGATGTGTCACAGGCGTCTACATATTACGCGACAGATGCAGTTCAGTTAGTAGGGTGCAAGGTTGCCTGATATCTTTATAAATAGAGCCAATTGGCAATTTTAGGCATCATTTTCGTATTCAGTAACCCAAAATTAGTAAAGATTGACTACTTTTATTTCCGAAGCATTTTGGCTGTAGACCAGTATCTCATTATTTATTATATTCAGCGCATCTGTACTTCAAAGATGTCTTTAAATTTTAATACTGTATACGCAGTTGCTTGAAGATTCCTGATGTTATGACCATAATAATCAAGCTTGTTTATTTTTCTAATAATTCTCTTCTGGTTTATGATTAATTAAACGGTTGATGTAATCACATGTACTTCCATATGCGATAATATTGTACAGTCGCTATGCGAGATGAGGATAAACTAGAAAGAAGTTTAGCGTTTTAAATGTATTTATGGAAATGTACTTTTGCTTTTAATATAAACGAGAATTTCGATAGGTTATGATCTATACAATTTTCAATATGTTGACGAAATTTTGACGTTTATTATTCAGGAATATATTCTGAACTTATTTTTTTGTTGTTTTGAAACAGGGAGAAAATAGAATTTCCGAATTCAATTTTTTTTTCCGTTTTGCTGTGAAACGGTAAATACGATTTCCAAGTATTCTTTATTGGATTGTAAGGGGAAAAAGAATTACAAACTACGGTAGTTGTTTTTTTGGTATTCGTTCGAGATTTGGATTCCACATAGAACATTTTTTATCCTGTAAAATGCATTTAGAGTCTAAATGCATGCCGCATTTTACGTTTTATATATATATATATGTATATATATATATATATATATATATATATACAAGATCTCGTATAAGATTCCATTTCGTAGGTGCGCAAATAGCCTTTTTTTTGGATCACCTGAAGATCAGGGCCCCCAGCCTTCGTTAGTTAGCCTTATAACGAAAATATCACGACTTAACCACTCGTCAAGAGCGTACAGTTGACCTAACTACGATTGGTTAGGTTAAGTCATGATATTTTTGTTAGTTAGCCTTATAAGGCTAACTAAAGAAGGCTGGGGGCCCTGATCTTCAGGTGATCCCTTTTTTATTACCTTTTTTTGCGGTAGTTCACTTCTCGTTTGTCTTTTGGTTTAATTTAAATTAATTGGTACATTTCAATTAATATGTGAAAATCGACAAGAAAAGTTCGTTCATTGTTCGTAATGAGTTCGCTAAGCGTTTATTTAATCCGAAATAATGTTAGGATTAAGTTTTTCGTTTCATTTCTGTCGTAAATATTAGGAATAAGTTTTACTTTCTTGTTTCGCCTTCCTTGTTTGTAAATCTATTTTTTTTTACGTGCTGTTTTTCGGAAGAAAATTGATAGACATAATGATTGGACCAATAATATTCCTAATGTTTCATTATTTAAGGGGAAAGATACGACAAATTGGTATCCCCGTACGCGAACGAATGGTTTGACGCTTTAGACTCGCAGTGGTTCCCAACCTTTTTCGGGCCGTTACCCAAAAGTCAGTCCCATTCTACTCCGACCCATTACCCCCCTTTGGCAAAGCAAATTTTTTAGGCTTTTTTTTTAAATAAATTAATCATTACTTAATATATATTTATATTTTATATTTTATAATATATATACTTATGCAACTATATACTTTATACCTATTACTTGTCTTATAGTTTATACGTTTATTATTATTCATATCGCAGCACACACATACAATTCAATGCGACGGCTGGGCTTGCATTTCTAGTGCAAGTTTTTCTATTCGTGGTTTTGTGGCACTCGTAGCGATTCTGGCATCGCTAGAAACATCCAACCGGTTCCGCTTCTTGGTTTTCATCCCCATCACTGTGGAAAACCCTCGCTCACAAAGGTAGGTCGTTGAGAAAGAAGTCAGCATCTTAAGAGCCCGTTTTGCCAAAGTTGGTGCACCATCCAGCCGGGCGATCCAGAATGATTGCAAATCTTTCTTTTGCAATTCGAGTTTCTAAGCTTCATTTGCTCTCAGACTGATCCACTCTTCTTTAGCGGGAAAGTCATCGTCATCGATCTGCGTCTCATCGACAGCAAAGGGGTGCTAAATCTACTGAAGACCAGTAGTGTTCGGGTCCGGAAAGTAGAGTTCAAATTTCCTCACCAGATCGTCGAAGTGGGCTCCGATTTCACCTTTCATGCCTTTTAGGAGCTCTTGGCCGTCTTCATGCTCATCCAGAAACTTGTCTAGCGTGGGAAACTGTGCCATCACTCCTTTTGCGACTCTCCTACTTCACAACTTCAGCTTTCCAACAAACGTAGAAACAGCTTGTTGTGCATCGATGACCGTTACATTCTTTCCTTGAAGGTTCAAGTTTCCTGTGTTGAGTTCATTGAAGATATCGCCCAAATAACACAGGTAACAAAGCCAGGCACGGTCTGAAAAGCACTGTGAAAGGTGTGATCCGTTTTGTTCAAGAAAAAGTTTGACAGCCTCGCGAAGCTCAAACAAACGATTCACAACATTTCCTCGTGAAAGCCACCTTACTTCACAGTGGTACAGAAGGACTTCGTACTTTTCGCCCATCTCTTTGCACAATTCTTTGAACACGCGACAGATTATGACAGATTGCGCACTGAGGTCGGTCTTCTCCAGCATTGGGCAGATTCACGAAACCGTGAGCGAGAAAGGCTTCCGAATATTTGCGTTTCCTGCCTGCACGTGCCATAACAACTATTTGATCTGTGGGAAGAGAGGAACAATCAGTAACGATAAAGAAAAACGAGAAAGAAACTTTTTGGTAAAGAACATGCACCTAAACCAAAATCAGAAGAGCGGATATAACAAAAAATGTAAACAAAACTTTTTCCATCACTATGCCGTCACCCCACCAGGAATTGTCGTATTCCCCCAGGTTGGGAACCTGGGCTTTAGAGGGAGATACTACGTTCATGATGGCCTCGTGAAGATTCGATCTGGTATTAATTTTTTTGATGATGAACGAGGTTGCGCAAAAAGCGTCTTGCAACCATATTGGTTAGTATATTTTACTACATGGAACACTTTTAGAGATTATGTTAGCCAAATGTTTCAACCTGAAGTCTATAACAACGAAATGAATGCGCGTGCGTTAAGAAAACCGGGGTAGTCGGGAGTTTTTGTACCCCGCACGAAGCTGTCGACGGAGAAATTAGTTCACTTGTCTCAAAAACGCCTTCTTGGGTTCACGACAAGGTGCTCGTCAATGATAACTCCAAGATTTTCGCGAAAGCTTCTGTCAACAAGCAAGTGGGTTTGGGTTTTCGTGAAGACAGCTGTCAAGCGAATTACATTAAACAGCATGTATAAGGCCTATGAGAAATTATTTTAAAAAGCTACGGGAAATTTCGACATGCACTGTTTGACATGCACTGATGGTGACTGGGAAAAATACAGTATCGGAGACGCTATTCTTTCTATTGAGTTGGATTCAGTCATTTATCTGACCCCGTGTGTGGTCGTATCCAATTATACTGGAATAGTGATTTACTCCTGGGAATGAATTTCTTTTTGACGCACGATTTCTATCTGGCAGATAGAAAGGCAGGCCTAATTCGAGGAATGAACCAACCATTTGAGTATCCCTTTCAGTAACCCTTTGTCACCCATACTCTTCACTGTTTTCAGCGGAAGGTGAAAGAAGAGGAACGGCTATTAAATGGGGAAGATTCTCCATCAACTGTTGATTGTTTCGTCCCAGTTGCGGGATTGAGGAACTAGAAAGCCCAAATACGTTCAATAACTTTAAGCACGAAGACTCGGATGTCTTCAGTGTATACCCTCGTGACTCTAAGGAGAGCGAGTTACCACATCTCGTTACAGTTAATCAGGAACTTGAAGTTCTCAACGTTTCGGCTATTTCGGATGAATCTGAAGACTCATTTTCTCTGAGCTTCAGTTTGGTCATTTCGCCTGAATCCTTATTTAAAGAAGATGAATTAATTCCTGTACTAAGCATACAGGTGCCGGAAGTGAATCTAGACCTGTCCCGCCGTCAGAAGTTGAACGTACGGAAATACAAGGTCGAAATACACTTGTTCATCTGGCTAGTTCTTGTGCCATGTAAGATACACCGAATGTCCCCAATATAACGAAAAGGCTTTCTCTTCTTCTACTAAACAAGACTCATCTTTCTTCTGTCTTCCGTTCTATGAAACGGAAGACTCATTCTTCCCCTGTCTTCTTATTTCTCATTCTTCAGATCAATCCATGGATTGAGAATCTCTGCACTGACCATAACATTTCTTATCCAAAAAATGTTCTTTTCTACCATCATAAACTCATTTTTGTGACTAGTGTTGGGAATTCACCGGATTTCTTCATCTTTCTCATCTCAAACATTATTTCAAGTCCTGTCGTACCTTTCCCTATCTCTATTATTTCGCAGCCCGATAGGCTGCCGCCTTCTAAGGCTATCACTTCGATTGACCATTTGATTCTGACACCAGCCTGGCCCATAGCTATCCGCCACTCTGATTTCAGAAGTGGAACTTCCATCATTAAGGTCACTCGCCTATCTTCAAAGCAGATCTAATACATGAAATGAAGAACAATAATCATGACGTCGATTACCCACCATTTTACATAATTGCATTCTTTAACCTTATTTCCCGTTCAAGACATATCACTACACATAATCCTACACCCGCTGGGCGATACCCTTGCATTCATACAGTAAACACTAACCTACTAAAATACTTAAGACGTGGAATGATTGATGTCGGAGGTAAGTAACCACCAGCACTACATCCAAAAACTTGAACAATTGCCACACACAAATCTTTCACCACTTAAGACCCTTGAATTTTATTCTTAAAACTGCGGCGTTTAGTCAATTTTAAAATTATGAAAGTTCTCAAACAAGGCAAAATTTACTCTGCAAAATTCCATAAATTCCTCACGCCCATACGTAATGACTTTCTGGTAGATTTTATTTTCTTTACACGGTTTTGACTTCTAAACGGACATACGAGTACATTCACTTATACAATTCTTAGTCTCACCTTTCCATACTTTCGCACAAACTGAACATACACCTTCACCCATCCTAAAATGGCCGATTAAGCCTTGAAGAAATCGTATCAATTTCACTTAGGGATTTTTCCATAAATTATTATAATTCCTTTCTCTTAATTCGTTTCCCTCGAAATTTTGGTAAAAGTCGTGTTTGATTTAAAGTCACACGGTGAAGAAGGAACAAAAGAAATCAGACTCGAAGTACTCAAGAACACAAAAGTGACAAGTGTGTTTCATTAGTGCAAAAGTGTTGACTATAGTGTAAGATTCAAATAATTAGTGTAGTGTAATGGGTTACGTGTATCTTTTAAATGTTTTTTTTATTTTTGTTAACATCACGTATGACTATATTTGTTTTGAGAGGACTCTTTATTTAATCCCCTAGTTTCAGCTCTGGGAGGGGAGCCATGCGGTAAATAAATTTTTAAGATTTAAATCATATTATTCTCTTTTATAAACTCGGGTATTAATCTTTTAATCAAGACTATCTTATAAATTGCTTTAATATCTGCAGTAGATATCTGGTAACATTCTATCCAGTCTAGCGACTCTTTCCAGAGTCGTCAAATCTATAATTTTAAAAGGACGACAACTAAATTCTAAATGTTCCCCTTCAGCTAAGATCAGTCACATAAATTATAAAACTAAAATTTACAATTTATTTGCTAATACCATTACTGGGTTAAAAATTTGTAACTTTAGGAATCTATCGTAAACGTGGCACCTACATATGTTTGTCTCCTCAGAGATGAAGCTTGGATTCACTACCAAGAGCGGGGAAAAGGTTAGTTCTCCTCCAGAATGTTAGGAGTTTAGAAGTTACTGAAGTTAAAGGATGAATATAGGCCAACTTCATTGGTGAAGTTCTGAAGGAATGCTTTTCGCACAGTGGCCTTGTTTGAAGAAGAGAAGAAAAACTTCAAGGGAGTCTCGATTCAACGTGCGATTTGAAGTTACCTTCGATGCGCTGTGTGGATGGAATAATGAGAATGTGTCAAAAGTCTGGTACTGCATCATCTATCATACTTAAAGGAGGAGGCATGAAGCTAGAGAGTTCAAAAGAGCAGTGTCCGTTATAATAACGATAGTAAAGAGAGAGTGAGAGATTAAAGACAGTCAGTAAGAGGCGGGAAATTGGTGAGACGAAAGGCCTTTGATTCCACCAGGTCAAGTAGAACTGTGTGGGTTGAGCCACCCAACACATGAGAAGGAAACACCAAGAATGTTAAGAAAAGAGGAAGGATTGAGTCTTGTATTGTCAGGGGCGGCTCGTCGGTAGGCACTGCGGAACTGCAGCACCCCCATGATCTTTATATTTAAATATTTAAAATAGCCTCTCTGATTGTTTTTTTTAATGAACTTTGAGTTTTTAAATCAGATTATATCCTTTTTTCCTTAAACTATTTCAATGCCGAACGAATGAATCACGAAAGTAGCTTCAGCCTTCCCGTGGAACTGCGTACTTAACAGTTCCAGATTTTGTTCGAAACGCTTGAAACCTCGGTGGCGGACGTACGAAGAGCGAGTCAGAATCGCGGGTTTAAGAGGATCCAAAGCACTGTGGACAGAGCAGTGCCGATTTGTTTGTTTGACGTGGTAGTTGTGTTGCTGTATCGTTTGCTAATTCGAAATTTAATTTCCGAATTGTATTAATCAATGATTCGTTATCATTTATTTTTTGTCGTGAGATTGAAGTTAATTATATAATAATTGGATTATTTACAATATATAGCTTTCATTTCTTAGAATATTTTTTCGCTCAGAATAAAAACAGAAGAATGGAATTTGTTTATAAATAAAAATTTTGGCAAATTCGAAATTACCCGTTAAGCGTAAGTACCCTTAAGTGATTTTATGATACTATTTTACTTATTTTTATGACTGAGTAGTGAGTAGTTATCCATTTATCTATTCGACTTTCTCTCTCTCTCATATATATATAATCGACACAATTGTTCGCAATTTCTGAGGCAGCACCCCCATAACTGAAAGTCACGAGCCGCCACTGTTAACAGTATTGTTGAAAGGGATATTTATGAAAAGCTTTTGCTGTGTGTAGCGCAATAGCAAAGGTTTCACTGAAATCACGAAAGTAAGATGACCAAGAGTCAGAGAAATATGCAAGATCGTCAGTAGAGCCTCCCTTGCGGAACCCATACTGACCATCTGAATTAAGATTGTTTAGAAGAGAGATATTTAAAAATCTTCCAATGAAGGATAGATTCAAAAACTTTAGAACAGCAAGAAATCAAAGCAATTGAACGATGGTTGGAGGGTTGAGAGCGGTCACCTCTCTTTGAGACAGGCTGAATGAAAGAAAACTTCCAGCTAGAAGGAAAAGTACCAGATGAAAGACAAAGACGAAAGAGATTGCCTAGGCAGGGTGTCAGCACAGAAGCACAGTTCTTGAGAACAACAGGAGGAACACCATGAGGACCGTACGCCTTCCTAGAGTTGAGTACAGATGGGGCAGAAAAACATGTTTGGAAGAGATTCTAATTTTAGACAGAATTAAGTCAAAGGGAGGAGATGAAAGAATAGCACCGGGATCGTCCATGGTTGAGTTGGAGGCGAGAGTTTGATTTGAAGAGTTCAGCTTTATCAAGAGAAGAGACGGCAACTGAGCCTTCAAAATGGAAAAATGGAGGGAAAGAAGTAAAATTGTTGGGGAGGTTCTTGGTTAGATGCCAGAAAGAGAGAGAACAGTTAGAATTTCATATTTTTCACATTTTTGTCTGATGAAGGAATCTTTGCCGAGTCAAAGTAGAGATTTTGCACGATTCCGGCCCGAAATATAAGCTAAGTGAGAGACAGGAGTTGAATGGCGACGGTACCTTCTGAAAGCCTCCTCTCTGTTGCGGATAGCATTAGAAGAAACAAAGTTAAACCAAAGTTTTGTTGTATTAGTAGTAGGAATAGAATATGGAATGTACTCCACCATGCCTGAGAGCCTCACGTCCGTGATGCGCTTAACACACCTTCAGAGGCCCCTGCTACGGAAGCAGTAATTATTCCATGGGAAATCAGAAAAGTGTGGGTATATATATATATATATATAAGCACACAGGACAAAAAATTAGTCACCCCTCTCAGAATGTACCTAATAACGTGTGACGGCGCCTCTGGCCTTGATAACCGCACGAATCCGGCGAGGCAGAGACTCTACGAGGTTGTGCATGTACTGAACATCGATTTACTGCCACTCGTTCATCAGCCGGTCCCGAAGTTCCGCCAGAGTCCGTGGGTGTCTATTCCTGCGCTTCATTTTCTGTTTCCAGCCTGAACAACACCTTCGACGCATTCAGGATTAAAGGCTTCATTGGACCTGCGATGTACTCGTCGCCTCCCATCATTGGAGAACAAACAAAAACGGGACTCATCGGACCAATTACACGTTTCCAATCTGCCGCAGTCCAGTTTTTGTGCCTCTGAGCCCATTTATAACGTGCCAATTTGTGACTTGCTGTTAACAGCGGCCTCTTCCGTGGTACCCTGCTCCAGATGTCCATCGCATGCAGTTCTCGTCGCAATGTCCGTTCGGAAATTGGTCGCTGGAGAACCTCATTGGTTTCTTGGAGCAATTGTTCTCTGGTTTGAAAACGATTTGCAGTTACTAGACGAGAAACATGGCGGCGGCCCCTATTGTCGAGAATTGTTTTCCGGCCACAGTTACGCCGTCGATTGTCAGTTGATTGCGAACTACACCACTCTTTGTAAACTCGCTGGACAGTACGCGTTGACACACCAACAAATTGGGCGCTACTTCAGACATTTTGTGTTCGTGGGCTCTGCCAAACACGATGGCTCCTTTTTGCCACTGAGTAACGTCTGCCTCACGACCCATTTTGCAGACTATATCCAACACACACTTTGTTCTTCACCACCTCACGAAACAGATCTGATCCTGTGTGCTACGTCACCGCTACTTGTCACTTACCAATGCTACATCAGCGCCCTCTGTGTGACCTTGAACTTCCTACTATCGGTGCTATTAGGGGTGACTAATTTTTTGTCCGGTGTGCTTATATATACCAGTCCGATCATATAGATATATGTACTCTCTGCCCGTAATAATTCCAAAAATAAAAATGTTTAAAATTGAAGTGGCTTCTTTATATATATATATATATATATATATATATAATATATATATATATATCAGTGGTGTATGCAGAAGTTTCCTCAAGGGGGTAGGGTGTCCAAATTTTCTTATTCTAAAGAAGTTAATTTTGCCCTCAATGAACAAAAAATTAAAATCAATGTTAAAAGAGGTGAAATAATATTTATTTGATTAATTATTATTAATAATAATTAGTAGTAACAAAAAATTGACTCCTATTTTTAATTAGAATATAAAATCAAAACGTTCTCTTCGTTTCTCTCGAAATGAAACTTTGGTCTTACTTCTTAAGGAGGGTGGGGGAGGGGGGAAATCTGGAACTTCCCCCCTTCTTACGTACGTCACTGATATATAATGTCTGCTTATAGTTGGAATTATGGGATAATTTTGTTTATTTCCTGTTGTTGAATATATTTTCAATTTGAATTTAATATTTACTTTTCTGTATCTGCGTTAGCAGTCTATTTCCAAACAATATGGTAGACATTCGTAAGGAGTGATTAAAAATGCAGAAGTTTTGCGCGAAATAAATATGGGACATTAATTAACAACAATTGTTGAAATTAAGTCCTTCTAATTTATTAACTATAAATTTACCATCTCGTTCGTATCTATAATTCAAGGCACGCAGCGGCTGTGAATCAAATTTTTGTCCAATTACTCGTAAACCAGATGTTAAAAGCAAAACACTGTATTAAGAAATGATTTACAACACAATTAACATTGAACCATTTGCATTTATATAAAATAAAGCTTCAACTTATGTTTATTAACTCATTATAAATAATGGTTTGATGATTGCAAATATTATGTATTTTTTTCTGTGCATGAGAGTAATAATTTTTAAATATATAAGGGAAAGAGAGAGAGAGAGAGAGAGAGAGAGAGAGAGAGAGAGAGAGAGAGAGAGAGAGAGAGAAGTGGCTTACTTTTATTGTGCAAATAAATCTTTGATTGGTCTACAACTCTTCAGAAATATTATCCTTCTTTATTCGTGGGATTTGATGAAAGAGAGGGTTACTTTCTACTCTTATCCTGACCTCGTAACCTGACCTGACACGTTCGACTGGTGAGTGACTGACTTAGTTCATAAATGATGTATCAAGTTCATTTCTGAAATATTTTAGTCGAGTATTTACCAAAGATTTCCCAATCTTTTGGTAGCTATTAATTGATTTTGGACTTCGAACGTTGAGAAAATTTTCCATCCTCTGGCGTAACTAATCATACGCATTTATTATACGCACGTGCGTGGTTTTTTTTTTTGCGACCGGTTACTGGATAACATTTTTATTTATTTCCCTATTACGGTGGAGTGAAAATAGTCAAAAAAATTTTTTTTTCCAAATATCGAATTGGAATACCTGCAAAAGTTGTCAACGAGCTACTGTCAATGTTCACTCAAAATTTGATGTCCCTTGAATTAATTGTTCACGATCCCCAGCGAGGGCAAAAAATCGCTTCCTAATTTGAACATTTCTGGCAGCATTCCGCTACTTTGAGTATATATATATATTATATATATATATATATATATATATATATACAGGGTGTTTGAAAACATTCTGTACAAATTGTAATGAGGGATAGGCAACACCAAGACAAACCCTTTTCGTCTATAAGTGTATGTCCGCTGACGTCACCATTCGGCGCGAGAGGGCGCCGCTGCAATTGGCTAAAAGGTGAAGTGGGCTAGACTCGCGCTTGCCGCGGGCATTCTTAAATCGGACGTAGTACGCGTAACATGTTTATTTAAAGAAGGCATGTTTATTTAAAGAAGGTGCTGAAAGTTGCGACCGGTAGCATCAATGCATGCCCGACAGCGTCGAAGCATTGACCGACGTACACGTCGAAAGATTCCAGGCATTTCGGGAACAGTTCCAGCGGCGACAGCGATTCTTGCTACGAGGTCTTCTTCTGAGTAAATGGGAGTCTCGTACACGAGGTTCTTCATGTGTCCCCACAGGAAGAAATCGAGGCATGTTAAATCGGGCGATCTCGGTGGCCAGGCTACGGGCCCACCCCGGCCTATCCATCGGTCCCAAAAAGTGGCGTTCAGATAATCCCGCACATCGTTGCTGGAGTGTGCCCCGCTGGGGTTCGCCCGTCGTGTTGAAACCACATTCGTCTACGAATAGCCACGGGAACATTTTCCAGCAGTTCCGGCAACGTTTCTTCAAGAAATATCCGATAAACCCGCCCGTCGAGTCGGGCAGGCAGCAGGTACGGCCCAATCAACTTGCCATGGACGATACCCGCCCAAACATTGACGGCGAACCGTTCTTGATGAGCATGCACCCGTGTAGCATGTCGATTTGCGTGCGCCCACACGTGAGAATTGTGCATGTTAAACACACCCTCACGTGTGAAACAGGCCTCATCTGAGAACAGCACATAAGCCGGAAAATTAGGCTGCACCGCTGTCTGCTGCAGAAACCAGCGTGCGAATTCCACACGAAGAGGGTAATCCCGAGGTTGTAATGCCTGGACTCTCTGACGATGAAACGGATGTAACTGCTGCTCGTGCAACACTCTCCAGACCAGGTCGTGGTTCACACCGAGGATACGTGCAACACCTCGCGTGCTTGCGCTTGGATTGTCCTCAAATCGCCGTAGGATTTCTTCTTCCATGTCAGGAGTGCGCACGTTTCTCTCCCGACCAGTGTCATGCATGTTTGCATGGAATGTTCCAGTTTCTCGCAGTCGCCGATGCAAATGCGCAAACGTTTGGTGGTTTGGCACACGTCTGTTTGGGAAGCGCTGTCGGTACAACTTCACAGCAGCTCTTCCGTTTCCATTGGCAGCCCCATACACCATATGCATGTCAGCCATCTCAGCAGTCGTGAAGCGCTCCATGTTACGCGTACTACGTCCGATTTAAGAATGCCCGCGGCAAGCGCGAGTCTAGCCCACTTCACCTTTTAGCCAATTGCAGCGGCGCCCTCTCGCGCCGAATGGTGACGTCAGCGGACATACACTTATAGACGAAAAGGGTTTGTCTTGGTGTTGCCTATCCCCCATTACAATTTGTACAGAAAGTTTTCAAACACCCTGTATATATATATACATATATATATATATATACACTGTAAATATATATATATATAAACAAAGTACACAGAACCCATCACGTGGAGGTAGCTGCATATCGAGTTCCAGCCTAGCCCATCCCAACCACCCAACCTTATTATGAACTTTTGTCTAATTTCTCATTTCTTTTCCTGCTTATCGAACTGTGTTCTTATTTAGTATTGAAAAATGGCATGTTTCTTGAGTCCAGTCTCACTCGAATGAATCCATCCCTTCGTTCTTTTCCACAAACTGTAGCTGCTGCTTCTGTTACTAGTTTAATACATCTTTCTACGGCCTGTGTGTGACATGGCAATCCAAGTATGCCTCCAAAATCTGACTGTTTGGAAGTGAGCTCTCTCAACTCCTTCTCCGTTAATTGCTGCAAAAGCGGAGGACTTAATCGACCTTCTTCTTTCCAGTTAATAAGATCAATATATTCTTTTGCTCCAAAGTTCAGCCTTGGTATTGTAAACTTTCGGATTTCCTTTTGTGTTTTGCTTCTTGCAAGCATAATTCTTCGAATTGCCAGCTCTCTGATGTGCTCCTGATCATCGGTGATCATGGAGAGCAATAGATTCTCTGGGTGAGCAAAATAAGCGTTGCGTTGTATTGAAGAATCCACAACGTTTCTCAGCTCAAGTGGAAGTTATCTTGATCTTGAAATGGTTTCCCAGACATGTCTTCCTCCTTCTGTGCATGAAGATTTTGACTTAATGGTAAACCACATTGGAGCATAAATTTTCATTACAAATGTTGCTGATGCACGAAGGTTCTCTGATGGTTTATCTTTAGCAATGTATAAGCGTAGAATTCGATTTGCTGTAGTTATTCACCTTGCATGAGATAAAGTTCCTGGATTTTTTGCAGACAAATCCTGAGAGCATTTACCTGAGCACACAGCTTTATAGATTTCAAGCAAATACTTCTGGTCCGTACTAAAGTCTTCATTTGCTATGTATGGTATATCAGCTTCAATTTTATCAAACCCTGCAACTGGAAGTTGTTCACAATTTTTCAGTGCTTTGCCAAGTGTTCCAGAGAAGGTATCAGGTCCTGTTATGCTCCCATCAATGTGATATAACAAGTGGCGAAGTGGAAGTTCGTTAGTGTGCAATTGACATATTAGCCACTGCAAAGGTCTACCTAATGCCAATTCTAAGAGGCTAATAATTCCATTATGCCTTCCTGTGTTTACAGGAGTTCCATCACATCCAATAGCCACTAGTTCATCAATGTTTTGAACATTTTCTGATGAAAACTGGATTAACGATTCTGTAACACCATGAGCAGTACCAGAGACAGGTGCAATATGACCAACATAGCAAGACCCTGGTTCTCTTACTAAGGTTATGTGTTCTTCAATGACCGACTTGTAATGATATTTTTTGCCTTGCTTGATATGACATTCAGTTTTATCTTTTCTTCCATCAAAATATAGAGCTTTTAAGTATTCTTCATTACCTTCTTGTTGCATTTTATGCCGTATTTTCGTCCTTTCTCTTCTAATTTTACTCCTGAGAGGTTACGATGAACAGGTAACCATTAATGATCTTGTGCAGAAGATGAGAGAATACTGCGGTGATGACGCCTACAGCGTCAAATACATGAAGACTAAGATCGAAGAACACTTCGGCAACAACATCGTCATTACTACCATAAACGGGAAGGCCAATGTGGCAACTTTCAGGAGCACTGTATCAACTATCCTGAACACTTTTTACGAGGCACCTAAGCTGACAGACTCTGACGCAGAAAAAAGATGAGGATTGTGAAGACAGCGGCAGCTCTCATAAAAAATGATATTAAGTGTATGAACATTTCAAAGGAAATGTACCCCACTTTTGACAAAATTTCTTCTTTGAAAGAGAACATCCTGTTCTTACCAGAGACATTACAACTCCTTTTAAGAACATTATTTAGTGAAAAGAAGCCAGACGTAAAGATTGCATCAGTGGGCCAGGCCATAGTTCAAGCTACTCGACCTAGAGTCCTCATCGCACCACTTCATATCGGTTTGGCCGTTCAGATGCATCACCATTTTGGCTCGAAATTCCTGATTGATTCACTAAGCAGCCATGGATTCTGTTCATCTTACTCAGAAGTGGAGGTTTGAATTCAGTGCAGCAAGATCACAAAGTACAACCATCCCAGGTATCACACCTAATCACTTTGTGCAGTTCGTGGCAGACAACGTTGACCACACCATAAGAACACTGGATGGATTCAACACATTCCATGGAATGGGAATCATAGCAGCAGTGACGCCTGGAACAAAACAAAAAACACCAGTGCCAAGATGTTCTCTTACAGAAGATATATCGACACTCGGGAAGATTAATATTAACTTTTTCAAAACACCATTTAAAAGTGACATCGCTGGTCTATGAAAAAATGCCAATTCTCTGCTATGATGAACCGACATGGAAACTAGATCTTCTCTGGAAAATTGTATGGCCAATGCGTTCGCCTAAGCCTGGTTGGTCAGGAATGATGCAGGCTGTTAGTCAAGGAAGTCACCCAGGACAATCATCTATTACATATCTACCAATAATAGACATGAATGCTAGTGACATAAGTTGTGTCTACTCAACAATACGATTTGTGTGTGCAAAGGCCAAACGCCACCGTGTAACACCTATCCTCACCTTTGATCAGCCTTTATGGTGGAAAGCTATGACCATTATGGCAAGTGAACCATCTGACAGTGAGTTGCACTCGATTGTGCTTCGCTTAGGTGCTTTCCGCACCGAAATGAGCTTCCTAGGTTGCATAGGCCATCTGATGTTAGGGTCAGGCCTTCAAGAGCTGCTGGAGCATGTCTATGCTTCAAACACAGTGGGACACATGATCAGTGGCAAAGCTGTGGCGAGAGCAGTAAGAGGCCATTTCCTTGTCGATAGTGCTCTGAATGCGATGATTGCAGCAAAAACATTCAATTTCCCCCTTTTGGTGTCCTACATGACTGAAACTACTCAAGTCGGAAATACGCCAGTAACTACCAATCTAGCTGAGGATCGGTTGGCAGCTGAGGAAAATCATGGAGAGAGACGGAATACACTTGCTATGACAGACCTCTCAGTCTCAGAGTTGAATCCAGAATATGTTCCAGTTTCAGCAGAAGACATCAACGAGGACTTTATCACAGCAGTCCAGCTATATGACAAACTTATGGCTGGTGAACTTTTAGTAAATGCGGTCTGTTCAGAAGTATCCCTTGACAAGGTCCGACAAAAACTGGATCATGAAAAGGCTGCAATATTTGGTCATCGTACTGGACGTCTCTGGTTGCAGTACATGGAGATGATTGATCTTCTTCGCCAATTCATAAAATCAGAAAGAACAGGATACTGGAAAGGTCATCTCCAGTCTCTTCATGAAATGCTGCCGTATTTTGCAGCTGCTGGCCACAATTTGTAAGCAAAATCTGTGCACATTTACCTACAGAAGATGCCCCAACTAGAAAGCCAGCATCCAGATGTGTTTGCATTCTTCCAAACTGGACACCATGTTATTCGACGGAGTGACCGATATTGGGCTGAGTTACCATCAGATTTGGTTATTGAACAAGCACTAATGAGAACCATGAAAACGACAGGAGAACTGACACATGGTCGGGGAATGGTGGATTCTGTACGCACACAATGGCTCCTGTCTTTGTCAGCATGTGCTGATTTGGATAGTGCCATGCAGGAGGTTACGAATACAGAATATGTGACAAGCGAGCAACACAAAGATATGACTAAAGCAAGGCAGGCAAGAGACAACAAGGATACAACTTGTCTCCTTCAGTTTCTTCTGGATAGGAATCCATTCTCTGCAGATGTGAATCTCCGCAACATCTCTACTGGTGTCACAGCTGACAAAACTGTAAACGCGGACAAAGCAAAAGAAATAGGTTATAAAATCCTCGATTCAGTGGTGGGGAACGAAGTTGTGAACTATACGTTCAAGAGAAAGGAACAAGTTGTCACAATGGACAATAAGGTTTCTGTTAAAATCGATGGTGAACCCATCCATGTGGATCCACAGTTACTTTTCCAGCGATTGGTAACAGATGCTACTGAAGTCACAGACAATATAGCGGATATATTCAAATATGAGCTGTGCAGCCAACCTTCATCTTTATTTGAGTCCTCGGGACTTCTTCGTCAGGCAAAGAAGTCAGCACTAGCTGACGCAATTTGGACTGAAGGAAGAGGTGCTGACATGCCAAAAGCCATCGGATGGAGAAATGAAGTACGTCCTTGACGGTGGCTCATTTCTCCAACGACTGTCATGGCCTCGTCATGCTACATTTGACTCTGTCTGCAAGATGTACGTTGACTATGTCACAAGAACATACAAGTCTCCCATCATAGTTTTTGCTGGATATGGAGCAGGTCCATCTACGAAGGATATAACACATCTTCGTCGATCAGGAGGTACTACGGTATCCAAGTCAACTTTGTCGGGGGGATGCCCATCAAAATGAAGAAGGAACACTTTTTGGCCAATATTACAAACAAACAGAGGTTCATTATCATGCTCAGTGAGAAGCTGCAAGAAAAAGGGTGCAAGACTGTTCATGCAGAGAGTGATGCCGATTTGTTAATTGTGCAAACAACAGTAGAATCTGCTTCTACCTGTTCCACAACTGTCATCGGAGAGGACACGGACCTCTTGATATTGCTCTGCTTCCATGCTGATTCAGCTTCCTTTGATCTTTTCCTTAGGTCAGAGAAAAAGAACTCCAACAAGACTCAAAAAATATGGAACATTTATTGGCTGCAGAGTGCTTTGGGTCCAGAGACATGCAACTTGCTTCCATTTGTGCATGCAGTCAGTGGCTGTGACACAACGCCAGGCTTGTTTGGCATTGGAAAAAGGGTTGCTTTGAAGAAGCTGAAGAGTAATACTCATTTCAAGGAGCAGGCAGAAGTATTCTGCAGAGTAGCATCCACAGATGAAGTCACCTCAGCTGGAGGAGAGGTGCTTTTCTGCCTGACCAATGGTACCCCAGGTGAAGGATTGGATGCACTGCGCTACCGACGATTTCAAGAGAAAGTTTCTGCAAGTATCTTTTCTGTACAGGTTCACACTCTACCACCAACAGCAGCAGCAGCAGCACAATATCACAGCGCCCGTGTATATTTGCAGGTTCAGCAGTGGATGGGCAAGCTTTTGGATCCAGAAGATTATGGATGGGTATTGGGTATTGGTTCACGACTGTAATACAAACCGGTGCAACTGCCAAAAACATGGTCTGCAATGCTGAATAACATGTCGTGAGTGCAAGGGAGCTAGTTGTGCAAACTCACCCTCACCTTCTATGGAGAACATGGATGAGAACTGTGAAATGTCATAATATATGTAGTGCAAATGACTGTAAAAAAAAAAATATATATATATATATATATATATAAAATATTTTTCTTATAGTTCACCAATTTTTGTAACTGTATCTGCATAATTAAGCATATCAGTTGTTCTGTAACAAAGTGCTGTATTCATTCATACTTCCGGGCGAGGGTGTAAATGCGCGCAGTCTACCTGTAATGAAAGTTGATTTTACTCATGTTGTACCAAATCCTTTTCTCTCCATTTTGGATATAATGTTCTTGACGTATTCACCAATGTAACACAGTGAAAATATAATCTTTTGCAAATAGTTCTAGGTTGACTCTTTTTTCCTGCTAAATTGACTGGACTATTTAGTAAGCAAAACATTCTCACAATAGCGGTTGGTGGGCGCCTTATCCCAAGACAAAGTCCGTGTCACTAGTTGTTATTACACCATTAATAGCAGTATACGAGAATTGATTTACTGTATATCATTTCATAGTTCCGCATTAATAGTAATATGTAAGAACGTGAAGTATTGAAATTAACTTTCATCTGCATATTGATATTAATTATTGCATATTGCTTTTAATATAACTGATAATTGCACAATACCTATCACTGTATATTCCGCTCTTTTATTAATCCCGGGAAACGGGATTCAAAAACGTGCAATCCCGTAATCCCGGGAAATTTTAACATTTATTTCAGAATTATCGTTAAATTTTCAAATTAAGCCGATTTATTTTTCCATTTGCCACTTTTTATTAGGATTAGGCCTATAGAATTTGAGGTTAATGTTCTTGCTGTTACTTCATACTTGAGGAAGAAATATCGGAGTTTAGTTATGTTCTGCATTTTACAAGAAACGTAACCTTATGAACAAGTAAGGCAATCATGAGGGAGATGAGAAGACAGTTAA
The DNA here is from genome assembly GCA_023014485.1 of Bathynomus jamesi. Lineage (NCBI taxonomy): Eukaryota > Metazoa > Arthropoda > Malacostraca > Isopoda > Cirolanidae > Bathynomus > Bathynomus jamesi. The sequence goes on along the minus strand of JAJOZX010000439.1, from coordinate 805,432 downwards.
CGATATTAACCTTTGGTTAGCTTCCGCCCGAATTGTTCATTCTGACGAAGGTCAAGCTTTGCACTCCACCTTAGACCTACAGTTTAATGTGGAATCCGAACCACGCCCCATCAGCAGCCCAGCGTCTTAACCACTAGGCCACCTAGGGTACCCATTTATCTACCAACCACTTTCTTTTTATTGTGTGGAAGGATGAACAGCTGGGTTTTTGCTGTGCGTCGTCGGCTGCCGTCGGGTCGCGAACCCGGGACCGATGGATTCGTAGTCAGCGACGCTAACCACTACACCATCGAGGCGCATCTACACCTCCGAGGCGCATATTAGTGAAACTTGTTTTATGTAAAGGATTTTAGTTAAATTTTCAAGTCATATACGTGTCTTAGGACTACTGATCATCTACATTTTACTAAAAGACGGTGATCTTCAATCAATTTTAAGTTTGTATGGCTTTTATCGTATGTCTAACAGTGGCGTTTCTGGTTGTATTGCATTTGTATACTTCAAGTTTGGTGCCAGATCTTCTTCTGAACCCTTAAAACTTAACCTACAACCCCTTCCTCAACCATCTCATCACCCAAATGGGCGACCGACTGTGCAAACCAATGGCTCGTTTCTTCGCTCAGTACCTCCTCCTCATCTTGGCTGATGACATGCCTCTGTTTCCATCTCTCGCGACAGCAGACACAGAACTGGTTACTTGGAGACACTACATAGACACTACCAGTACCTAGATGCCCTCCACTCTACAGGACAGTGTCGTTGCCACAGCAGGAATCTATCCCAACATCCACGCCATCTTCCACACACTGCTGACCATGCCAGTCTCTACCCCAACTGCTAAGCGCTCATATAATGCTCTCCGCCGACTGAAGACGAATCTACGTAGCCAGATGACTGACCCGCCTCTCCCTGTTTTATATTCAGGACATCAATGTCAACGTCAACACCGTCCTCAAGGAGTTTGACGCAACAGGACTCCGTCGCATTGAACTTGTCTTTGATTAGCTCTTAAATCAATGATTTTATTTTCAATCATTAGTATTCTGTTTCATTCATTTGTGTATTTATTTATTTACCAATTTTTTTTTTTATTAATTTATTTAGAAATAAATAGTCTTAATACTCCTTTTTCTGACGTTTGATTTATTTTTGGTTTTTACGACATCGTGCGTATAGTTTTTGAATGTCTGGCTACGCTCATGCATCCAATTGTTTTCAGAGCTTTCTATAGTCTGCTACATTCATTTTTACAATATGGAGTGGATTCTTCAAGCTTTTCCCCATATATTGTGATGTATTGCTTGCGCCGTCTTTCCATCTAGTATACTGTACAGTTTTTAAAATTTTAGTCCTGACATGCAAGATCTTCATCTGTTTTTTTGTTATTTTAGACACGAATTCATACGTTCATTTATAATTTCAGCGATTCTTTTTCTGTAATATACATTTGGTAGGAGTGAGCACAGTGAGCAGTTCATTTGCTTGTAACACCAAACTCTTCGATAATGTAGCATTTTTGGGTGGGATGATGAATATAAAATGGTCTAATGTTAACTAGAATAATAGTAAATTAAGTTTATGCGTTAAAGGGTTAATGTTATTGTCTTCAACGACTTCTGCATCTAATGACCTTATTGCATGTGTTAAATCTGTGGCTTCTGACTTTGGTATGATTCGTTTGTTGTTACTTGCTGTCCTTACTTCTTGTCCTTACTTTTGACCAATTTGAAAGATTTGAAAGACGTTATAGTAGGCCCCTTAACAAAATTTTTTAATAAGTCACTGGAAGCGGGGATTATTCCTGAAGACTTCAAATTAGCTAACGTTACGCCCATTTTTAAAAAAGGCGACCTCACAGTAGCTAACAATTATAGGCCTATTAGCTTAACGTCAATTGTCGGTAAACTTTTGGAATCCATAGTTAGGGATCGTATCGTCGATCACTTAGAAAGTCGCGATTTGATTAATAATAGTCAGCATGGGTTTCGACGCCATAGATCTTGGTTAACTAATTTGTTAGAGTTTTTTAACGAAATAGTGCGCGAATACGATAGGCATAGACCGGCTGACGTTATTTATTTAGACTTTAAAAAAGCGTTCGATACAGTTTCGCATAGAAGATTAATTGCGAAGGTTAAAGCGCACGGTATACGCGGTCAGGTAGCTAACTGGTTAAAGGAATGGCTTTGTGCTAGAAAACAGAGGGCCGTTGTTAATGGTAGTGAATCGGGGTGGTTGGATGTAGGTAGCGGTGTCCCTCAGGGTTCAGTGTTAGGCCTATTGCTATTCGTAATCTACATTAATGGCATAGATGTAGGCTTGACCAGTAACGTGTCAAAATTCGCGGACGATACTAAAATAGGGGTAAAGTTGCTAACGTGGACGATAGAAATAGGTTCCAAGACGATGTAAATAGAATTATAGAGTGGACGGACAAGTGGCAGATGAAATTTAACGTAGACAAATGTAAAGTTTTGCATATAGGTTCTCGTAACAATAATTACACGTACACGATGGACACTAGACAGTTAGCGAGCGTTGACGAGGAAGTAGATTTAGGCGTACGCGTATCTAAGGATTTAAAAGTTAGGAACCAGTGCCTGGAGTCTTGCACAAAAGCTAATAGGATGTTAGGCTTCATAGCGCGTAATTTCGAATTTAAATCGAAGAATATTATATTGCCCCTTTACAAGTCCCTAGTCAGGCCTCATTTAGAATATGCCATTCAGTTTTGGTGCCCGTATTTGCGTGAGGATATTGATAGGTTGGAAAGGGTTCAGCGTCGCGCCACGAAACTAATTCCGTCATTAGGAAGATAGGTCTTACGAAGATAGGATTAAAGAGTTAGACTTGCATTCACTCGAAACTAGAAGATTAAGGGGGGAGCTTATTGAAGTTTTGAAAATCGTTAATAAAATCGATAACGTAAATTTTGACAAACTGTTCACTTTCGATAATAGCAATACTCGTAATAACGGATTTAAGTTGCGTGGCAGACGTTTCATTACTAACATCACTAAAAACGTTTTTACATTTAAAGTAATTGATAAATGGAATAATCTTCCCTCGTCCGTCGTGAACTCTACCAGCGTTAATGTGTTTAAAAACCGTTTAGATGGGCATTTTAAAAATATTAACGTTGTTTAAAATAATGAAACAGTTAGCAACAGGAGCTCTGGTGGTGGTGGTCGAGGATGAGTCTGTTGACGATTAATGTCAGCTTGTGACATGCCAGCGTGTGATATGCCAGCGTGTGATATGCCAGCAATAAAATTATTTAAAAAAAAAATTAGACTAACACGAACTTAGATGCAGCTCGTAGCGTAAACTAACCCACTTTTTGTTATATTCTTCCTACTTTTTTTTCTTTTCTTATCCTCTCTTTACTTGCATGTCTGTAGTTTGCATGGTATGACAGTGTTTGAGTTAAGACTGTGTTTGCATGGTTTGTAAGCGTTCTTATTTTACTTCTTTTCGTCTTTCACCCCTTTCCTATTCTCTTCGACTATTTTTCCGACTTGTCGGCAGTGGCCGGCGGATGAGAATGGTGAGTCTTTCTTTCTCTTTTTCTGAATGAATGTTAACCCACGAGTGATAGGTTTTGCTACTTACTTAACCCTTTATTCTCTTCTCTTAACCCCCTACTCTCTCCTTTCTCTCGGGCTAACCTTAAAGTGGATCTTAGGGTTTTTGTTAGCCTTAGCTTCTGTAGATCTGTAGATGTATAGTTTGGGTTTATCTTCAGGGAACTTCCTATTGTTTTCTTTTGTCCGTATGAAAAATGTGTTGATATGCCGCAGTTTCTACATCATCTTCACAAAATTTCATGTCACCTACAAAAGAAGACAGTACTATTTACAGTATGACAAGTTGAAACTCGGCGACATTCAAAGAGTTAGCAGACATACACTCACGACAGACATTCAATTACAGAAAACACGAGCACACACTTGCCTGCCTCGTTAACATGTCTAAGAATAGAGTAGATACGTATTTAGTAGAAATACATTTTTTTTTCCTTCTTATTCTTTCAAATAAACAAAAAACTTTAAAAAAATGCATGGTATGGATTAGGTGAGGAAGAGTTGCGTTTCTGCTATCATTATTTTTTCTTTCTTCTTTTTCTTGGATAACTGGGTGGACGTGATGAGTGCAGGCATGGTGTTGAAGGCCTGATTTCCGTTTTCAATTCCTGTTTCAACCCCTTTCCCGTAGCAGCATTACATCACTTTTCCGGCACTGGTCCAAACGAAATGGAGATGAGCTTTACCTCTATTTCTGCGTGATAGCTTGCACGCACAAAAGTGTAAGTTTTACCTCTTCTTTCATGGAGTGGGCCATGGGGTCTTTGTTGGCCCGATACTTCAATAATTAAAAGTGTAAATATTTTGTAAAAATCCAAACAATATGTTCAAGGTTTTTGTGGCGATACCAAGTACATATTTGATATACGATTAGTACAAATATTTATTATGCTAGTTATACAACGGTACTGTTTAGTGTATGATGTCTATGTGTGCATAGCATAATTGTAAAGCTAGTTTTTCTATTCTCCTCTTTCCTATAAAACTGCCTTGGCTACTTTTCCACGGTCAGGATACTTACTTCAACCTTTTTCCGTGCCCACCTCCGACGGGGTGGGAACAAAATGGTTTTTAAATTCTTTCTTAGTGGTAATTAAAACATACAAAACCCTCGATCACTCTTTAGTTAATTTTTTTCTTTACAGTACATCAGCCTTTCGGAAAAGGCGTTTGCACTTTTTGCCCTCCGTCCTCATGCCCTTATTTCGGATAAATTAAACACAAATCAGATTCTTCAATAAGCCTTTTTCTTCGCCCTCATTTTAAGAATGTATTCACCATACTTTTCTTTGAAAAACCCGATATTCCCCTTTACAGAGGGGAAAACTATTTTATTTTATATATTTTGTATTCTCCGCAACTTTGCAACTTTACATTTTTCAAGAGATTTACAATTTTTTTTAGGTCACTCTTATTATTTCCTCTCAATTTTTTGCTTCTTATCCTTTATTCCATATTTGCATTTCAATATCTTTCCGCTTCTGTCCTTATTTCTTTTCATGTTTTACATCAAACCATTAATTAGAATTTTTTAAATGACGTTCTTTTTTAATTCTTCCTTTTTTTTTAATGATTACGTCGTATGGTCTTAATATATGGCTTAATTTAGAGTCCCTTCTCGTTAGATTTATCTTGCAGCTTAAAAATGAACATTTTGGGTCTCGTAAACTTTATATGGGAGTTATAATCGCTGTGTTGTCTTAATGAGTTTCCTCGCTTTCATGGAAATTATTATAACTATAATCATGTTCATTATGCGCAGTTTTATGTTTATATTTTATAGCATGCGAGGATGTACGAATGGCCCCGTAATCGCCGATTTATTTACATTTATTTATTTCACGGCAAAATTTCAAATTATAATTAAAAAATTTCTAAGTTTCACTAATATATATATATATATATATATATATATATATATATATATATATATATATATATATATATATATATATCCTTTAGGTCATTCCAAACTTTTTAGTCTATATCGAATAAGAATATAAAAAGCAAAACTACAAAGCAGTGGGAGAAAAGTTTCAGGCAGAAACATCAACACCAATTACTTGATGGAAGAAATTTTTTTTCAATTTATACATATATAACTATCGAAATGATATATATATATATATATATATATATACACACACACACACACACACACAGGGTGTCCCGTAAGTCTGGAACCATAGGGGAAAATGATAAAAACGGCAATAAAAACGCCAAAGAGACTTTTGGGGACTGTTTGTGAAATGAGCGAGGATGTAGCGGCTGTGTCATCGTCGGTGGATGTCCTCGGAGGTTCACTGCGTGGTTTATCTCCTGTGGATCCCGTTTCCCTGAACTTTGCTAGCCTACAAGTTTGCCGACACAGCTATGTGTTATCGGCGCGCGGTCCGGATGCAATCTCTTAAATTCCTCAGCGACCTCCCTCTGACTCCGATTTCCTACAAGCAGAATTACCTGGATGCGTTCTTCCTTAGTCAAAGACATCGTGGGCACTTGCATAAACGGAAAAACATGAATTACTTATTTTACCCATCCACTATAGTTCAAATAAGTAATGATAAATGACAAATACTATAGTTTTTTTCTTTTTCATGATGGAAAGCCCAACATGGGCACCGGGTTACTCGCAAAGAGGCTCCAAAATATAGCTTCCCTCACCAGCTATCTGCAAAACAGATAGAATCCAGCTTTGGGGCAGGATCTAGGGTTTAGGGTCCCAAAGCTGGATCCTATCTGTTTTGCAGATAGCTGGTGAGGAAAGCTAGATTTTGGGGCCTCTTTGCGAGTAACCCGGTGCCCACGTTGGGATTTCCATCATGAAAAAGGAAAAATTATAGTATTTGTCATTTATCATTACTTATTCGAACTATAGTGGATGTAATTTCCCAGAAGAGTTCCTTGTTCCATGCACGGTCTGTGTTTAACATATAAGTGTGTGTGTGTGTGTGTGTGTGTGTGTGTGTGATGCTAAAGTAGCATCGAAAAAATAAAGTAAGCCAAATTGTAGTAAGCCAAATATTCATAAGAAGAGTATTTAATGACCCATAAAATAATACAATTATCTGACTCACTGTCACAGACTCAGACCTCAAATTCTGACTTTTGTAATGGCACAATTACTCTCCTTTCGACCTTGATGACGAGTCGGTAGTTTCTATGGCAAATTTTTATTTCTTGAAAATAATTATGGATAGATAAGGTTTACTTCTTCCGTTTTTCATATCACTTAACCATTATGACACCATTTTACTAAAACTGCATCGAAAAATGGGACAAATTATTGTTAATGAAATTTGGGAATGGATTTGCTTCGATTTATCGTCTGTTTCGTCATCCCTGCTTGAACCTCCTCTTCTTTAATTCCAAAATAAAGTTCATCCCATCCCAGGAAGAAAGAATCGTTCAGAATCTGTCAGTTTTAGTCATTCCGTACCTTAAGATAATTGCATAAACATTTATAATATCCGTTAACAGTTGATTTTGTTTCTCATTTGAAACACTAAACAGCATTGGAAGGTAAATTCAGCTGCCTGTTCTCAAATTTGATGCAAGATTCAACAAAAATTATTTAATACCCATTTTAGCTTTATTTATTATGATTGTAATGAAGACAGAAACGAAAAGAATAACAAATTTGTCAAACAAAATCGCGACGCTAAATGGCGTAATGAGAACAACAGTGGTGGATATCGGAGGGAAAGTCGTTTGAATCCCTGTAAGAGTATAAAAAATGACAAACTTGTTTCTAAACATGTTTGTGTTCACAGAACATATTCAAATTAATGTAAAATTTTAATATAAAAATAACATTTTAGGGAGTAAATTAAACGAATTACACAAATGTTTGACATAATTCTTGGAAATAGCTCAGCTAGGATGCTGTTCATTACCTCACAGACTTTGGGCTTTATGTCTTCAAGTGTTTTAGGCTTGGTAGAATAAAGCCTGTGTTTTATGTAACACCACAAAAAAAAATCAGGAAGTGTGAGGTCAAGTGAGTACGGGGGGTCATTCCACTGGCTCATGAAGGGAAATTAGTCGCTCGGAAAAATGCTTCCTCGAAAAGTTGCGAGTTTCACAAGCAGTGTGTCGGGGTACTTTATTCTGTTGAAACCATTATGAATCTGGAGTAATGCAGTTATTTCTTTTACGGGACAAAGTAATTAGTTGTGGGAAGTAGAAATCTTGTAGCATTTGACGATATGAATTCTGCGTAGGTATCGTTAGTGCTTTTCCAGTTTCATTCTTAAAGAAGGGATCCACTACACCAGTGATGGCGAACCTTTTTATCCAAGTGTGTCACTTGCATACATGCATTTTAAATTTAACTATAAAATCATAGATAGCTGACTTATTAATCGAAAGTACTAGGACGTAGACGATTTATTGCAGTTTTTCATCAGAATACCAAACATTTTCAACATCCATCGCGTGTCACCTGAAACCCTGCGGCGTGTCACTGCTGACACGCGTGTCATAGGTTCGCCATCACTGCACTACACCATACCACCCAACAGCGACCCAAATGTTGAGTTTAGTAACACTACGTGGAAGCTCTACTGAAGCGCCAACATAACTTCCCCAGTAACGAAAGTTTTGCTTATTAATCTCGCTAATTAATCCATATTCTCTGCAAAAGTTCCTCTGCACTTGCGTCACAGAATTTGTCACATGAAACCACTCAATGATCTTGATTTTCTGTTTCAGCTGCAAACATGGCAGCACTGTTTGAGTACAGTGGACCCCCGCTTACCGATTGGTTCGTGTTACGATTAAATCGTGTTACGATCAAGCCTCATTGAGCATATATCGCCCGTGTAACGATTTTTGAACGATCGCGCCAAATTCACGGTGGAAGGAGATTCTCCTTCCAAACAATAATTTTCCCCTCCAACCCCACGACTACCACCATCTATTTTCATCCATGTTACACTCCACCAACCTAAGGTAAATAATTTTTTATTTATTTCTTTATTTAATTATGTTTATTTAATTGTTTTTATTATTTATTTACAGCAAAATAAGTTATAATACATTTTTTGTGTTAAAATATCATGTATTGTTAAAATATCCTTTTAAACATGGAAAATTAGTGTTTTTAAGTCTTGCAAGAGTGTATTTTCGAAAAATTTGCACCAATTAGGCCATTTACATGTTATAATGGGTTCGTGTACCGATGGTTTATTTTGCACCAATTACGAGCGTTAAACGGGGGTCCACTGTATTCAGTGATCATAAATGTATAGGTATGCGCCTCGGTGGTGTAGTGGTTTGCGTCGCTGACTACGAATCCATCGACCCCGGGATCAAGACCTGGTGACGGCAGGCGGCGCGCAGCAAAACCCAGCTGTTCATCATTCCACACAAAAAAGAAAGTGGTTGGTAGATAAATGGGTACCATGGGTAGCTTAGTGGTTAAGACTCTGGGCTGCTTGTGGGGCGTGGTTCGGATTCCACGTTAAACTGTAGGTCTAAGGTGGAGTGGAAAGCTTGACCTTCGTCAAAATAAACAATTCGGGCGGAAGCAAACCAAAGGTTACCAAAGGTATATACATAGGAGTATATGCGGAATAAAAACCCTAATTTGTTACATTTCTGAGGAAGAAACCCCAATAATAAAATATACATCCATTATAAAATAATGGACAAATAAAAACATGAACATTTTTGGGGGACACCCCTTTATACACAGAAAAATCTATACTTATGGAGACAGAGCTGCCGTGGTTCATTTGGTTGGGGATTGTACATGGACTTCGGAAGGCCCTGATTCGACTCCCACCTCCGACCCGGTTGGAGTTCGGACGGCCACCTGGGTGTCCATAAAGTCCTTGTGCAGTTTAAAATATTAATAACTTAGGTTCTATATGACAGGGCTTCTCAAACTTTTTCACTTGCGACCCCTTTGGATCAGACAAATTTTTTCGCGACCCTTCACTCAATGTCATAAAAGCAATAGGTACTAACACTGTATATTTATGAAAAAAATAATATTTTCAAATGTTTCTGCGACCCCCAATAATATTTACGCGACCCCTAGTTTGAGAAGCGTGGCTATATGAGATAAAAACAATCTATAAAATGCATTAGAAAGGTAATTTATTCCAGTTTTTTATGAATAAAGAAATTTATTTATTCTAATTTTGTTTTTTTATTTTTTGGGAAATGCTACAGAATTACTTTCTTCTTGAACTGAGGCGATTAAGACTTATAGCCAATACAGTTTTTCAGCAAGATGGTGCACCTTGCCACTTTGCTCGTAGTGTTCGACAGTTTTTAAACGAAGTTTTCCCAAACAGATGGCTCGGAAGAGGTGGGCCAATTGCTTGGCCAGCTCGCTCACCAGATTTGTCCCCATTAGACTTTTTCCTATGGGGACATGTTAAAACTGTAGTTTACTCATCAAAATCTCGCTCTTTAGACGATCTTCGTGCTAGGATAACTGATGTGATCAATGCCATAACTGAAACACAACTGCAGAACGTGTTTGTGGAACTTCAAAATCGTACTATGCTTTGTATCTGTAATGATGGTGGATATTTTGAAACTTAACAATCCTAAGATTAAATATTCTAAAACTAGAATAAATTACCTCTCTAATGCATTTTACAGATTGCTTTTATCTCATATAGAACCTAAGTTATTAATATTTTAAACTGCACAAGGACTTTATGGACACCCGGGTATATACAGGACTGCAAAAACCAACTCTCCTGCTCGTTAGTGGTTAGTTAAAAATATGATCTGGCGAGCGAATTCTGGAAATTTAAATACAGGGTGAGTCAAAAGTCTCCATACATAGGCAAAAATGGTCACTTTATTATGCAATCACTTATAAGTCACAAAATATGCTCTATGTGGGCACCATTACACTGAATGCACATACGGATGCGTTCCACACAGTCATCTCAGCACATCACCTGCAAAAAATAAAAAATAAATAATCATTTATTTATCATGACCATTTTTCCTATGTATGGAGACTTTTGACTCACCCTGTATAGTACTTTAGTGCATGGCTATATAGTAGGCATTATTGGCTTTATAGTACTCACAAAGCCATGGTACAGATATATTTAGAGCCCTGTGTTGATATATATTGACACGCTTCGTCAGCATTCTTGCAGCGACTCTTACAAGCAAACATCTGCAGGTATTCACTCATGCCTACATAAGAATGCGTTTTGTTCTTTTGAAGTTTCTTTCCCACCTCAAACAAGGCGCTTCGTTGTTTTCGATCACAGACAGCGGCTGGGATGTATACCTCATATTTTTGGAAATAATGACGTCACACTTGAGACATCCAGCTCAAGCTGCCTCTCTCTGTTCTTGCTAGCACGCTTCCAAGATGCCACGTTCTATTAGCAGGCTTCCGTTGGTCTTATTAATTTCTTAATTTGAATAATTCAAAATTCATTCAATCGCGCAATCTTGATTTTCATTAATCACTAAACTTATTATTGTGCATTTGTCCTTTTTCAATCAACGTCATTCTCAGTAATTTATGCACTTTCCTTACTGCAGAAGTAATCAAGCAATTGTACATTATTTCACTATGTGACAGTCATCATTATTTGTTTTGTTAATTAAACTAAAAACCACGACGTTATTTTGGTGACACCTCGAACGAGCAAAAACATTAATTATTTATTTTAGTAATCTAATTACATTAATTATAGGGCCTACACTCAGCGGGCCACTTCTCTCTTCTTCTTCTCACCTTTCTCTTGTTAGACTTTTCAGACTGTCGGTCAGTGAACTATGTAAAGGAACTATACATATATCGAAAACCTACATATACAGGCTTAGGTACTAACTACTTGAGCCACATCCCTTCACTATATAAAATTAAAAGTATTAAAATCTTAATCCATCGTGCCTATCAACTTTGTTCTTCTTACTTATCCTTCGACAACGAAATAGAATTCATTCACAATTTCAGCATTAATAACTCTTTCCCAAGACATTTACTACAGTCTCTGATTAGAAATTTTCTCAACAAAATTTATCAACCTCCCCTTAAAGTTCCCACTGTTAAAAAAGATATACAATACTTTTCTTTTCCCTTCTACGACTATATTAGTTACAAAATACAATCAGAACTTCGCCACCTACTCATCCCTCTTTACACTCAAATTAACCTTCAATTTGTATTCACCAATAATAACAGCATTAAATCGTATCTCAACCATAAAGAAAAAAAAACCAGCCCCTTGTTTCCTCCACCGTCTACCGTTTCAACTGTACTCACTGCAAAGCAAGTTATATTGGCAGAACTATTCGCCAATATCAAACAAGAGTGGACGAACATCGCGGCATCTTTACGAGAACATTACAACCTTTAAACAAACCATCAAAATCAGCAATATCATTGCCACCTCCACAATCACCCACTGCTCCCCACCAATTTCAAAATTATCAATTCAGCATACCAACCAACCGACCTCCGCATCCTCGAATCCCTATACATCCTTAGTACAAAACCAACCCTCAACGACTATAGTTCATCTGCCTTCAACTTAAACGTAGCTAAATAATTTCCTCTGAACCACCACTGAAAAGAAATCCGCTATCACTCTCCGACTTCTAACATGGATACTTCAACATTCAGCCATTCTCAACCTTAATACAATTAGATTAATCCTCCTCCCCGCTTGTATAATAACTCGGTAAGATGTGTTTCAATTTTTGTATATTTTAGCCATTATCTTGCCTCTCTACATTTCATGTAACTTTTTAAAAATTATTATCATAAGACTGCATAATTATATTGTATAAAAGCTTCTATTCACTATATTTGTTCACTTTTTTACTTTTCATTTTTAGCACTGATGATGAAAATTAAATTTCTGAAACGTCTGACTAATAAACATGTACCACCTTCTCGTCCTCTTATTCCATACTAAACTGCGGTTCCCCAAGAACAAACCCTTCAATCAAGTTATATATATATATATATATATATATATATTATATATATATATATATATTATATATATATATATATATATACTGTACTATATATATATATATATATATATATTATATATATAATATAGTTCAGTTGAAACCTCGAATGTATATTTCGTGTAAAATTGGTAGGCGCCCTGACAGGGTTGTTATAACTTCCTAAACAGATGTCAATGGTGTATTCGTCGAGTATCTTCCAAGAAGAGTAACATGTATATTAGGGTGGAGCGAAAAATACTTTTTTTCTAGTATGAAGTTCTAATAGTGATTAAAAGTTGCATTTAGTGGACGAAATAGGCCTGCCAAAATATGAGTTCATTTGTTTAAAATTTTCAGCTGCCACCAGGGGGCTAAATTTAACACAATTTTGTGTAAAAAGGAAAAAAATGCTTCTATTTTAGGTTTGTCAAACTATTAGAAAATTTTATCTTAGAATTATCTAATAGTTTGATTAAGATTCTTAAATGATAGGAATTCGTTTTGGAAAAATGCCTTTTCATATGCTTAATATCTTCAGCTGCCACAAGAGAGCTGAAGTTAACACAATTTAGAGTAACTGAGTCATGTTGAGACTACACTGAATGTTGTGGGGAGGGTTTGGGGAGGGTTGTGGGGGAGGGTTTTGGTGTGAAGGAATTTCTTTCAGGAGTCATTAGAACAGTGTGTTAACACTTGTCTTCTTAGGTAGTAGGCCTAGTCGCTCAGTTGATCGGAGAGTTTTTTAATATGATCGGAATATTATAAAACTTTATTTTAAAGTGATTTATATAGAGATAATATTGATTTTATTATAAAATGCTTGTTATAATGTATTATATAATTTTAGTTTATTTATATAATATATTATATATTTATATATATATATATACTTATAAAATATATTATATATATTAATTATATAATGTTTTGATGTTACAGGATATTTTGTGATTGTGAATTTTTCTTAAAAATATTATGGCATCAAATACTAAATATAAACATTTCACTAGAGAACATATGAAGTGTGCCATATTTGAAGTACCTTGTGAGATGAGTGATATGCAACTACCAACTTATAACTGCATTATGAAAGATTACCTGTTCACAAAACATTTAGTGAAGGAGCAGATGAATAACAAGGAGCCTTCATTTTCTGAAATAGAGGCAGTTTCCAAAAAGGTAGAAATATTTGGAAGAAGGCCTCTTTGCCAATAGTTTCACATACACGCGTTTTACAGATGATGCGAGTGTACCATGATAAATACAGGTCCTTATTAAAGCCATACAAGTCACGCAAGGATCAGCCTAAGTACAAAAATCAGCTTGAAGAATTTGAAAACTCTTCAAAATGCACTTTGTTTGACATCTGCACCTGCAAATGTAAGGAGTTTAGGAGATGCTCATGTGAAACGAGTAAGAAAGTCCCTCCAAAAGAGCAGGATTTTTTTAAATGACCAACGAACACGCAGAATAATGGTGATAGGAAGCATTGACATAGTACACACAAGACGATTACAAGCAAGAGAACATCGAAAGGAAATGGAAAAAGCACGTCTGGAATCCTCACAAACAACTAGTGCTGCTATAACCAATACGTCCAACTTACAAATCGAAACAGAGACAAGTGAACTTCAACAACTAGAAGAGATATCTGAAGATAATGAGGAAGATACAACCTCGACTCAATATGTAATATCAGAACAACATGCGTGAGCCACTGCCTTCATTAGCAATTACTTGTGATAGATTTAAAATGTCGGACAGAGCTGGGGCTGCTATTGCTTCTGCAGTATTGGCAGATCTTAAAATTGTTACTCCCGAAGACAAAGGGAATATTATAGACAGAAGTAAGCTAAGACGTGAAAGACAAAAACAGAGAAAGGAACTACAACAGATAGGAGAGCCAAAAACTATGCGGGGATTATACTTTGATGGCAGAAAGGATAAAACAATGATTCAAGTCCAGGAGAGTGATGGCTCTAACCACCAAAGAACCAAACGCGAAGAGCATATCAGCATAATATCTGAACCACACTCTCTGTACTTTGCACATGCGACACCTTCCAGTGGCAAAACTAAATACATTTGCACAGCGCTAGTGAATTGCTTGAAAGAAAGGAATGTTGATATAGGGAACATCGTTGCAGTTGGCTGTGATTCGACAGTGGTTATCACTGGTAGTATTGGAGGCACAATAAGATTACTGGAAGAAGCCTTTAATAAGCCATTGCAGTGGCTGATATGCCTTTTACACCTTAATGAACTTCCATTGCGCCATCTGTTTCATCACTTGGATGGTACCACTACTGGACCAAGAGCATTTTCAGGAGAAATTGGCCGAGCACTTTCAGACTGTGAAAAGCTTCCCATAGTTAACTTCAAACCCATTGAAATTCAAGAGGACATGTGTGAAGTTGATGTAGATGACATAAGTACTGACCAGAAATACCTTCTTGAAATTCACAAGGCTATATCAAGTGGAACATTCTCAAAGAGTCTTAGTCATAAGAGTCCAGGCAATATATCACATTCAAGGTGGCTCACCACAGCAAACAGGACTCTGCGGTTATATGCAAGCACAGAGAATCCTTCAGGCAATTTACAAGAATTAGCTACTTTCATTGTTAGGGTATACGCACCAATGTGGTTTCAGATAAAGCGTAAACCATTATGCCAATATGGTGCTAAACATATGTGGCATATGATTGCAAGAAGCCGGTATCTCCGTGAAGAGCTTAGGAGAGTACATGACTCAGTCATTCAGCGAAATGCATATTACGCAAATCAAGAAAACATTCTCATTGCAATGATAGCTGATAAAAGGGAGCATGTGCGTCAGTTGGGATTTAGGCGTATCATAAAAGCAAGGGCATGCATTCAAGAAACAGATGTTATCAGGTATTTTAAGGTGCCAGAAATAAATTTTTATGCCAAAGACTATACAGATCTCATTATGTGGCAAGATTTTCAGATAGCAGAACCACCGATAACCAAAGGAGTTTCTCTTGATGATATTGAATCATGCATCAAACATGGTACTACTCTTCATTCAGAATTATTTCAGTTTCCATGTCATACACAAGCCGTAGAGAGATGCGTCAAGCTCGTTACAGACGCTGCTGGATCAGTCTGCGGACCTACAAACAGAGACGGTTGGATTCGTGCTACATTAGAATCAAGGAAAAAAACAGCCAAAATTTGACACAAAAGCAAATTACTAAATAGTCTTCAGCAAGAACCCTTTCTAGAGGGAGGTTGGTTGGGGAAAGGGTGGTAACTCCGCTAAGGCACGAAATAACGTTTCTTAACTGTCTCAAGCTAGTATAAAGGAGGAGAGACATCCTAATTTATTACTGTTCCCTTTTTCAAGTAAATACAGAATCATACTTAATTGTCATTTTTAAGTTAACTTCAGCCCTCTTGTGGCAGCTGAAGATATTAAGCATATGAAAAGGCATTTTACAAAACGAATTCTTATCATTTAGGAATCTTAATCAAACTATTAGATAATTCTAAGATAAAATTTTATAATAGTTTGATAAACCTAAAATAGAAGCATTTTTTCCCTTTTTACCCAAAATTGTGTTACCTTTAGCCCCCTGGTGGCAGCTGAAAATATTAAACAAATGAACTCATATTATGGCAGGTATATATCGTCCACTAAATGCAACTTTTAATCACTATTAGAACTTCATACTAGAAAAAAAGTATTTTTCGCTCCACCCTAATGTATATTTCGTCGGATATTGGAATGAATGTAATTTACTTCGAAAACAGTGCATTGGAATTGGGAATGAATATATATATATATATATAATATATATATATATATATATATTGTTGGGAGAACGGCGTTACTAGTAACGCCGTTACGTAACGATGTTACTTTTTTAGTAGCTGTAGCGGTAACGCCGTTACTTTTGAGATGTAACGAAAATGGTAACGGCACTACTTTTTAGAGCGATTTCAATCGTTACTTGCTACTCGTTACTTTCAAACTAATCATTTGACTACTATCATTTATTAGCTGTTAATTAGCTGTTAGCTCCTCCAAACGAAGAAGACTATCAGTGCCAATTTTGAAAAACTAGTGTTCCTGAAATCGAACAACACACTTCTAAAAGATCTGCAAGATTAGTTTTTTTTTTGGACAAGCCATTTTTGGATTTGAGTTTATGTTTTGATTTTTTGTCATATAGAGTATAATTCGGTGTTATTAAGGCTTTTTTACTCTTTAGTCTTTTCTTAAAAGTAACGGTAGCGGTAGCGGTAACGATAGCACGTTACTTTTTCATAGAAGTAACTGAAGCGGTAACGACGTTACTTTTCTATCAATGTAACGGTAACGCCGTTACTTATAGAAAGTAACGTGCCCAACTGCGTGTATATATATATATATATATATATATATATATATATATATATATATATATATATATATATATAGAGGTAGACACCAATCAGAGAAATTCCTTTCCTCGCCGTTCGCAAACATCTGGGAATCATTAGAATTGTTAATCACTATAAATACCGATATAGAATTGTTAATCATTGTGAACAAATAATTCATTTACTTTTCTAATTAAACACAAACAACAGAGTAATTTCTCTCTCCTTATTAAATATTGTTTGTTTTGGCCGTATTTCCAAACTGGTGACCCTTAATTATTCATTTCAATATAATTCATTAATTATAGTAAGCCTACTTTCTTGGCCACATCAAACTGGTGATCCGTAGGCCACAATATATACTAATTGAATGAATCCTCCATTTCAAATTTAGTGTATACATGATTTTATTGAGGTATTTTCCATAATTTCTTTCTAAAGTCAGTGCTGGATTGTTTCTCAAAGAACATATATAACTTTGAGTGTATTTATCACTTTATTCTTCATGTATATGGCTCTATCGAACGTTTATAGTTTTTTGTTCTAGATAAAACTTACAACACTTTGTAGTATCAGATCATTAATCATAATGCGAGTACAAACCGTCATCAACTCGCTTTAAATTAATTGCTAGAAGATACTTTTTCCACAACTTCCGCTTTAACCTACTGATTTTAACTTATAAACGGGATAAGGCGCATGCAATACAGAGCACTGGCGGTATACCTTTCAACCTTTCAAATCTTCTATGCGCCCCTCCTCTCGAGTTAACTGGTGAAGTAGAGAGTTGGTTTATTGTGCTCTCCACCTCACATAGCCAGGTACGCCCGACTCATCTGGGATTGTTCTGAGCCAGGCGTCTAATCTTCTTTTGAAGATATCTACCGCAACACCACTCGTGTTCCTTAGTTCAGTTGGCAGCTAGTTAAACAATCTTGGTCCTCTCATAACAAAACTATTTTCCTTCAGGATTGAGGATGTTCCCTGTCTAGCCTTTAATTTGGGAACACGACACATTCTCCTTTTCTATTTTCCACTGTTGTTGGGAGAGTATAGGGTTCAAAGTAAGATTAGGGGCTAGTTCCTCCATTATTTTCCAAGTGTAAATAATGGTGTACCTCTTTCTTCTTCTTTCCAATGAATATAAGTTTAATCCACGTAATCTTCCCCAATAATTTAGTTCTTTGCATCCATTGATCTTGGCTGTGAAGCTTCTCTGAATCCTTTCTAGCTGATTACTGTCTTCTTTTTTATATGAGGATGTTTGGACCGAGCAGTATTCCAACTTGAGTATGATCAGTGTTTTCAATAGAGGAATCATTATATTCCTATCCCTTCGTTTAAAGGTTCTCAATATCTGTTCATGGATTCTTTTTGCTTGTATATATATACAGGGTAACGCAAAAGTCGAGCATCATAGGAATTTTCAGTGTTGATTATAATATATTATTTTTTTCTTTTAGTTAGGGGATGGCTGCGAAATTAACAATAGACGAGAGGATGAGCTTGGTTTTAATGTATGGAATACCAGAAACAACAAATCGGTGTATCGGTACAGTTAAATTCTGTACCGATTCATCGATTTGTAGTACCTGGTATTCCATACATTAAAACCAAACTCACCCTCTCGTCTATTGTTAATTTTGTAGCCATCCCCTACCTAAAAAAACATATGCAGGGTGTTCCAAAAAGACCTGGACAACTTTGGTTGTTAATAAATTTAGAACCACAAATAATAAAACGATACCGTTTATTTTATATGATACAGAAACTCATAAAGTTTTCTTTATTTTCAAGTCTGGTGGTTTAATGTAAAATAAAATGGCGACTCCACAGGAGAAAGCTCTGTGCGTCGAATAGTTTATCGAGACGAGATCCGACACCCAAGGGGTACCAGTCGACCAAGCACAAGTGCAGCAGACGTCGAACGAGTGCGTGAATCATTTCAACAAAGTCCCAGAAAATCAATCCGACGCGCATCCAGGGAATTGGCACTACCAACCACCACTGTGCACAGGATTTTGCATAAAAGTCTGAAGCTTTACGCCTATAAGGTGCAGATGCTGCAAGAACTCAAACCAGATGACGGACCCAAACGCAAGACGTTTGCCGTGGAAATGCTCAGCCGCGTAGAGGATGACGAAGATTACCTGAAAAGGGTCATGTTCACAGATGAAGCTTGTTTTCATGCATCGGGGAAGGTCAACCGGCACAATGTGAGGATATGGGGCTCTGAAAACCCCCACGTGGTCATTGAACACATACGCGACAGTTCAAAGGTCAATGTGTGGTGTGGCCTTCTCCATGACCGCTTGGTGGGTCCGTTTTTCTTCGCGGAGGATACAGTGACCTCAACAATTTACCTAGACATATTAAAAGGATTCACATTCCCACAGATTGCAGACCTGCAACCAGATATCATTTTTCAACAGGACGGCGCTCCCCCTCACTGGGCCTTAGTCGTTCGAGCCGTCCTGAATGACAAATTTCCACGTCGCTGGATTGCCGACACGGACCAACCGTCTGGCCCCCACGATCACCTTGAGATCTGTTAGGTCTTTTACCGTTTCACATGTAGCATTGGTTACTTCCTCAGTGTGTCATTTCGGTCGTCGTATAGATATTTTCCTTCTATTTCAAGAAGTGTGTTTGAAAAGTCAAAATATCTCTGTTAAGGTACCAAGCAGTGAGTTCAACAAAAATGTCCTCAGCCCATTGTGTGGGTTCTGCATGGAAAGCAAATACTCGTTCCAGTTTGGAGGATGGTCCGGTGGATGATCAGCAGGATTATATTGAGCTGCAACTATAAAGATAGAGAAGATCCAGGAGTTGCGTGACAAGATGCTTGAGTTGCATATTCAACTATAGCTTGTCTGTAGACTCGTATGGCTCACATCAAAGTTTATGACTTCAGAAGCAAGGCCATCTCTAACTTCGGAGCGGTTCCGAATTTGATCTGAAAGTACTCTGAAAAAACATGCATCATCACCTGTAACCGTTCGATAGTGCAAAGGATGCTGAAGTCGTATGGAGATGTGTACTAACTGACTGGTATAACGTTTCGTGGATCACCCCATTCCATGCTGAAAAAATATTCTGGAAGGTGAAAAGATGAATGATTTAAGAGACGAAGAACGTGCTTATTTAGGTATAGATGTCCAATTTAAGAGCATCCTTCACAATTAAATAGTTTATTTCTAAATAATTCTAGAGAATTTGATCACTTCGCCACTTCATTCTTTCAAATTGTTTTGATTCTTTATTTTTTCGTTTTGAGTCATATTTTAGTATTTTAACTATCAATATTTGTTTTTGTAAATTTTCGTAGCTCTTATTATTGTTTACATTATTTTCCAGTCATTATTTTTGTGGCTTTTTTTAATTGTTATAACTAAATTTTTGTATTAAACAGTTTTAATAGTTTTAATAGTTTTAATCTATAGATTTTTATAGATAAGGTACTGTCGCCATCTAACTCCTTTCTTTCACTTAGCTTACATTTCTGCCCGGAATCGTGCAAAATCTGTTCTTTGACTGGCCAAAAATTCCTTCATCCGACAAAAATGTGAAAACTTATCCAAGTCTCTTTCTTCTCTCCCTTTCTAGCATCAAACCAAGAACCTCTCCAACAATTTTACTTCTTTCCCTCTTCTTTTGCATTCTGACGGCTCAGTTGCCGTCTCTTCTAATAAAAATAAATTCTTCGTTCAGACTTTCGCCTCAAACTTAATTATGTCTAAAATTAGAATCTCTTCCAAACTTCAGGAAGGCATATGGTCCTGATAGTGTTCCTTCTGTTGTTCTCAAGAACTGTGCTTCTGTGCTGATACCCTGCCTAGGCAAACTCTTTCGTCTTTGCCTGTCATCTGGTACTTTTCCTTCCTGATGGAAGTTCGCTTTCATTCAGCCTGTCCCAAAGAAGCGTGAACGTTCTCAACCCACCAACTATCGTCCAATTGCTTTGATTTCTTGCATTTCTAACGTTTTTGAATCTATCCTTAAAAGGAAAATTTTTAAACATCTCTCTTCTCACAATCTTATTTCAGATGGTCAGTATGAGTTCCGCAAGGGAGGCTCTACTGGTGATCTTCTTCCATATCTATCTGACTCTTGGTCATCCTACTTTCGTGATTTCGGTGAAACCTTTGCTATTAGGCTAGACACCTCAAAAATTTTTGATGGAGTCCGGCACACATCTTTAATTTCGAAACTGACCCCCTTCGGTTTCTATCCTTCTATCTGTGCCTTCCTCTCTAATTTCCTTCCTGGTCGATCTATAGGTGCGGTTATAGATGGCCACTGTTCTTCTCCTAAAGCTATTAACAGTGGTGTTCCTCATGGTTCTCTCCTGTCACCCACTCTTTTCCTTTTATTTATTAATGATATTTTAATTCGCATTTCCTGTCCTATTCACTCCTATGCCGACGACTCCACTCTTCACTTCTCCACCCGCTTCACAAAACGTCCCTCTCGACAGTCACTCCATGCTTCGCGTAGGACGGCTATGGTGCACCTGACCTCTGATCATTCTACAATCTCTGATTGGGGCAGAGAAAACCTTGTGTCTTTCATTGCCTCAAAAATTTCTTCATCGTCACAATCTTAGCTCTGAGGGTGATAGTCGAGGTTTGAGTCTGTTGACGATTAATGCCAGCTTGTGACATGCCAGCGTGTGATATGCCAGCGTTAAATTTATATTATTAAAAAAAAATTAAACTAACACGAACTTAGATGTAGCTCATATCGTAAACTAACCGACTTTTTGCTATACTCTTCATACTTTTTCTTTTTTGTTCTTTTCATCGTCTCTTTACTTGTATGTCTGAAGTTTGCATGGTATGACAGCGTTTCTTTGAGTTAAGACTGTGTTTGCATGGTTTGTAAGCGTTCTTATTTTACTTCTTTTCATCTTTCACCCCTTTCCTATTCTCTTCAACTATTTTTCCGACTTGTCGGCAGTGGCCGGCGGATGATAATGGTGAGTCTTTTTCTCTCATTTTCTGAATGAGTGTTAACCCACCAATGATGGGTTTTGCTACTTACTTAACCCCTTATTGTCTTCTTTTAACTCCCTATTCTCTTCTTTTAACCACCTACTCTCTTCTTTCTCTCGGGCTAACCTTAGAGGGGATCTTAGGGTCTTTGTTAGCCTTAGCTTCTGTAGATCTTCCACACGACTATCCCCTTATCTTCAACAGTACACAACTCAGTCCTTCCTCTTCTCTTAACATTCTTGGCGTTTCCTTTTCTCATGATCTTTTCTGGGAAGATCACATATACTCTCTTTCCAAAACAGCTTCTCAGAGATTAGGTGTGCTGTACCGGCTTCGCAGTTTCTTCATCTCATACTCAGTTGCTGTCTCTGTACAGGGATCTTGTCCGCCCCTGTGTGGAGTATGCTTCTCATGTGTTGGGTGGTTCAACCCACACAAGCTCTAGTTGCCCGAATAAAATCAAAAGCTTTTCATCTCATCAATTCCCCGCCTCTTATGACTGTCTTCAATCCCTCTCTCTTCGCCGCAATGTTGCGTCACGCTCTCTTTATTATCGCTATTATAACGACACTGCTCTTCTGAACTCTCTAACTGCATGCCTCCTCCTTTAAGTAGGACACGCAGTACCAGACTTTTGGACTTTCTGTCCAACTCTGTAACGCAACTGTTAATCGGTATTTTTAATCTCTCATTTACTCAATCGGTGAACTCTGGAACAATCTTCCTCACTCCATCTTTCTCCCTATCTGTGACCTCCAATCTTTCAAGCGTAGAGTGTCCAGGCATCTCGAAACTCTCGGACCTTGATTTTCTCTCTTTTTACTCTATAGGAGAGGGGTGCGCGTTTTTGCGGGCAATCGTCCTTGGACTGTCCTTCCTGCGTAAGAAAAATATAAATACAAACAAATGGAAAGCTTCACTGATTAAACATTGTAAGAATGAATTAGCTATAGCCCTGTACTGGATATGGAGATCTCTGCTTGAACATCGGAGAAATACTGGGCATCCTGAAGAGACCGAACAATGTCCCTGACATCTCATATATTAAAGAATAGTGATAGAAAAATATCAATGAATTTTGGAGACACATGAAAGATTCACTGAGAACCAGTGTGAATTCCGAATCAGGAAAATTGTGAGTATCACAGCTACAATGAAAGATATGTACAGTTGCGCTCATTATTCGTAGGACACTCTTGAGAACAGATAGCGACACCTGGCATATATTTGTTGTGTGTACTAAAAACGGTTGTAACATTTTATGAATGAATCTTGGAGTGAGTGAGCGTTGATTGGCTGGTTGACTCATTGCCAAATATCTTTAGAACATAATTATTTCCATTCATCACTGGTTTACATATTGCTCAGGAAACATAAATGAATTATTAAATATAAAGTCAAGAAGGAGATATACTGTATATTAACTTATTAAGAAGGGGGATGTCAATGAAGTGAATAAAAAATGGTCTTATAAAAACCTTCGGACGTGATGACAGTGTTCATGGTATTGACAAGCCTGAACGAACTGAAGTTTCAATGTATAAAAACAGAGCCGTTGGTATTATTGCGCCCTGAGCAAATTCCAAATTGATTCTTTTATTTATTTATTTATTTACATTTAATATTGAACATAGATTCAGATATTGTTTTGTGTTATAACAAAGACAGAGCAAAAACCTGGGATCACTTTAACATATTGCTTCCCAAAGCATTCGGGAAGCAATACTGTATGTTAAAGTGATCCCTCCTGGGAAGCAATATGTTAAAGTGATTAACACTGGGAAGCAATATGTTAAAAAGAGAAAGGTTGGTTGGTTAGAAAGAGGTTGGTAATCTAGGAGATAACCTACCGACCGTAAACAAAGTTATAAATGCCCTAACCGGGCATTCTTTATATATTTAATGTAGGTTAACTGAATGCCAGGTTAGGTCAACTGTACGCCCTTGATGATTGGTTAGGTTAAGTCGTGATATTTTCCTTAGTTTTAACGAAAATATCACAACTTAACCTAACCAATCGTCAAGGGCGTACAGTTGACCTAACCGGGCATTCAGTTGACCTAACCGAGCATTCAGTTAACCTACATTAAATATATAAAGAAAATGAAAGGATGCAAAAGGAGCTACTCAACTCGTACTTGTGGCAAATGATGTGGCGTGACCGATTCTTCCGAAATCCATTTTTTACTTTGTGTGACCATATAGCGCAACAATTCTAATAAATTTACTTTCAATCTAATATTTTAACATGTCATTGATTTACTTTTTATGCCTTTACTTTATTAAAGCGAACATTTTTTATCGTACTCCTTATCCTAAATATTGGGAAGCAATATGTTAAAGTGATTAACAATGAGAAGCAATATGTTAAAGTAATATACACTGGGAAGCAATATGTTAAAGTAATCCAGAACCGGATATGTATGATAAATACATATATAGGCGGTTTATGAATGAAAAACAATGTTTTAATGCATATTAAATTTTAATAACATTATAACATTACCAAATTGATGGGTATCTCTAGGTTTTATACGTCACTGCTTAGAATATCTTTCAATTGGCAAATAGACGACAGCTGAACGGATACTACTGGTATGGCATTGTTATATCTTGAGCAAATGCCATTTCTAGATCAGCAACACTGATATAGTAATAAACAGTCACTGAGAGAAATATTATTTAGAAACGAAGAATGTTTTATATTGAGGCAGCATCATAAATGCATATAATTATTTTGTATTAATAAGTTCCATGTTACAACTTAAATGTTGAACCACTGCAGCTGTCACTCTTCGCGGTCTCTCACCTCAAAGGAGAGAATTACAGAAAATAAAACTATTACGGTGATTCATATCAATAAACAGAGCCATTTAAACGATGATATTTGACATGTTCAACACTTTACAGTTTGAACGCTCTGCTAACACTCGCCTTTTCTTGTTTTTTTTTAAATTATTACAATTATTATTATTATTAATGACACCCTTCCAATTACAGCTTCTTCGTATTTAGTTTCCTGTGCTTCATTCTTTCCCTTTAAGATTGAATCCTTTCAGTGTGAGTACCATCCACTGCATTTGCTCTCAGTTTACTTTTTAGTTTATATATAAATCGGGCTTATTAATCTGGTGTTTTTTTTTTTTTGCCGGTTGTTTACCAACATAACATGATTAACCTGCTTTTTATGTCCAACCCAACGCCCCGACCAGATTTTTATTTTCATACTCTTGTACAGTTTAATAAATTTAATAATGTCGCCTTCCGCATTTTCTATCATTCTCCAAAAACTGTTTGTTTTGAAACACTTTAATAAATTTGCATACATATTCCCAAGAAGATAATTTTGTTTAAGTAAGATAACGCTGTAAGTATATAGATTATTTAAAAAAAATTAAATTCCTCGAACGTTAAAATTAATTTGGTAACACACTACCTTGGAATTATGTGTATAACAAACAGTTAATGAAGTTAGTAGTTTCAAAGATTTTCCTGTGAAATTCTCTGTAAACCAACTGTAATCCTGCAAATGTGTAACGATCTCTTCATAAATTACAGGCGGGCGGTGGAGAAATTCAGCGCGAACACTCAGGAGATCAGCGGAGCCTTTCGGATGTTCACGCAGACCCTTCAAGAAATCGAATTCCCGAACGATGTCTTCTCATGCGAAGAACTTCTTAAAAGCCAAGTATTGTTCGATGGGTAGTTTGCGTAGGAATAGACCTTTTTTTTTCTCGTGTAACTTGGAATTTTAATGATTTTAAACAATGAATTCGTGAGTGAGTATATTTTGTGTACTGCGAGACCTATAATAAAGAATATTGTAAGTACAACTGCGAAAAAAGTTCTCCAAAGAAAAATGCGTGGAAAATATACTGAAAATTTCGAGATCCCAAATTATTTTCGGGTTGTTGGTTCGAGAATAACCTTGTGTAACGCCCTGGTATCGTTTATGAATGGGTATTGAATACTGTTCCTCCGAGAGACGCCTTAAAAAAATTCCTTCCCTTACCCATTCCTCTTTGGACAGGGTGTAACAAAAGTTTGTTACAGTATGAGATTATTTTTGATTTGTTATGAAGACAATAAATGTTCAAATTGCGTGTCATTCGGGTGTCGACATGTTAATTCGATCACTACATTGAATGTTAGTAAAACATCCTTATTTATGATGATATATTTTTGTTGTATGTTGTCTTTTAACTGTTGAATAGTTCGTGCTCTTGTCTGGGCAAGTTTTCGTAACTACTATAATATTTAGCAAGAACAGCTGCGGAACTATCTTCGCCAGTAGAGGAACGAGGATGTCCACTACGAGGTCTAACCAAAACACTACTGGTCTCACTTAATCACTTCGCTACCTTTCCAACTTTGTTTTGGTAGGATGAAGTCTGTGGAATATTATATATATATATATATATATATATATATATATATATATATATATATATATATATATATATATATATATATATATATATATATATATATACACTTTGGTTGACCTTTGGTTAGTTTCCGCTTCCGTGGGTGCTACCCACACTGAAAGGATTCAATCTTAAAGGGAAAGAATGAGGCACAGGAAACTAAATACGAAGAAGCTGTAATTGGAAAGGTGTCATTAATAATAATAATAATAATAATAATAATAATAATAATAATAATAGTAATAATAATATGACTTTTTAAAAAAAGAAAAGGCGAGTGTCAACATTTAAGTTGTAACATGGAACTTATTAATACAAAATAATTATATGCATTTATGATGCTGCCTCAATATAAAACATTCTTCGTTTCTAAATAATATTTCTCTCAGTGACTGCTTATTACTATATCAGTGTTGCTGATCTAGAAATGGCATTTGCTCCGGATATAATGCCATACCAGTAGTATCCATTCAGCTGTCGCCCATTTGCCAATTGAAAGATATCCTAAGCAGTGACTATAAAACCTAGAGGTACACATCAATCTGGTAATGTTATAATGTTATTAAAATTTAATATGCATCAAAACATTGTTTTTTCATTCATAAACCGCCTTCATATGTATTTATATATATTTATATATATATCAGGTTTTTGCTGTCTTTCTTATAACAAAATAATATCTGAATCTATGTTCAATATTAAATGTAAATAAATAAATAAATAAATAAAAGAATCAATTTGGAATTTGCTCAGGGCTCAATAATGCCTACCAACGGCTCTGTTTTTATATATCGTTCAGGATGACAGGTATGCCAATACCATGAACACTGTCATCACGTCCGAGGGTTTTTTTTTTTAGTTTTTACAAGACCATTTTTATTCACTTCATTGACACCCCCTCTTCTTAATATATATCCCCTTCTTGAATTTATATTTAATTATTCATTTATGTTTCTTTAGTAATATATAACCCAGAGTGATGAATGGAAATAATTATGTTCTAAAGATATTTGGCAATGAGTCAACCAACCAATCAACGCTCACTCACCCAGATTCATTCATAAAAATACAACCGTTTGTAGTACACACACCAAATATATTCCAAGTGTCACTATCTGTTGTTCTTAAGTGTGTCCTACGAATAATGAGAGCAACTGTACGTTTCATTTATTTCCAAATCCAAGCTTATATCTGACATTAAATGTACTTTCAAATTAAGAAGTATTTGAAACGTATACGGGAAGTACCCTAGCTCCGATCGCACTGTACACCAAATTCCCGAGAGTAAACTGACATTAAATGTACAGTACTTTCCAAGTGCTCTTTTTATAGAGAGTTGGTAGAAAGTCGAACGCAACATGAAAAACAAAAAAAAATGTATAAGACATAAATTCAGTTTATTTTGCATTTAGTTGCGTTCCATCATATATGAAGTCTAACTGAATTCTCTGAAATTTAATTTTTATACTAGAATTTGTTTAACTTTAACTTTACCATATTATTTAATCATGCGTACCATATACAGGGTGAGAGAAAAGTTTTTAAGGATTTTATACATACAAATAATTTGTTCATAAATAAATTCCAATGATATCACTGCAGTGTATGCGATACTTTTCAAAGCAACTATACAAGGCCAGGAATGACCCAGGCTAGAACAGGAAGGCCCTAGCCCCACTCAGAGCCATATCAGTAACGATTGAATACAGCAATGAAGAAAAAGTGTATCTTCTATCGTGGGCTATTTCTTATAATAATTGTGAAGAAATATTGTTTTATTTCAATAA
This sequence comes from Bathynomus jamesi, assembly GCA_023014485.1. Taxonomy (NCBI): domain Eukaryota; kingdom Metazoa; phylum Arthropoda; class Malacostraca; order Isopoda; family Cirolanidae; genus Bathynomus; species Bathynomus jamesi. The sequence continues at coordinate 777,296 of JAJOZX010000439.1, read as the reverse complement.
AAATATAATAAACTACCACCCAAATGCAACCACTCTTCGATACTGGAAGCTCAAACTTTTGGAAACAGGGAGCCTGATAAAAGATCGTCCAAGAAGCGGGAGGCCAATAACAGCGACAGGAGACAACAACAAAGAAAATGTTCTCGCCACTTTTCAAGTCGATCCAACAACTTGAACGAGAAAAATCGCACACGAATTGGATATTTCCAGTAGTAAAAATATTGAAATCACAAGGGTACCATGATTACAAACCCATGTACTTTCAGCTCATATACGACGATGATTCTGATAGACGACTGCAGTTTGCTGAAACAATGAGACAAAAGTTCAACATTGATCCAGATTTCGTTCGAAACATCAAATTTTCAGATGTGTCTTCGGTTTAACAAGTAAAGGAAGCAAACACAATGTTCACTACTGGGAGAAAAAAAATCCCAAAATACGATTGGGTAAACCCGTTAAAACGGCTACACTAACAGTTTGGGCGTGCAATGGTTATTCAGGACTTATTTCCTTTGACATATCGAGAGATACGATGGATAGAAAACGCTATTGCCAAGTATTGAGAGACAAAGTTTTGCCACAGTTTACTAATGGCGTTGCCAGGAATTGGCTTTATCAATATGGAGCGCCGCCACATTACTCTGCAGTTTCCCGTGAGATTCTGGATACGAACCTTGAAAGATTGGGCGGCGAGGTCTCATCGAGTGGCCAGCCAGATCAACTGATTTAACTCCATGTGATTTCTGGTTTTGGCCTTATTTGCGTGACAAACTTTACACTCTTGGTTTCATCTATCTAAATGTGAATGCCCTCGGCCACAGAATAGATGAACAACTGAAACGGATCCCACTCGATATGTTCAGAAGAACACTGAAGAGTTTCACAAAGACAATCCACAAATGTATCATAGCGGATGGAGAACTCTTTGAAGATTAAATTACAATTTAACAAAATATTTGTATGAATAAAATTCTTATAGACTTTTTGTTTGATTTGTTTCATCATTTGAACACTTATCTGTATAATGTTGTTAACTAAATAGTTGTATATATAAGATCCTGAAAGACTTTTTTCCCCACCCTGTAAATAGAAATAAATATATCATTTTTTCCCAGTTACCCAATTCGAATCGACAGTAGCGAGATGATCTACACAATGTGGAGTCCTTATCCCAATTAGCGACGCGGTGTTAGAAAGATGACTATACATATCGGGTATTCATAGTTTTGCTCTACATTAAACATTTTTAGGTGAAAAAAAAGTGGTGATATTAACATTTAAACATTTTGTATTTAGAAAAAAATATTTAAACTGAAACAACTAATATTAACCCTTTCAGGACGACCAGTAAAAATTGGTAATGTTTCAAATCCACGTATTCATAACTTAACCCTACCAATATTTCCGGCGTTCAAGGATAAATTCTCGATGGACGAATCATTTATAAGGTCATGTTATGAATATTTGTATGAAACCTTAACATTTCGTAAAAGTCAGACAAAGGGCATGAATACACTATGCATTTAATTTCCTTGATGTAATTAAGGAATGCACGATAAAACACAACATGGATTTTCATTTTATATTAAATATATTTATAGCAGTCCATTTGTCCGGGCCTGCTTATAGCACTATATGCAGTGGCGCTCATAAGTACTCGTACAGAGAAATATTTGAGTTATATTCGTCCTTATCTTTTCTAACATGCATATGATAGTTACGAAAAGTTTACCGTTCGTTTGGAAAATTTTAACACAAAAAAAATTAGTTTAACTCCAACATATAATGTAAAACATCAAAGAATCGACATCACTCAGTAGAAATTTTGGGTCATTCTTCTAAAGAAAATTGTTGCAATTCATTCAGATTCGAAGGGTTTTTCTTACGAACACTTTTTTCAAATCAAACCATAAATTCTCAATTAAATTAAGATCTGGGTTTTGACTGGGCCACTTGAGAAGTTTGAAATTCTTTTGCTGAAGTCATTCTATGGTGTTCTTACTTTTAGGTTTTGGATCATTATCTTGTTGCAGTACCCATTTGCGAACCATTCGCAACTGCCGAATTGAAGACAATACAGTTTCTTCTCAAATTTCCTGATATTTCTTCGAATTCAAGATTCCATTGATGACAACAAGCTTTTCTGGACCAGAAGCACTAAAGCAGGGGTGTGGAACCTTTATTGTGTGGCGGGAAAATTTCAACTAAAATACTCTCTACCGGCAAATTGCAGCTTTAAAAATAGTTTGAGGCATAACTAAGATGTAAATACTGTATGACTTTAAATAATTAAACTGACCGCTAGCAATTAAAAACTAGGCCGCGGGCGGCAGGTTCCCTACCCCTGCACTAAAGCATCCCCAAAGAAGCAAACTACCACCACCGTGTTTCATCGAAGGAAGGATGCTTTTTGGCCTCGAATGCAGTATTTGATTTTCGCCAAACATACCGTTGTTCGTTATTCCCGAATAATTCAATTTTGGCCTCGTCTGTCCAGAGTACTTTCTTCCAGAATGCAAATACACCATTTTGATGATCCTTGGAGTAATTTAAACGAGCTTCTTTGTGCACTTTTCGTAGCGGAATTTTCTTCGTATAACTCTTCCATGCAGACCATTCTTTCTCGATGTACGACGTACAGTAGAAGGATGGACATCGATCTTTGACAGTCTTAATGTTTGGCAAATATCACCTGCAGTCACTAGCGGATTCGCAACAGCCATTTTTTCAACCCTTCTAGCTGTACATCCTGAAATCTCGCAATGTCGTCCATACCTTGGTACAGTTTGGTTGTTCAAAAGCCTTTCCATTTCTTTATATATGCAGCAACTCTCGTAAATGAAATTTGAAGTTCTTCTCCTATCTTCTTATAACGCTTCTTATAACTCATGCGCAGTAATAATGGTTCTATTAAGATCTGTAGACAACCCTTTACCACGACGACCCATTGTTTATTAATAGCTTATACAGTCATCCGTCTTCCATGAAGATTTTCAAAGAAAATTCTAGAATTCAGAATTACCAACAGTCTGTAATCAATACACAACCAACTACTGATAAAAATGTAAAAATTTTCAAGCCTCAGGTGGACACACAAAGTGTTAAATAATTACGTAAACAAATGTACGAAAACTTTTACATTTTAACTTTTTTTTAATTTTCCTCAAATTCTTTGATGTTTTACATTATATGTTGCCATAATGTTGGAGTTAAACTAATTATTTTATTTTTTTAATCTTTCCAAACGAAAGATAAACTTTTCATAACTATCTTATGCATGGTACAAAGGAAATAATTCTCTGTCCGAATAATTATGAACGCCACTACATATATATATATATAAATATGAGGAGACTGAAGACACCAATCGACTAGAGAAGTACTCCGAGGTGGACGTTAGGCAGGAGACAGGGATTGCTGGAACTCCTGTTTCTCTTGTCACTTTCTCTTTCAGCTGATCTTTTTCCGTGTCTCATCTACCCTGTGAGCAGTCCAGCATGTTCTCAAATACATACCTCTCCCTCTATTCTTCACTATACAGTCTTTTCAAAATTTATAAAAAAAAAGTGGCATCGTTGAACCTTGGAGACTTTGTTTTCGGCTCTCTCCTTTTTCTATGGAGGGGTCACTATTGCGGGCGCTTGCCCTTGGCCTCCTCCTTCCTGAACACACACACAGGCCCTCTCAGAGGTCCAGAGAGGCCCGGGCCATTTCCAGCTTTTGAGGCCCATAGCTAAACCCAATTATTATTTTCACTGCAAAACATTATATTCAAACCTGAAAGTTTCTAAATTTGAGGCCCAGGCCAAATGACCCTCCTAGCCCCCCCCTCCTGATAGGCCCTGCACACACACACACACACACACACACACACACACACACACACACGCATATATATATATATATATATATATAATTAAGGAAAATGAACTTTCGGGATGCTCCGACATTCTAACTGTGCCTGAAACAAAGTGCTCATTTTACTTTCCATATACTGTTCTTGCAGAATCTAGGTGACTACTGTACTTTCTATCTACTTTTCATAACGTTTCTATAGTACTATTTGGAAAGTATATATAAAGAACATATTTTAGAGTAATATAACATTATAATAATATCACTGATGCGCAACAGTGATAAATACGATGTAATATATACAAACTTTAACACAAAGTGAAACATATGGGAATAAGGGGTAAAGTGGGAAAATGGATTTATAACCAACAATCGAAGTAACCAACAATAGTACAGTAACTTCCTTTGCTTCCGATACAAAATTTAGCAGAAAAAAACAGAAACTCAAAAGATGCAAAGAAGATTTACGGAATAAGCGGAATATACAAATGGTCAGAAGACAATAATATGAAATTTAACACCGAAAATTTTCGGTTCTTTAGTTACGGAAAAAATGACGAACTAAAACATACAGAAAATTATGCACCAAATAAACAGAAAAATCGGAAAAGCACGAATTATAGTGATCGACGATGAGAAATTTAAGACACAAAAGCTAAACAAAGCAAATGGAATAACTGGATAGATACTGAAAACCTTTAAAAGAAGGGCCAAGTATCAGAGACTGATCAGACTAAAACTGGAATACTACTCAATCTTCACAACCCCATATAAAAAAAAATAACTAGATGGAAAATATTCAACGAAATTTTACAGCCAAGTTCAATCATTGAATCAATGGATGCGAAGAACTAAATTACTGTACTGGAAAAGGTTACGTAAATTAAATCTATATTCCTGGAAAGAATAAGAAGAGAGGTACACCAAAATATACGCATGGAATATAATAGAGAAACTACAGTAGTACCTAACCTCAAACTGAACCCATAACCACCCCAACAACACCAGAAAATATAAAAGATAGAACGTGTGTATTGTTCCCAAACTTAAGGCCAGACAAGGGACATCCTCACCTCTGAAGGAAAATAGCCATATTGTCAGATGGCCAAACCTATTTAAACAGGTACTCAAAGTAATTAGGAAGGCCACCGATGTCGATGTGGAAGTTTTCAGAAAAAGACTACTAGATACTGGGCTCAACAATCCCAGATGAACCGGGTGTACCTGGCTATGTGAGATGGAGAGCACACAAGAGACTGACGCGTGGAACCTTTACTAGGTTAGGTTACAAGATTATTTATATATATATATATATATATATATATATATATATGTGTGTGTGTGTGTGTGTGTGTGTATAACTTAAATAGTTGTAATATAACACACACACACACACACACACACACCCACACACACACACACACACATTATTTCTACATATATATATATATATATATATATATATATAGATAGAGAGAGAGAGAGAGAAGAGAGAACTCTACATTCAAAGGGAAATAAATATATAGCTTTTCAGATACGAGTTGATACATTTTTCGTATTACGGTTCTTTTTCAATTTTAAGTTGTGTTACATTTCAACTTCCATATTTTCAGCCTTTGACTCTTACGAATTACCATTTTATGTAAATTAAGAAAATCATTTTTTAAATTTTAAGTTTCTTTCATTTGCATAATTATTCAATATATATGTTATGTTCCATATATTTAATGGAGAGAGAGAGAGAGAGAGAGAGAGAGAGAGAGAGAGAGAGAGAGAGAGAGAGAGAGAATGTTTTGACATTTCTGGAACAAGAACGCAATATCCTTATATGACAGAAAAAGGATTCATTCTCTAACAAATCCTTTGTTTTGATGACGTGATCTGTTGTCGAATTGGTGAATGGAAGTTCAGTTATTAGTTATTGCATGTATGAACAATAATATTGAACATGTCATATGTCTGATAAGAGGGAAGTCACTTTCTTTATGTTTCGTAAAATGTTTTGGACTTCAACTCAGTTCAGTCTGTTCATAATACGAACTCTTTCAATTACTGAAAAGACAAAAAAAAACAGAAATTATTCGGATGAGTACTTGCTCTCGTACAATCTACGTCAGGATTTTTAACTGGGGTCACATATTAAATTTTTCAGAGGTACATCGTAAGTTGACAAAATACATGTTTCTCTCTGTTCTTAATACATTTTTCGAAACATTTCAACAGTGCAAATTAATATATATATATATATATATATATATATATATATATATATATATATATATATATATATATATACACACGTGTATATATATATTTATATATATATACAGTCAGTGATGAAAATTTTGTTCCTCTGAAAATTATAAAATACAGGCAGTCCTCAGATAGCGACGTTGATGCGTTCCTGTTAAAAACATCGTTATCTGAAACGTCGTTATCTAGATTACGTTTTCCCATAGGTTACATGTTATAAGTGGGGGGTTACGTTTCTGGACTTAGGACAAAATATTTTCGAACCATTATTTACACAATAAATGAATAATTTAACAATCTCAGAGTGTTATATAGCTAAAATTTAACATTTAAAACATTTAATAATAAAGAAAATAATATTTAATCTAGATTAAATCTTATTTTAATTATAATTTCTTACCTTAAATCTTACCTTAAATTAAACGCTAACGATTCACCTGTCACCACGCTTTATAATATCCTTTTTAAACTCAAAACTGTACCTTTGCCTTTTCTCCACATTTTCCCCATCACTAATTCTCCTTTATGGTGCCATGATATTAATCACAAGTCAATATTTATTATAAAAACACAAAAAATAATAAATTTTTATGTAAACACTGGAATAACGCTTCCAAAATGGAGACGCTGGATTAACTGAACGTTCTAGACTCGTTTTTGCCAACCGAAGTTACCGAAATTTATGTACGGCGCTGCTACTTACTACGACGAAATTCCCCAAATGTCGGTATTGCGAGGAATGGGCATCGGTATCTGGGTTGAAGGTTATAACGTATAAACGTCGTTATTGTGAAAATATCGTTGTCTGAATCATCGTTATCTGAATCATCGTTATCTGAGGACTGCCTGTACATAGATACCGTTTCTTTGCTGCTTTTTACAATGTGTCAAATTTCCATAGCAACTGAAAATCATTCGCGAAGAAACTACTTATTTTTCTCTTTTTTCCTTTTATTTTCTGATAAGTTGGTGAGTTTGGCACTTGTGTATGACGTATAAAGAAGTACTGTAGTACCAACTTTAAATCTATGTACAGTGCGTTCGAAAAGTCTCTCCGCAGTCAACGTGCTTGTTGTCAAAAGTGTTTGACAACAAGTGTAGACGAGTTGCTCTGTGCCTGCAAAATGGTGGAAAACACTTTGAACACATGCTGTAAAATCAAAAGGTTATGTAATAAAATCACTAAATCATGGTTCAATGAAAACTTTGTAGTTTTTCAATTTCCTATGCGTTTAACATGGCACTGCGGAGAGACTTTTCGAACGCACTATAGAATTCAGTAATATGAAGCGCTTTAGCGGTAATAATTTATTTATAAATATCTATAAATTAATGTATAAAGTTGGAACAAATTTAATTATATTATAAAATACATGAATATTTATGTATATATTTACGAATTCGTAAAAATAAAGTAATTTTAAACAACGTTCATGAACATTTTATTGTACACGTCTTAGAAGCAAAAGGTATGAATTACGTTTACAAGAAAACTATTAAAAGATCCTTTTATCAGCACTTTCAGGGACGGCTCTAGCTATAAGCGGACTAAGCGGTCGCTTAGGGCCCCAATAGACTTAGGGGGCCCCTTGCAATCCTAGTGTAGGGGAACGCACCCATATTATATCCAGGCGCCTAATTATGACCACCTTAGAGATGCTACGACTAGACGGAATATATTTGTCTAAATGTGCACCATAAGCAACGCAAACTGATAACCATCAGAAAGAGCAGAAAATTCTCTACCAATTGGGTTCAACCAATCAGAAAACTAAAGATCATTAACGCATGCCTGAGATCATCACCGTCTCAAGATTGAGAGAGTGTTAATTAATTAGGATTTCACTGGTACAGTCACGATGGGGCCCTATAAAAAATTTGCTTAGGGCCCCCAAAATGCTAGAGCCGGCCCTGAGCACTTTGTATATACTGTATATAATGCAAACCCACATGGTTTTGCATCATTCATTAATTTCACGTGTTTAACTGTGAAATTCATCCCATATATATATATATATATATATATATATATATATATATATATATATATCCCAAAAGTCCTTCCCCATAATGTACAACGTGATATTAGCCCTTGGGGCAGGACTTCTGGAACACAAATGTAGAATGCCCGCTGCCCCTTGCGCAGCAAAAGCCCCTCGAAACAACCTACAGGGAACTGAAAGGGGCGAGTTTGTTACTAAAACCTTCCCTCGTTCTTCCTTAATGTGTATACTAAATTTATTGCAGATTACCCTAGCCATTTAGGGGGTCCCCTCTGCTTTTATATACATCTTCATGGCCAAATGGTTAACGCACGTGGCAAGTCACAAAATTCGTATCTTCAGGGACACTGGTTCGAATCCCATCGAAGTAAGATCACATTTACTTCTAATGTATTTAGTATTAAAAATAGAGTTCCTGTGAATATGTTGTTCTTGATTAACATAGAACAGTTAAATTATATGCAATAACACTGTAAATGAAGATGAACTGATTTTCTCCAATAGATGGCATCATTCAACCGAAATATAAAAGAGACATAGACGCGGCTGCTTTCAAGATATAGTTCCTCGTTTTGGCACGAAATGTATATTACAAAAACGACCTGGAAAAGGCTGTTTTTTTAGCTGCGGTTCCTCAGTTTGATTCAATATTTGCACTTGAAAAGAGTAACAGTGAGAGTGTATTGGATCTTGGCTATATCATTTTAATCTATGAATGCAAATGCAAACGAAAATAAATATTCTTTTTTATGCAGGAAGGAAGGGCCAAGGGCAAATGCTGGCAAAAACGCCCCTCCCCCCAAATGGAGGAAGAAGAGAGACAAAATAAATGTGCAGGGTTTTCGAGATGCCTGGACACTCTGCGTTTGAAAGATTGGAAGTCATAGACAGGGGGAAAGATGGATTGAGGAAGATTGTTCCAGAGTTGACTGGTTGAGTAGATGAAAGATTGAAAATACCGATTAACCCTTGCGTTATAGAGTTGGACAGAAAAGGAATGAGAGCGTGTAGGAAGTCTGGTGCTGCGTGCTCTCTTTAAAGGAGGATGCGTGCAGTTAGAGAGTTCAGTAAAGCAGTGTCCGTTATAATAGCGAAAATAAAGAGAGAGTGAGGCAACATTACGGCGAAGAGAGAGGGATTGAAGACAGTCAGTAAGAGGCGGGGGGAATTGATGAGACGAAAACCTTTGATTCCAGCCTGTCAAGTACAGCTGTGTGGGTTGAGCTACCCCACATATAAGAAGCGTACTCCATACAGAGGCGGGCAAGACCCCTGTACAGAGACAACAACTGAGCTGGGTAAAGAAACTGCGGAGCCGGTACAGCACACCTAACCTCTTAGAAGCTGTTTTGGAAAGAGTGTATGCGTGATCTTTCCAGGAAAGATCACGAAAAAGGAAACGCCAAGAATGTTAACCTCTTAACGACCGAAGTTTTTGTAGGATTAAGTTATGAGTGCGTGTATTGGAAACTGTACATATTCGACCCAGTGGTCCAAAAGAGGTTAAGAGAAGAGGAAGGATTGAGTTACGTATTAAAAAAGAATATAATCGAAACTAAATGCGAACTAGAATATATTTGATATTTTCGCTGGTGAGTTTGGCGCACTTGGCTTGAGAAAGAAAAAAAGATGAACATGAGTGAGGAAAATCTGAGTGTAAGTAATAAGTAATTGAAAAGAAA
>JAJOZX010000439.1:640000-765000 GCA_023014485.1 Bathynomus jamesi | reverse complement strand
ATGATTGATTCATACAGATAAATTTGTGCTGCCTTAGGGAGGAAACACAAACTTGCGGTGCATCTTGCTCCTGAAGAATCATGCACCAAGACTAATAATAACTAGGTGTCTGCAATACAAACTAACGAAAATTGCAATAAATTGAATACGGATATGGATATTCTTTTGAAAAGACTAACACAGAGCATTGCCGCTTTCAGTGATGAACCACGTATGGAAGCCTCGTTAGTAGTTTGACCCCTATTTGCTTGGTAATGTTGCTGCGAGCTGCTCGTACCTTGAAATGGGAGCATGGACGGAATGATTCTCTATGTGAAAAAAGATGTTAAATTTTTTATCTTACTTCCACTTAAGCTGTAACTACAAATGTCTTAAGCATTGATTGATTGAAAAGAGAATATATATATATATATATATATATATATATATATATATAAATTATATATATATATAAAATGCACCTTGGTAGTGTAGTGGTTAATATCGCTGACAACGAATCCATTGGCCCGGATTTGATTCCTGTGACAGCAGGCGGCGCGCAGCTAACTCAGCTGTTCATCCTTCTACACAATAAAAATTGGTTGCTAGGTAAGTGGGTACCCTGGATAGCCTAGTGGTTAAGACGCTGGACTGCTGATCGGGAGGTTGCATGATCGAGTCCGGGCAAGGACTTTGTAATTTCTGACCACCGGTGGTGGGTCGTGGTTCGGATTCCACGTTAAGCTGTAGGTCTAAGGTGGAGTGACAAGCTTCACCTTTGTCAAAATGAACAATTCGGGCGGAAGCAAAACCAAGGTTAACCAAGGTTACATATATATATATAATTCTCTTATATGAACTGCGTGATTCTTTCTCTTTATAGGTTAAATTTATGAAATGGTGATTTACCACTGGAAAATTAGTTAATTTGGCACTATAATAATAATGTTAATTGTTAATGCTAATTAATTATGATTGTTTGAGGCTGAGGTCACCAGGTCTTTTCAAACTAATAAATGTCATTAATTAAGGGAATTAATATAGTAAGCTTTAATATTAATTAATTAATATAATTATTTAAGATACAATATGGAAAATTTAATTTATATTAGATGCGAATTATATACTGTAGAGCAGTCTGTAAACTATAGAGTTTCATATATGAAATATTAAAATACAGGAGAATGCCCGGTAGCTCAATGGTTTTTGGAGTCGGAATCTGTGCGGTGAGACTTTGAGTTTGCTCCCAGTTGCTGGTATTCGGTAGGGTTGGGCTGGGATAAGGTAAACCTTGGAGACCAGTCACCCCCCACTTATTGGAGAAATGAGCTTCCTGGATGTTATCTTTTTTGAAATATAAGGAATGATTTTCCACTCCATAAACAATTAAGAAAAATCATTCGTACACGAGTGAATTCAGTAATAATAATAATAATAATAATAATAATAATAATAATAATAATGATTTCTCAGATAAAATTTTAATTTGACGAAAATTATTGAAAGTTTCTTTATTAGAATATAGACGGAGGTAAATGCTGAAGAGGGAGAATGAAATACAATCGAATGGAATAAAGTCGAATCAAAAAATTAAAACTGGAATTAGGTCGAAAAGGAGTTATATAAAAAGTTGTCAGACCGGAATAAAGTCGAATAATTGCATACTATTCATATAAGTCATACCCAGCTATCCAAATAAAGTCGAGTAATTGCATACCTACTATTAATGTAAGTCGTACCCAGCTATCCAAATAAAGTCGAATAATTGCATACTATTCATCTAAGTCATACCCAGCTATCCAAATAAAGTCGAATAATTGCATACTATTCATCTAAGTCATACCCAGCTATCCAAATAAAGTCGAATAATTGCATACTATTCATCTAAGTCAGACCCAGCTATCCAAATAAAGTCGAATAATTGCATACTATTCATCTAACTCATACCCAGCTATCCAAATAAAGTCGAATAATTGCATACTATTCATCTAAGTCATACCCAGCTATCCAAATAAAGTCGAATAATTGCATACTATTCATCTAACTCATACCCAGCTATCCAAATAAAGTCGAATAATTGCATACTATTCATGTAAGTCATACCCAGTATCCAAATAAAGTCGAATAATTGCATACTATTCATGCAAGTCATACCCAGCTATCCAGTCTGTGGTCGGGTAAGATAGACCTGGGAAAATGAGCATTTTATTTTTTATTATACCAATAAACTCAAAAAATTAAGGTCCTATTTCGTTCGGCTGACAATTCGCACATACATACGCACATACATACGTACTTAAGTGCGTGTGACTATGAGTCCTCGTGCACCTGGTGTATATATATAATATATATATAGGGTGTCCCATAAGTCCGGTCTCCTAGAAAAATTTATTTTAAATTAAATTTACGAAAGTAATACATTAAAACGAAAACGAATGTTCAAATTGAAGCATTCGACCAACAGAACGCTGACCAGGTCGTGATTCATTGGCATGACGAAGGTGAAATTCTTCAGCTAATGCCAGAAACACGCAAAAGAATAATTTCCGCCTTTTCCTGAGGAGTGTAACTCACTTTCATATTAACTATTACGTGTTATTCCACCTGCAACAAAAAAAAGGTCCCAAAACAAGACATCAATTTGAACATTTGTTTTTACTTCTAATATATTACTTTCGTATATTTAATTTAAAATTTAGGTTCTTTTGCATTATCCTCCGAACACTATTTTTTTTATATAATGTTGGTTTGGTTTTGGTTATGGTACTTTATTTTCCTTCCATTATAAAAAAAATTAGTGTTGGTATTAGGTTAGGTTAGGTTAGGTTTGGTTAGGTTAGGTTACGGTAAAAACAGCCCGCCGCAGGCGTTAGTCGTTATAAAAAAAAAATTAGTGTTGGGAGGATAATGCAAAAGTACCAAATAAATTTTCCTAGAAGACCGGACTTATGGGACACCTTGTGTATATATACATACATATATATATATATTGCGTTTAGTGTTTACAAAAAGTGCGTTAACTGTTGCCCGGAGATAAAGCCGAAGTGAGAGCCATAAACATTCTCCAAAGATTTTTTTCCCTCTATAATAAATCCATAAAAAAAAAAAAAAAAAAAAAAAGTTCTGATTTTAATCTGCAGAATGTCTCCGATGAAATTCATTTTAGGTTCTCTCGGTCCGAACGGTTTCCATTGACCCACAGTAAAAACCACCCGCCGAGAATCATGCAGCGGAAGACGGTTCGCTTTTGTTTCTTAAATTCTCTTCCCATTATATATATATATATATATATATATTATATATATATATATATATATATATATAAAGAGAGAGAGAGAGAGTTTAATTAAAAAATTTAAAAGGCATATTTCAAATCTATTAAATTCATTTATATTTTTTTTTTAAATAAATTTTTAATTTATTCATAACCTCTGTTACATATTCTGAATAAGAAAGTAAAATTATTTTCACTATCAACACACACACACACACACACACACACACACGTTCTTTTTTACCTAACTTCTTGGACGACCTTCTTAACTAAACCAAATTAATCTAACCTTAGTTAACCTAATTTAACCTCACCCAGATTCGATTGATATTGAAATATTTGAATTTAACAAAAAAGCAAAGTACCTCACTCTGCCTTTCTAATGGGAAAATACCTCGCAAAAAATGGACAACTTCATAATTATACGATTGTTTTATAAAAAACATGAAAACGACTAAATAAGTTTGGTAAAACCAATGTGCGCACTCACACACTCACGCGCACATATACGCGGTATTATATATATATATATATATATATATATATATATATATATATATATATATATATATATATATATATATATTGTATAGGTTTAGATTTATATCGGGGCTCATTAGCATTTGTGTTAGGTTATTCCCTTGTTATTTCTTTTATCAAGATGAAAACTAGGCCTAAACGAGATTCCGACAAGGTCCTTCTAATGTTCCATTTTGATACGGAAAGAATTTTTAATCATTTACAATTACTTGAGAATTCAATCATATATATTTTTATCCTTCATTAGCTGTTTTTATTATTATAATTAAGTGTTATTTAGGAGATACTTACTCTTAAAATGAGATAGATGCGTATTGAATTCTTAATGAATGAAAGCAGGAGACATATGAGAATGAATATATATATATATATATATATATATATATATATATATATATATATGATGATGATGAATAAAACCACGAAGGGAAAAGAAACACAAAGTGGTGCTCAAGCGCTTTCGTCTAATGACATCCTCAGGAACCAATTTGTAACCACTTTGTGTTTCTTTTCCCTTCGTGGTTTTATTCATCATAAATAAGTTATTTTTCACGTGTTACTTTCGTGAAATAATTTTCATATATATATATGTGTGTGTGTGTGTGTGTGTGTGTGTGTGTGAAGGGGCACGAACTGTTACAGTATAATATTTGCTTCATTTCTGAGGCGAGTATTTCAAAAATGAAACTACAGTCGGAGATTAGCCCGTGGTGTCACCTGGGGTAAATGTGTTTTCCCCCAAAGACACAATTCCTGATTAGTCTCCCCCCCCCCCCCAAAAGCAAAAATTAACGCTGTGACTGGTTTGTAATAGGATTTAGTATTTAAATAGCAATTAGACCCGGAGCTTAATTAATTTTGTCGAAAGTTCGTGTGTATTTTGTTTGTGGACGTCGATCGTTGGACACTCCCCAATCGAATGAAGATTGGATTAATTATTCATAATAAATCAATGAGTTAGGAATTAAGGGTAAAAGTTTGGCTTTAGAAATTTTGTAATAAATTTTTTATTGGAGTTTTCACACTAATTATGAATGTATGAAATTATAATAATATTTTGAATGAATTAACTTAATTTTATATAACCTAAAATCATCATAAGTTCTTTAAGTAAATAATCGAAATTTTTAACTTGATAAATTTCTCTTTTAAAACTACCGTGAAGTAAATCAGGGAAAAAATTATTCCTAAAATAGCAAATCATATTGTTCTCTCGCGCAGTCAAAATAAATTGTAAATAAGTCTTTATCTCCCAAAGTAAGTAATTAATGTTCAATTTGCATCTTTTCACTAATAAATATTTCACACTTTTCAATCTCTGGATTTTTAGTTACTCTCGACAAAGAGAGAGAGAGAGAGAGAGAGAGAGAGAGAGAGAGAGAGAGAGAGAGAGTTGACAGAAGTAAATAGACACCTTCGATTATTTTTTTTTTCATACTTTTTGATATGATAATAAAAGTCAAGAAATAATAACAGATTTATTAAATAAATATATTTAGAATCGTGTTGTTTTTCCTTTTCCACCATGACTCACGTTATGGCATTCCATTGATGGGCTTTGTCATTTGTTTTTAAGGACAATATATATATATATATATATATATTATATATTATAATAACTTAAATTAAACTTTCAAGAAGAACGAGCGAGAATATCGTCTAAATGCTATTATTAAAGACAAGTAACAGAATGAAAAGAATTCCAAATACTTCTACAGGGAGATATATGAGGAAGCGGGAAAGCGCTCCACAATAAATATTTTGGTTTTATTAATTTCTTGCTCGGCTCGACTGAATACTTTGATAATGTCAGATAAGGTGCGTAGAATTCTTTCTCTTATCGTTTAATTTTAAGTTGTCATAAAGGACGCGATCCGCAATCGTTATTTGCGAATAATACAGACATGCGTTATAAAGCTGCGTCAGATAATATTATGCGTAATATCGCTTCTATATGTTGCGTGCTTATGAAAACAAATTGCTATTGTTTAATTTAATCAGGTTTTATATTAAGGTTTCTCTCTCTCTCTCTCTCTCTCTCTTCTCTCTCTCTCTCTCTCTTTCTTTCTTTCTCTCTCTCTCTCTCTCTCTCTCTCTCTCTCTCTCTCTCTCTCTCTCTCTCTCCATATATATTCTAGATATAGTGTATACGATGCTCCTAGAATTGAATTTCAGTATAATCAGAATTTGGTTGGCATCGCAATGAATTAAAATATAAGAAAAATATGTTTGAATAAAACTGGAAATGACTGGAATACCTTCACTTTTTTTAATTTCTAATAATTATTTTATACATAATTAAATTAATTAATTAAATTAACTTCATGTTAGGTTTCTACTTCTGTAACTTTAGTTTGTTGTTGTAATTTAAATAAATATTATAATTGGGTTTTGCGTCATATAAATATGAGAGATTAGTTAGCTGTGGGAAGAATACATATAAAATTTCATTAAAATGTCTATTAGTTCATATATATTTCAATTATGCATATATATATATATATATATATATAGGTGTGTACGTGTGTGTGTGTGTGTGTGTGTGTGTGTGTGTGTGTGTGTGTGTGTGTGATAAACCCCCTTCTTTCTAATCTAATACTGACATATATTTGCATTAATTTCTAGATGTATTACATTTCTTTACAAATATCCCTTATTTAAAGTGCCCCAAGTGTTTATTTCTAAATAAAGTACAGTATGTCCATATCACTTGAAACGTCCATACAATATACGAATGTATTTCTCCCTTTGTCCAGAAGCGGACAGCGCCTTCTTGGATTCCATAGATGCTCGTGAAGATAAGCGAGGTTGGATTCCCTTCCCGAGACGATATAAAAGGTTATACAAACGAATGGAATGATATCCGTAACTGCAATGCAATTGGCACTCGATGGCACACTTCGTCACGGGTACAATTGTTGAGGGTATATGTATCACGATATTTGCTTTTTCATTTACTGGCTTTAATGCATTCTTAAAAAAATGTCATTTGAAAGTCATCTGAAATTTTTAAAAAATAGTTAACAAATTGTCTTACGAACATATCGAAGGACGTTATCCTGTTGTTTTCAAAGTACATGATTTAAGAGGGAAGTGTCTCTTGACCGGGTTGCAAATTCAGTCGATTTTATTTTAGTTTCAACCACGATAATTAATGGGTAACTCATAGTTACTTATTACCGTAACAAAAAGTGTTTCTACATTTAAAAAACTTTTATGCTTCACCACATCACTCGACCCCACTTCCAGATTATCAGAAGCTGTGAAAACAAGTGATTCACGAGGAGCGAGATCTAAGTAAGCATTGAATATGTCATCTCGTTTGTAAGTAGATCTCAAGAATTTTAAAACAAGCGCTAATACGTGATAATTACGTGATAATTACGAATTATGAATTTTGTACATTAAATTATGTTTTTGTTACGTTTGTATTATACATTTCTTATATTTTTGCGGTAACTATTTTATTTTGTAAAAAACGCGACCAACGGCTAAAAAGAAAAAAAAAGTCCTTGGCAATCACGGTGTGGTGTGAATGACTTACGTATAATTAATAATTCAATCATACACTATTGTAACAAATGAAAGAAAGATTTCATATTAATAATGTCTTTTAAGTTTATTTATAATCAACATCGGCCTCATAATTTTAAGAATTCTATGTATACATATTCAGGATCAAGTAAAAATAAGCACCCCCAACCTTTTTTAGTTAGCTCGACGATTGGTTAGGTTAGGTCGTGATATTTTCGTTAGTTAGTCTTATAAAGCTAACTAAAAAAGGTTGGAGGTGCTTATCTTTACTTGATCCCATATTCATGCTTAAATAAAGGGAAAAATCTTCCAGAGGACATTCTTTCAAATTACTCTACTTTGAAATATCTGATAAGCTTTCACAATGTCTTTCGACAGTACTTTAAAAACTTACGTGACAGTAAGAGAAAAACAACGAGTAGAATGACAGTACTTCATCACAATGCAGGCAATTAAAGGACATTTTTCGCGGTGTCGAATTTCTTTATATATAATAATAAGACATAATTAATACCTTTGTTCACCTTCGCTATGTTTTTGTTGTTATCAAGACAAAAAGGTGAATATTTCGTTTAGTCATACAACTAAATGAGGTTTTTTTTCTTATCAAATACTTTATCTTACGCGAGATTATTCCTTTATTATAATTACAAATGAGATACCCAGTTCCATTACGGGAGAAATTGAGATCAGGTCTGACTTTCAGACAAGAGTTTGTTGGCTGACTTTCAAATGGAACAATAATATTTATAATACATAAGATGAAGTAGAGATTAAGTCTCTGGTTGAAGTCACGTGAATGCGATTTCGACAGGGTTCTGACTAAATTTCCATTCATACCTTTTTCCTCTATTTTCTTTTTATTTATGAATTGTATTTATTAAAATTTGATGGACTAACAATGTATGAACAATATATATATATATATACACACAAACTCAGAATGGTCCCTGAGAAACTTATATGTTAAACACAGACCGTGCATGGAACAAGGAACTCTTCTGGGAAAATTAAATCCACTATAGTCCGAATAAGTAATGGTAAATGACAAATACCATAGTTTTTCTTTTTCATGATGCAAGCCCGACGAGGGAAGCTATATTTATGGGACCTCTTTGCGAGAGACCCGTTGCCCACGTCGGGCTTGCATCATGAAAAAGAAAAACTATGGTATTTGTCATTTACCATTACTTATTCGGACTATAGTGGATTTAATTTTCCCAGAAGAGTTCCTTGTTCCATGCACGGTCTGTGTTTAACATATATATATATATATATATATATAATATATATATATATATATATATATATATATATATATATATATTATATATAATCTGATGGCTCCTGCTTCAAATTATAAACATTATAATGATATACAGCACACAGCTCATTAAACGCTTTTTTAAAATTCTAGTTTACATAAAGGGCAAATTATAACATCAATTTAGCTGACGTTTTTGTGATACAAAACTTATTTAAATCTGAAGACGTGAAATGGATAAACAACTTTTACATTTTGATCCACTAAAATCCATATATGAAAGACTTTATCGGCTGACACACACACACACACACACACACTTACACGCACAGATATATATATATACACACACACACACACACACACACATATAGGTGCTGGGTAAGTGTGCGGTCTACCTACGATTGGTTAGGTTTAATCATGATATTTTCGTTAAAACTAACGAAAATATCATGACTAAACCTAACCAATCGTCAAGGGCGATTGACAATGGGATGTAAACAAACAATTAGTAAACAAGATAGGAAGCTATAATTAAAAGGTAGACCTCCGAATCGTAGGTAGACCGCATACTTAACCAGCACCCACATATATATATATATATATATATAATATATATATATATATATATAAGCGAAGTAAAATCGTTGAATACAAAAGTAAAACAAATATTGTAAACGAATCATTTATGAATGGATACGAAATAAAAATCTCTAAAACGGGAGAAACTGTATTTATATAAAATTTTGTTTAATACCGATGAAATGATAGGTAGCGTAGTATCGTTTACATACACAAAATATATCAGGGATCAAATGTAGAATTCGGACCCCAGCCTTCTTTAGTTAGCTTTATAAGGCTAACTAACGAAAATATCACGACCTAACCTAACCAATCGTTAGGTTAACTGTACGCCCTTGACGATTGGTTAGGTTAGGTCATGATATTTTCGTTAGTTAGCCTTATAAAGCTAACTAAAGAAGGCTGGGGTCCGAATTCTACATTTGATCCTATATCAGCATACTCTTAATAATGAGTTTGTGAAGCCGAAGAATTTTAATTGCACGAAATTCGTATGTTTTCAATTTTATTTCAACCTATTAATACTCAGCTATTTCATATATAGGTACTCGCGTGTATTATATTCAAGCAGACATAAAAGTAAAAGGAATTAGCCAGTCTAAATTTCTATATATATAAACATTTATGTACGCGAGACGATGCGTGACGAGTCCTTCATACATCGACTACGTATCACATGACGCGCATCGTAAACATATTCCTCACCTCTTAAAACTCTTAAAAAAAAAAAATACAAACTGAAATGAAATAAATTAAATATATTAATTAATTTGGCTCTCCCTACCTTCCTTTCTCGTTTCTTTTGAACTACATGCATCCTTCATACGATTTATGCTAATGAGAACAGGAAAATTAATTAGTAAGCATAATGCTAACCTGTTAATGGAATATCACAGTCCAGATTTATGAACTGTTATAATGATGTAGAATCTGCATAATATGTACCCATATATATATATATATATATCTCCATGTTTACAGAATATATATATAATATATATATTATATATATATATATATATATATATATATATTCTGTAAACATGGAGATAATTTTGAATTCTTTATATTTTGTTTGTTCACAAAATTTAAAGTTTTACCTTGAATCGAAGCGAATAATGCAAAGGAGGAGTGACAAGGAAATTTGATTACAGAATGACTTGACGCCAAATGTAATTGATAAAAGCGATCCTGTAACGTCTCGAGTTGATTTTCCTTTTCTTTTACGAGAGGCGCAAATTTAAATTTCCAACATAATATATGAATAACTGAATGTTACTTTTATTTTGATGGAACGACTTATATGGTCGAAACTACTTGTTCCTTCGTAAGATTTCCATGTAGCGCATACGCCTACCCGATAGCCCTAAGGATACAAATACGAGGATGGTGGTGTTCTCCTATATTAGAATAGGCAGGGGGTATAATTTGTCAGGTATGTTTGTCTGTCTGGTTCATACCACCTGCTGATTCCTGCTTAGTCACGAGCAGGACTCAGCAGGTAGCCAAAGAGTCGGGATCAGCAGGGAAGATCCTTTTGGTAAGGAAGTAAGTCAAGGATTGGAAACGGCTGTGTTGATTCTTAGCTTTAAAATAAAAAAGTTTTTAGGGGCAGTTTGTCTATACTTCGAAAGGAAATTTAGGGCGTCAAGAGAGGAAATAAATGTGCATATAAATAAGGGAATCGTATCTGAGGGTTTGTTGCCGATAGTTTAATTCCACAAAAGAATGGTGATACGGACTAATAAGACCTGGTTTTTTATCAAGTTTTCACAGACGAATTCTTTCCATTTTCAATCCCGTCAATGTATTTATTTTATTTTATTTCATGTAACTTTAAGGTTTCATTCATTTATTTATGCACATAAAAATATTCGCGATGTAATTACCAATTAAAAATTAAATCGTAATATACATATATATATATATATATATATATATATATATATATATATGTGAAAACTGCATCAAGGATACTGAATTAGCATTGCTGGACTACAACATATACAGAGCAGATAGAGTGGCTAGACGAGGGGGAGGGTGTTGCATCTACGTGAAAAACACATACACATGTGAAGTGGAGGTAAACAAATCAAACAGCACAGTCGAAGTTATTATATTAGAAGTAAAAGAACTGAACCTAATCATTATGAACATCTACAGACCACCAAACACCACAAAAAGTAAATTTCAATTTGCTACAAATAAAATAGAAAACATATTAAAATTACTTGAAACTCCAGCAACAAATATTCTAATTTGCAAATATATTTAATTTCCTATTCATAACATGGAAGAAAAATGACGAAGTTATATATGTCGAGAAGTTTCATGGCAACATTACAAAAGATGATAGAAAGCAAGCAACAATGCTATTAGATATTATGGAACATTACACCCTTACCCAGGAAATCTGTGACGCCACGAGAAAAGAGAACGTTTTGGATTTAATCTTGACAAATAACAACGAGATAATAATAAATAAAAAAGTAACGTACACAAAGTTCTCCGACCATAACCTCATCGATATACAACTGAAGTTAGCACCCAGAGGTCCGAAAACGCATCCTAGAGAGGCAGATGGAATATTTGAAGGCTTAAGCATAAATTCAAAGAAAGTAAGTTGGGAAAACGTAAATAAAGATTTAAAGGAGGTAAATTGGGAATTTCTACTTCACGAGAACACTCCACAAGAGATACTATGTATAATAAGCTCGAGAGGAAAATCAGGACACTATTCAGGCAACGAAGACAAACCGTAAAACATCACAGATGTAGAGCTGATGCAAAGAGACTCAAACTAGAGAAAAAACTTGGCGAAATAGAAATGGACCTAAAGCAAACATTCACACATAAGACAAACGAGGAGGAAAACAAGGTAGCGGAAAACATAAAAATAACCCAAAATACTTCTACACGTTTGTGAAAAGGAAAATGCAGTGTAAGGAGAGTATTGGTCCGTTGATAGACGGGAAGGCCGAATACACAAATGACTCGAAAGAAATAAGCGAACTGCTTAGGGAACAATTTAACTCTGTGTTTAGC
The DNA here is from genome assembly GCA_023014485.1 of Bathynomus jamesi. NCBI lineage: Eukaryota > Metazoa > Arthropoda > Malacostraca > Isopoda > Cirolanidae > Bathynomus > Bathynomus jamesi. The sequence continues at coordinate 752,782 of JAJOZX010000439.1, read as the reverse complement.
ACCCCTAAATCCGAGATAAAAGTAGAAAACGCAGATGAATTTTTCGATATAGATACAAATCAACCAAGAACAAATTCCGGCACAAGATGCGAGATGCGAGACAGAGATGCGAAACAATTCAGCGCCAGGGCCAGACACATGGAGTGCCACGTTTCTGAAGAAATGTAAAAAGAGTATTGCCAAACCGCTATACTTACTATGGAGGAAATCACTCGACACAGGACAAATTCCACTTCCCTTAAAGAACGCGAACATTGGCCCCCTATTTAAAGGTGGTAACAGACCAATGCCCAAGAATTATCGGCCAGTGGCTCTCACCACACACCTTATAAAGTGTTTCGAGCGTATAATTAGAGGCAAAACTACCTACTACCTACAAGAAAAAGACTTATACACCCCAAACCAACATGGCTTCAGAGCTGGAAGATCATGTCTATCACAGCTACGAGAAAGTACTAGAAACATTGTGTCGAGGACAAAACATAGATGTTATACAGGGTGGGCGGAAAGTAGCTCCCTATTTTGGATTGGTAAAAAAATACGTATATTATCCATTTATTTCAGAAGAAATAATATGAAAAGGTAGGCATACATGGTAGGTTTTCTCTAAAATTCAATGTGGGCTCCAACTCTTTCCACCAGCTTCTGGAGCCGCCCAGGAATGGCGTCCACTGACTTTAGCAGGAACTCCGGCGGGATGGAGGACATGACTTCCCGAATTCGGTCCTCCAGTTCTTCCAATGTCCTCGGTTTGGTGCGGTAGACTTCTTCCTTTACCCACCCCCAAAGAAAGAAGTCGCACGGTGTCAAGTCGGGGCTCCTGGCTGGCCATTGATGTGGACCACGACGACCCATCCAACGCCCAGGGAAGTGGGCATCCAGCCACTCACGGACAACAAGAGCGAAGTGCGGAGGGGCGCCATCTTGCATAAATATCAGATCGTCGATGTTCTCCCATGTGCTGACAACCGGCCAGACCTCGTTTCGCAACATAGCAAGGTACCGCTCAGCATTCATGGTGTTGCGCAGAAGGAACGGGCCCACAACCTGATCTGAGGTCATACCACACCACACCGTTACACTGAACCGATTCTGCCGTTTTTCAGCGGTAACCGTGCGACTTCTTTCTTTGGGGGTGGGTAAAGGAAGAAGTCTACCGCACCAAACCGAGGACATTGGAAGAACTGGAGGACCGAATTCGGGAAGTCATGTCCTCCATCCCGCCGGAGTTCCTGCTAAAGTCAGTGGACGCCATTCCTGGGCGGCTCCAGAAGCTGGTGGAAAGAGTTGGAGCCCACATTGAATTTTAGAGAAAACCTACCATGTATGCCTACCTTTTCATATTATTTCTTCTGAAATAAATGGATAATATACGTATTTTTTTACCAATCCAAAATAGGGAGCTACTTTCCGCCCACCCTGTATATACAGACTTTACTAAAGCCTTCCATAAATTAGACCTTGGAATTATAGCACATAAACTTAAGAATACAGAATTACTGGAAAGCTGGGAAGATGGATATTTAATTTCTTGACGCAAAGAAAAACAAAGAATGGTGGTAAATGGAGTCAAATCGGAAGTCTCGGAAGTAGAGAGCGCTGACCCACAAGGAACAGTACTAGTTCCCTTGTGTTCATAATAATGATTGCAGATATTGATGCAGATATCAATGACAGTATTGTATCATGTTTCGCAGATGACACAAAGATATGTAAGGAAATATTGAACGAAGGTGACATAGAAAGATTACAAAACGACATTGAAACATTATTCCATTGGGCAGAAGACAACAATATGAAGTTCAACGAAGAAAAATTCCAACTTGTAAGATATGGTAATAACAAGGAGCTACAGAAAAAAAGAGTACCAAACTCTGCAAGCCAAACAGATAACACCAAATCCACAAGTCAAGGATCTTGGAGTAATAATGTAGTCGAATGCAGAATTCAGAGAGCACTATAACATCAAAATTACAACGGCTAGAAAAATAATGGGAATCATCTGGAGGAGCTTCCGCACCAGAGAAGCAAACATCATGCTCAAATTATGGAAGAGTCTAGTCCTACCAATAATTGAGTATTGCTCAGTACTCACAAGTCCATACAGAAACGAGACATTGTGAACATTGAAGCCATACAAAGGATTTTTACGTCTAAGATAGAAGAAACGGAGGGTGAAGACTACTGGTCTCGACTACAATCCCTGGAACTCTACTCTCTCGAAAGAAGGCGCAAGCGGTACACAATAATATACATATGGAAAATACTTGAGGGCTCTGTCCCTAACCTTAGAAATGAAATAGAAACAAACTGGAATGAGAGAAGAGGCAGGTTTTGTACGGTCCCAGCTGCGGTAGGACAAGGGGCCATGAAAACGAGGGTGGAAAATACCCTCAGAATAAGTGGCCCAGAGCTTTTCATTGTCCTACCAAAAGAAGTGAGGAATCTCCAGCACACCGACCTGAATAACTTCAAGGGCCAGCTGGATAGATTCCTGTGCAAAGTCCCTGACCAGCCATGCGTGGCTGGTTACGATGGCAGAGGAGATCCGAGAGCAATTCCCTCGTTCACCAAATCCCGCAAATGAGGGGGGATGCTGCAGAGGGGTCGACCGCAGGTCGATCCTGAACCGTCGTTCGAACTCACCTAACGTAACCTAAAGTAAATATATATATATATAATATATATATACACACAGTGTGTGCATAGCTCTATATATATATATATGCAAAAATTGCCTCCAATATCATGCCTATTAATGTGGTTCCAAAAAATTTCAAAAATGTTCAAGTGCTCACTCGGCATTAGGTTTTTTTTAGAGAGAAAACTCTCCATGCCAAATTTAACGACAATCCATAAACGTTTAGGAGTTGCCAAATGACCTTAAAGTTTCCCCACATGGAATTGAGGGCTCCAGTCACGCGCTCTGGCTCCCCGGTCCCCCTTACTAAAAGATAGTATTATTCCCTTAAAGTGGGGGTGGGCTTACACCATGCCAACAGTTGCTCATTGTTGCATGGATTCGGCGGCTCCCATCAGTGTGGCCTTTCGTGGGTTCTTGACTCTCCAACTGTAGTCTTCAACCATCTGAAGAAGGTGCTGCCGCTGGCTCTCGTCCCTCACCAGAATTCTGTTGTACTCGATAATCAAGGTTACTTCCTTCTCAGCGCAGTCGTTGACCACCTTCAAGCTGTCCACCTTCTCCCTTCCATCCTTAAAGACGTTCAGATCCACCCACTTGTCAGGATCCTCTTTCAGGAAGGAGACATCCTCCACCAAATCGGTGAAAATCTCACGTGATCTGGATGTCATGCCAGTTTCTCTTCGAAGTGCTTGACGTTCCTTCCAGTTTCTTTCTTTAGACACTTGACCATCTGGGCCTTGGTATATAGGGGCACCTCATCAAGAAGAAAGTCAAACCAAATTGTTACAAGGAGTTATAAGGAGTTACAAGGACAAAAGGAAACCTCAAAGACCTTTCCGTCCATTCGGGGAGGTTCCTACTATTAAAACTACCGCATTTTTAAATTATTCTAGCAGTAGTAGAAAACTGGATAGAAAAGTATAAGGCTCTCTCCCCACCCCTCTACTCCCTTCCCTCCAGAGGCGGGTACAGGAAAAAGTTGAAAATACCTTCACCCTGGAAAAGTAACCAAGGAAATTTTACAGGAAAGAGAATATATAAACTAGATCTACAATTACGCTATGCACACATAGAAATCGTACACTAGATAAGACGGTTGTATAAACTAACATAATATATTTGCGCTGAACGTATATCAACTACTTGGTCGTCACAAAAACCTCGAACATATGTTTTGATTTTATACAAAATATTTACAGCTCTATTTACCTAGGCCAACGAAGACCCCATGGCCCACCCCAAGCTAGCCCCAAAAGGCTTAAGCAAACTCTTCATATCTACACCCATGTACACGCAAAACCATTACGCTGGCAAAGTGATGAAATGCTCCTGCAGGAAAGGGGTTGAAACAGGAATTGAGGACGGAAATCAGATTTTCTACACCATGCCCTCACCCTTCACATACACCCAGCCACCCAGGAGAAAGAAGAGATAAAAGAAATGTGACGGCAGAAATGCAACTTTACCTTACCATGCATTATTTTTTTCATTTGGAAATTATGTATTTCTACAAAATACTTATCTTGTCTATTAACAAGACAGACAAGTGTGTGAACGTCTTTTCTGTAATTGAGTGTCTGTCATGTGTATGTGTCTGCCAACTCTTTGAATGTCACCGAGTTTCAACTTGGGTCTCCCTCCTTGAAAGGTGTTTATGTGGCAAGTGATATATTGAGTCGTTTGTACTTCGCGGTGTTGTGCCACCACAAAGCAAAGAAAATATCTTTCTGGCGAGGAATATCAGTGGAAGGGCCCTGTATTAGCCCTGTGTATTTGTCCCTTATGGAGAATGAGAGTATTTCGTGGGTGATCACACATTTTTGCTTCAAGAGTCTTCCGCTTGGAGGTATTTATGAGACAAATGATAAAAAAAATGGGTTGCTCAATGGTTGACCATGCTATATGGCGCGCAATCAACCAGAGACGTCACTCTAAAGTGGAGGTAAGAATAAGTGTAGCAATAATTGTCTAAACAAGCTGCTGCAGAGTTATGTTATAATACTATTTTCGAAATACTCATCTAATCGATTCTTAACCCTCTAACGCCGACTGGGTCGAATACGTAGCGTTTCAAATACACACATTTAAACTTAACCCTACAAAAACGTTCGGCGTTAAAGGGTTAACTAATCGATTCTGCCAGTAAACTTCTTCATTTTCATTTCATTTTCATTTTCTTAAATTATGTTATATGTTGGGACAGTCTTAAACCCTATTTACCTTTGTCCAGCCTATTTTCAAACATGTTTACACTTTGGCTTGAAATAACCTCCGAGGGAAGTTGATTCCAGATATTAACTATTTTATAGGAAAAGAAATTATCACAGATAGAGGTTCCAATTTAAAGTCATTATTTCTCGTCGGACTGATACTAAATGAGAATAATTTCCTGTAATCTACCCTCTCTATTCCATTTATTAGTTCTTCTCCTAGTACCAGAGGTGCCTAATATAAAAATTTCAGTTCAGTTAGAGCAGTGGTAAATATGAACATTACTAAATTTATAGTAAGTATAATTTATTGTAATTTTGGCAATGTTTTAAAGTTAAAAACTCTTCCAAAATTTCAAAAATAAATAAATAAACAAAGAAAAGGCATAATTTTTTATTTGATCTGAAATAAATACTTGTAAATTATTTAGACACGAGTTTTGTTTTAACAAAAATTAATTTTTTATTACCAAAAAAAAAATTTCGTGCGCTCAAAAAAAAAAAAACCTCAAAAAGGCACTCACTGAAGTCCTTGAGTTTGAGTACCTAGTCATTGTTGAAAGTGAGCACTTTACGTTTTGTGTAATAGATTTTGCCTGATAGATGGCGAACGCCATAAAGTGAGAAATGGATTTTAAAATAAATAAATAACCAAACGGCGGAATCTTGTGAGAAGTGAGTGAAAGAAACCGCCTCAGGCAGTGAAAGATGAGAAGGAGGCACTGGTCGGGTCTCGATTCAAATTACTGAGAGTTCTCCGAGATCAGAAGCAGTAAGGTCAGGAGTGAAGCTTCCGAATAGCTAATTAAATTTAAAGGAAGCCTACTCGACTACCTGAATAGTATTTATTTTTAAAGATAAAAATAATTACAGTATATCTGGTGTATTGAATTAAAATATTAAATGTATTATACTGTAGTTATATTAATGAAAAGAAATTTTATCATATTAATGAAAGCAAATGCTCATGTTTTGATACTGTCATCAAGTGAAAATATGTAACGATTAAGTTCATCTCATGACTGGAACAGAAGGAAAGAATAAGCAATGATAGAAAAAATTTCAAAACATAAGAACAAGGTGGGCCCGAAAAACATATTCAAGTTTTTCATTGGCTACGGGTTGTTAGGCCGTGTTTGTGATAGTGGCGGATCTAGGAATGGGAGGCGGACCACTTTAAGGGCGCCGTCGGATCCAAAGCTCCTTATACTTTTACAATACCAGTGCTAAGACAAAAAACACATTGTTTTACATCGGATTGGGCATATGTTATTCAGGCTGATCGGGGCTCCGAAATAGGTATCTAGAGCCAAAAGGCGGGGGGCGCCTCCTAAATCCGCTATTGGTTTGTGAAGTGTATTCAGAAAGCTTTTAAAATAATTAAATAAGGATTCATTCTCTCTCTCTCTCTCTCTCTCTCTCTCTCTCTCTCTCTCTTCTCTCTCTCTCTCTCTCAAAATTACTTTTCTTCTTGAGATACAAATTAGAGTGGTTCTTCGGGTATTTGTCAGACTGTAAACAATAATTATTATTATTACGATTATCATGACAACTATCAGGTCAATGAGGGGTTTGGAAAAAAGGAGAGAGGCAGGGTCCATATCCAGAAGGGAAAAGGAAGTAAGTGGTTTATGTTGGGAGTAAAAGCTTTGAACAAATAAACTTAGGCAAAATATAGTAAAATTTTAACATAAATAAGATAGGCCATAATGTGTTATGTTAAAAATGAGATAGCTTACGTGACTCTCAACAGGTACAGCATCTGGGATCTGGGCTAAACTACGCATGCGCGGCAGTCAATTATAATTGCGTCTACATTTGGAACCAATTGCATTCCTTGTTACGGGTGACGTCAAATTACGCCTGGCTTTTCAATCATTAGTGTCCTTATTTTCATTAACGTCAGAATGCGTCTTTAATTTCCACCTATCGTGCTCTTGTGAAGACCTACCCCAGTCAGATCTTTCTGCTATATCTGAGTGGGACAGAGAAAGTGCGTCCTTAGTGCGTCATATGGATAAGGAGTTCGTTGAACGGAATCCAACCAAGAGGAGGAGGATCTGTCTCCCAGGGACCAGGGTTGACAGAGTTAGAGACGAAGTGGACAGGATTGACAGTGCCTCCCGTCACTCGATGTTGGTGACGATAGTAGGGGGCAACGACTCGTATAGGCCAGATACGAGAGTGCCTGACCTTTTGGAGAGATATAGGGGGTTAATTAGGTCCCTGAAGGCGAGGTCAGATAGGTCTTTAGTTCTAGGTATTATCCCTAGGCACGGTTTGGGTCTTAGGATTATGTCTAAAACGATATTTTTGAATACTAAATTAGAAGAGATTTGTGCTGAGGAAAATGTACCCTTCGTAAAGCTGTGGTCAGAATTCAGTGATCCTAGCCTTTTTATAAAAGATGGGGGTGCATTTTAATGAAATAGGTAATGCTAGGCTAGGTAGGTTAATTGACGAAAACGTACGAAAGCTGTATAGATCGAAGCCGCCTTTAAACGTTGTGGGTCCGGGGAACGCGGGCCCGACGTGAAAAATAGTTTACAACGCCGGCCTGTGGTAAAAAATAACTTAAACGTGTTTTATTGTAACGCACGTAGTATTAGAAATAAATTAAACGAACTTAAAGCGATAATTTATTCCGGCAACTACGATATAGTTGCTATCACTAAAACGTGGTTAAATACCGTGACTCTGGACTTGTTAGGAGAACTTGATATACCGGGTTTTAAACTCTTTACTAATGATAGGTTACATAGGTTTAGTGGCGGCGTTTTGCTGTACATTCGTAATTCCCTTAGGGCTATCGAGGTTAAGATAGATTTTCCGGCAGCAATTAATGCGATATGCGTTGAAGTTAGGGCGTGTAGTATTAGTTTCAATTTTGTTGTTGTTTATAGACCTCCCGTTCAACCCCTCGATACCGACACTAGATTTTATTCACTTCTTGGTAACTTTATTGACAATCGGAATAGTATAATTGTCGGAGACTTTAACTGCCCAAATGTTAACTACGAGACTTTTACTGGTAATGAGGAGGGTTTGAGATTGATTGAGTTCATGGAAGATAATTTTTTACGACAGATGGTTACCGAACCAACGCGCGGTGACAATATTTTAGATTTGGTGAGGACGAACGGCGAAAATATAGTCGATGGTTTAGAAGTAGGCGAGAGTTTAGGATGTAGTGATCATCAAATTCTTAGGTTTGTTATTGATTGAAAACACTAAGGATAGTAACTTAATAGACGTCCATGATTTTCGTAGGGCAAATTTTGGAGCTTTTGAAGAATAGGGACCCCAGCCTTCTTTAGTTAGGCTTATAAAGCTAACTAACGAAAATATTACGACCTAACCTAACCAATCGTTAGGTTAACTGTACGCCCTTGACGATTGGTTAGGTTAGGTCATGATATTTTCGTTAGTTAGCCTTATAAAGGTAACTAAAGAAGTCTAGGGTCCCTATTCTTCAATAGCTCCCAAATTTTGATAGTTTTGCGGATACGATGAGATTAGTGGACTGGGCTAACGTATTTATGGGTAATGACACAAATTTGCATTCGGAGGCGTTTAAAGAAAGTTTTATGAATATTGAAAGGGAGTTTATTCCTCGTAGGCCCAAGCGCGCTAGAAATCATGGTAGGCCCAAGTGGTGGACTAGGGAAATAGGCAAGTTCATAAACGAGTGTAACAGAGCGTATAGACTTAATAAGCGCAATGGCACGGCAGCTAACTTTAATAGATATATCGAGCTTAGACGTCAGGTTAAAAGATCAGTTAGGAATGCTAAGCGTAATTTAGAGATACTTATAGCTGCTGATAGTAAACAACCCAAAAAAGTTTTTTGAATATGTCAATAATCGTAAGCCGATAAAAGATAACATAGGTCCTCTAGTGGATGTTAACGGCGCTTTCGCTTCTGACGCTCAGGCGATGGCGGGTATTTTGAATAACTTTTTTGCAACAGTTTTTACCGTAGAAGACGTCAATAATGTCCCCGACGTGGACGATATCGTTCCATTTAGTAGCGAGACTATTTTGGATGAAATAACTGTTTACGAGGGTGAGATTGCGCATTATATCGATAGGCTAAAAGTTAGCAAGACTCCAAGCCCTGACGTTTTTTATTTCAGACATTTGAAAGACGTTATCGTAGGCCCCTTAACGAAGATTTTTAATCAGTCACTCGAAACGGGGATTATTCCTGAAGACTTCAAATTAGCTAACGTCACGCCCATTGCCCATTTTTAAAAAAGGCGACCGCACAGTACCTAGCAATTATAGGCCCATTAGCTTAACGTCAATTGTGGGTAAACGTTTGGAATCCGTAGTTAGGGATCGTATCATCGATCACTTAGAAAGTAGAGATTTGATTAATAGTAGTCAGCATGGGTTTCGACGCCATAGATCTTGTTTAACTAATTTGTTAGAATTTTATAAAGAAATAGTGCGCGAATACGATAGGCATAGACCGACTGACGTTATTTATTCCTCGTAGGCCCAAGCGCGCTAGAAATCATGGTAGGCCCAAGTGGTGGACTAGTGAAATAGGCAAGTTCATAAACGAGCGTAACAGAGCGTATAGACTTAATAAGCGCAATGGCACGGCAGCTAACTTTAATAGATATATCGAGCTTAGACGTCAGGTTAAAAGATCAGTTAGGAATGCTAAGCGTAATTTAGAGATACTTATAGCTGCGGATAGTAAACAACCCAAAAAAGTGTTTTGAATATGTCAATAATCGTAAGCCGATAAAAGATAACATAGACCCTCTAGTGGATGTTAACGGCGCTTTGGCTTCTGACGCTCAGGCGATGGCGGTTATTTTCAATAACTTTTTTGCAACAGTTTTTACCGTAGAAGACGTCAATAATGTCCCCGACGTGGACGATATCGTTCCATTTAGTAGCGAGACTATTTTGGATGAAATAACTGTTTACGAGGGTGAGATTGCGCATTATATCGATAGGCTAAAAGTTAGCAAGACTCCAAGCCCTGACGTTTTTTATTTCAGACATTTGAAAGACGTTATCGTAGGCCCCTTAACGAAGATTTTTAATCAGTCACTCGAAACGGTGATTATTCCTGAAGACTTCAAATTAGCTAACGTCACGCCCATTTTTAAAAAAGGCGACCGCACAGTACCTAGCAATTATAGGCCCATTAGCTTAACGTCAATTGTGGGTAAACTTTTGGAATCCGTAGTTAGGGATCGTATCATCGATCACTTAGAAAGTAGAGATTTGATTAATAGTAGTCAGCATGGGTTTCGACGCCATAGATCTTGTTTAACTAATTTGTTAGAATTTTATAAAGAAATAGTGCGCGAATACGATAGGCATAGACCGGCTGACGTTATTTATTTAGATTTTAAAAAGACGTTCGATACAGTTCCGCATAGAAGATTAATTCCGAAAGTTAAAGCTCATGGTATACGCGGTCAGGTAGCTAACTGGTTAGAGGAATGGCTTCGTGCTAGGAAACAGAGGGTCGTTGTTAATGGTAGTGAATCGGGGTGGTTGGATGTAGGTAGCGGTGTCCCACAGGGTTCAGTGTTAGGCCCATTGCTATTCGTAATTTACATTAACGACATAGATGTAGGATTGACTAGTAACGTGTCAAAATTCGCGGACGATACTAAAATAGGCGGTAAGGTTGTTAATGAGGACGATAGAAATAGGCTCCAAGACGATGTAAATAAGATTATAGAGTGGACGGATAAGTGGCAGATGCAATTTAACGTTGACAAATGTAAAGTTTTGCATATAGGTTCTCGTAACAATACTTACACGTACACGATGGATAATTGACAGTTAGCGAGCGTTGACGAGGAAGTAGATTTAGGCGTACGCGTATCTAAGGATTTAAAAGTTAGTAACCTGTGCCTGGAGTCTTGCGCAAAAACTAATAGGATGTTTGTTAGGCTTCATAGGGCGTAATTTTTAATTTAAATCGAAGGATATTATATTGCCCTTTTACAAGTCCCTAGTCAGGCCTCATTTAGAATATGCTGTTCAGTTTTGGTGCCGGTATTTGCGTGAGGATATTGATAGGTTAGAAAGGGTTCAGCGTCGTGCCACAAAACTAATTCCGTCATTGCGGAACAAGCCTTATGAATATAAGATTAAAGAGTTAGACTTGCATTCACTCGAAACTAGGAGATTAACGATGGAGCTTAATGAAGTTGTTTTCAAAATCGTTAATAACATCGATAACGTAAATTTTGACAACCTGTTCACTTTCGATAATAGCAATACTCGTAATAACGGATTTAAGTTGCGTGGCAGACGTTTCATTACTAATATCGCTAAAAACGTCTTTACGTTTAAAGTAATTGATAAATGGAATAATCTTCCCGCGTCAGTCGTTAACTCTACCAGCGTTAATATGCTTAAGAACCGTTTAGATAGGCATTTTAAAAATATTAACGTTGTTTAAAATAAAAAACAATTAGTAACAGGAGCTCTGAGGGTGGTGGTCGAGGATGAGTCTGTTGACGATTAATGCCAGCTTGTGACATGCCAGCGTGTGATATGCCAGCAAAAAAATTATTATAAAAAAAAAATTAGACTAACACGAACGTAGATGTAGCTCGTAGCGTAAACTAACCCACTTTTTGTTTAACTTTCCCTACTTTTTTTTTTTCTTATCCTCTCTTTACTTGCATATCTGTAACTTTATTTACTTGCATGTCTGTAGTTTGCATGGTATGACAGTGAGTTAAGACTGTGTTTGCATGGTTTGTAAGCGTTCTTATTTTACTTCTTTTCATCTTTCACCGCTCTCCTATTCTCTTCGACTATTTTTCTGACTTGTCGGCAGTGGCCGGCGGATGACGATGGTGAGTCTTTTTTCTCTTTTTCTGAATGAATGTTAACCCACGAGTGATCGGTGTTGCTATTTAACCCCTTATTCTCTTCTCTTAACCCCCTACTCTTTCCTTTCTCTCGGGCTAACCTTAGAGTGGATCTTAGGGTCTTTGTTAGCCTTAGCTTCTGTAGATTACGAAACTCTTGTGTGAAATTGTATATGATACCACACCATCTTCATGTCTTAACTATATCCTGTATTAATTCATTAACATTCAACACTGAACGTTTTTGTAGGGTTAAGTCTAAATGAGAGTATTTGAAACGGTACGTATTCGAGCCATTCGGCGGTAGAGGATGAAATGTTCACGTTCGTCCTATGACTGGTGATATTCGTCCAATTAACTTCGTCACCACTACTCCACGAACGGGTCACCGGGGGCCTCACCCGGGGAAAACCCCTTATCCAACACTTGCAATGTCGCAATCTTCCTTCATTTTCAACACTGTAATGCTGCAAAGAGATGGGTCATCCACCGACATGAGCTTGCAAATGGATGGAATCATATATTTGCATCCATACTACTGAGAAGTCCCTCACTGACGCACAGACTCACCTTTGAAGAATAAATCATTATAGAACTCTCAAATTTACCAAATGTGAAATTTTAACTCCACATTATTTCCTTTCCCCCCCCCCCCTCATATACTTGGTTTCACTTGGTAACAATTTCCCTGTATAAGTTTAATGCCACATAACATTTTCTAAATAAATGCGAATGATATTTGATTTAAAGTTTCATTTTAAATGCCTCCGAAGTCTTTCTCTAATTTTTACAACTAGGAAAGTACGACAGAGCTACAGTTTAGATTATCTTCTGGGTCAGAGTACCAGGAAATAAGAATAAAAGTGGAAATTAGTTTCACTGATGTTAAAGTGAGCTTTTTTCATTTGATCATTTAAATACAGTAGATTATCTGTTGTGACAGTAAATTACGGAAAAAATTCCTTGCCATCTATCAACATAATACAATATATATACTGACTAATGTTATTCTACTATTTAGATTGCTGTTGCTTCTTATCGGGTACAGAATGTTTCAATTCCTTTCTCTCCCTGGAACTATATCGCACAAAAGGTCATGATTAAGGCCAAAGGAAATCGAGGGTTTTTTCGTATCAGTTTGGTGGAATTAAAGAATGTCTTTCGTGTATTGGCCTCTGAGTTTGCAAGGTCCAATTTTAGCAAACTATGACAGGGGTCGGGATCCTTCAACAGCTTGAGAACCACATTAGGTCATATAAATAAAATATGGGGAAAAAGGACCGAAGGTATAAATATATTGCTTTATTTTATTGTTTTATAATAATGTAACAAACACATTTATATTGACTAGTGATAAATGCATAATTTAATTAAAATAAGGAGCTTGTCTGTCTTGTAATAGGAATAATAAAAAATTAAAACAACACTAATAATAATAATGATGATATTATAGGAGTATTAGCCATAATATTAATATATGAAAAAACATACTGCATTGCATTATTAGGAAAAACTATCTTATAGCGACTGGACATTAGGAGTTACTTTGTAACTTTCAGTTTGATCAGAGCTTTCAAATTTTTATTATTCATTCTGTTACGGTATTTGTTCTTCAAAAAGTTCATAATAGAAACGTTCATTGACAATTGCATATCAAACGATCAATTTTTAGATGTCCCAAAGTTAATTACGCTACAGTTATAATATGCCTCACCTATCTGTATCTTTGTAACTTTAAGATCGTATCATGATTTGTATTGTTCACCATTTTTCTTTCCTATTATTTCTATTAGCATTTTCTATTATTTCAAAGATTATTTTTATTTGTAATGACAGAGTTAACTGAATGCAATATTATTTTATTTTCCACAAATTCTATATATATTTGACATTTTCCTATGTAAAACTAGAAATGAATCTCAAAGATTTTTGCCTGAAAAGCTGTCATGCTTCCCAACGGAATATTTAGATAAGAATACCGTAATTAAATTACAAAAAATAAACGTTAATCCCGACATTGTGTAAATTAGTATGGATGTAATGTATCTCTTATCATCTTATGTGATGTATTCTTTCTTCATATTTACGTAGTTATCGGGAAGAGAATGCTAGCAGCGAAATATAATGGATTCCAGAAATACCTCACGACTCTTCTAATCAATCCCTGGTTGGTTCTTTCATACGCATGATTTCTCATGATTTTCAATAGCAGCCATTATGTTGAAAAACCCATATGCTTCTCGTTTCCAAACCCGCTACAAGAATGGGTCTCCGGAGCCATCTACTGAATAAACTAGGTGTATGTTTCTCGACACATTATTTTATATTTAAAAGAATTTGTATAACATATCTGTCTGTTTTTCTGCAGTCCCACCACTCTCTCTCTCTCTCTCTCTCTCTCTCTAACTAGTATATATATATATATATCCTTTTTCGAGTAAATGAATTTTCAACTTTTATGGGATGAAACAAGGGTGTAATTGAATCATTCTGAAATTAATAGAAAGAAATCTTATAAGCTTAAAAGGAGTTTTTCCTTTATAAAATTTTAGCTCTTGAGAAGGTAAATGTAATTAAGAAGTGAGTAAGACTAGATTAGGTCAAAGGGGAAAATATTTATGACTTCAGTTAGAAAGATTAAGTTAGGCCGCCGCTCCAGATAAATGGTAGCTGTCAAGATACGCACTCCCATACATAGACTTCAAAAGACAAATATTTGGACACGAAGATTTGGAAACCAAGTCTGTGTGTATATATATATATATATATATATATATATATATATATATGAAAAGGACCAACACAACAGCAAACATTTTGGATCATTGAAAGAAAGCCACCCCCAGCCTTCTTTAGTTAGCTTTATAAGGCTAACTAACGAAAATATCACGACCTAACCTAACCACTCGTTAGGTCAACTGTACGCCCTTGACGATTGGTTAGGTTAGGTCTTTATATTTTCGTTAGTTAGCCTTATAAAGTTAACTAAAGAAGGCTGGGGGTGTCTTTCTTTCATTGATCCAACATTTTCGTTCAATTTTTTGTACTTCAGACGTTTCGACAAATCTTTTGTCATCATCAGTGAATTATAAATCTTAAAACAAAAATAAGAATAAATAATTAAAATTACATCAATACAAAAGAAAATTAAAATCATTACAATTAAATTAAGTTAAATTAAAATTACGTCAACTGATAAATGCACAATGATTATGTCAACCTCCATATTCGGCAGATACTGAGAGAAAACTGTATGGTCAGTTACATTGGAAGACATGATATATCTATGAAAGTAGGTTGGTTGGTTAGTTAGAAGAGCTGTAATTTGTAAGACGAACTATTGTTGTTAATGGAGGGTTTGTTTCTATAGATGTACAAAGATTCTAAAATTTGGAGTTCTGTAAGGTTATTGGTTCTTGCTAGAATTTCGAACTGAGTTTTGTGAAGGGGATGGTTGTTTTCTACCAGAACTTCGCAGCCCTTGAACAAACCTTCCAAATCAGCAATAAGGGATCATTGCTACCTTCACAACCACCCGTTACTTCTCTCCAATTTCAAAAACATTAATTCTGCCAACCAACTAATCGACCTCCGCATACTTGAGTCCCTTTATATACTCAATATTCAGCCAACCCTCAACGACTACAGTTCCGCTTTCAACCTAAACATCGCCAAATAAACTGTTATATTGAAAAGAAATGCACCATCACTCCGCCTGGCTCCCTCTTTCTAATATGGATTTTTTCAACAAGCAACCATCCCCAATCTTCTGTACAATTAGTCTTTCACTACGTTAGCAACCTGGTAAGACCCCCCTTAATTCTGATTCACCTTTTAACAGTTTTATATTTTTTACTTAGTGTCCACACTCTTATACTTTATATTATTTCATTTTTAATCTATTAATTTTAATTTAATGTATATTGTAACCATTGTCGCACGTCCATTTTAAAATATTATTTGTTTTTGTTTATTATACTTATTTCTATTTGATTTTAAACTTTTTAGCACTGATGATGGAAATTGAACTTTTCCGAAACGTCTGTAAATAAACATGTACCATCTTTTCGTCCTCCTATTCCTCGCTAAGCTACGTTTCCCTAAGAACAAACCATTCAACCAAGTTTTATATACAGTATATATATGATGAATAAAACCACGAAGGAAAGGAAACACAGAATGGTGCTCAAGCGCTTTCGTCTAATGACATCCTCAGGAACACTGAAGTACATAAAGAGTTACAGCCTATATATAGGTTACAGAAAAAAAATATATATATATATACAATAAATGGAGAAACAAATTTAAAGGATTGTGGGAGGGGCACACAAATTTATAAGGAAAAACTATCGATTTTTAGCACAAGATTAAATGAATTGTTTCCAACCAATGTTACAGATAAGAAAAAAAAAAAAATTACAAATTTATACTGGAAATCTGCCCGGGTTTTAGCACTCTGCTCTTTTTGTATATAAAAATTGAAAAATTATCGATTTTTAGCACAAGATTAAATGAATTGTTTCCAACCAATGTTATAGATAAAAAAAAAAATATACAAATTTATACTGGAAATCTGCCCGGGTTTTAGCACTCTGCCCTTTTTTGTATATAAAAATTGAAAAATAAAAGTTATTAGGGTGGCATACAAGTTTACCAAAGATTTAGCGTTCTACCTTTCTTATCTAAATTTGTTCTGAAGGAATTCAAAACAACAGGATCGAGTTGAAAAAGACCTTTGCTTATGTTGAAGTTATTTGAAAGTTGGATAATGGCAGACTCAAGAATATTTCTATTAACAATGTTGCTAGAGTGAAATAAAACTGAAGCATTATTCCAATCAATAGAGTGGGATAACTCTGACAAGTGGACAAAAAGAGCACTGGACAACTGTCCTGTTCTAACGGAATATTGATGCTGTTTTATACGTGTGTGCAAATCCTTTCCCGTCTGACCTGTGTAAAAGGAATCACATTGTTTACAACCAATTTTATAGATAATGCCTGAATTATTGGTATGGCTATTTTTTACTATGATATTTTTCACAATATTGTTATAAGAAAATACTACATTAATATCCAAAAGTTTAAGTACATTAGCAATGCCTAAAAAGCCCGGGAAAAATGGAAGTACGAAAATATTTTTTGACAAAGTACGAGTGTTATTATTGACACGATAGAAAGTTCGTTTTGCCTTGTTGAGACAAGATTCCATAAACGCAGATGGATAACAAAGATCACTTCCAATACCTTTGATTTTTTCTAATTCGGCATCGATGTATTCCGGACTGGCGATCCTAAGGGCGCGGAGAAACATTGAAGAAAAAATGGCCTTCTTAGTGGGGGTGTCATGTCCCGAGTAAAAGTGTACGTAGGACAAATTGTTTGTTTTTTTCCGATAGATACTAAACTTAAAACCTGGGCTTTCCCTATGTACACGCACATCCAAAAATGGGATTGAATTGTCTTGTTCCATTTCTAAAGTAAACTTAATGGAGGGGACTTGATCATTTAACTGAAGGAGGAAGTTATCCAGGTCACGATTCATGGGCCAGATACACAAGATATCGTCGACGTACTGCAACCAAGGGATGCCAACCCCCAGAATTCTCGGAATGTAAGTAATTTCGAAAAACTCCATATAAATATTGGAGAGGAGGGGCGACAAGGGGTTCCCCATGGCCATCCCAAAAACTTGTTGATAATACTCGTTATTGAAAGTGAATTTACAGTCTTTGATGCAAAGCTTAATAAGTTCCAAAACAATGTGTGAAGGTAGTGGCAGGTCATACTTATGTAATTCTTGGGAGAGAAAGTCAAGCATATCGTCAATCGGCACTTTTGTAAACAATGAACAAACGTCAAAACTGATCAATCTATCGTTAGTTTCAGTACGTGCACTATTCAACTTTTCAGTAAGATCCATGGAATTTTTTACATGTGAATCAGAGATAGTTCCGAGAATGGGGGACAAGACTTTGACAAGCCATTTGGAGAGTTTATAAGTAATAGAGCCCACGGACCCCGCCACATACAGCAAACTTAGGAAGAACCCGCAGGGATGACGTCATCAAATCATTTAATAGTGGCTTGAAACGCATTCTCAAAGATCATAAGGACTTAATTCCACTTTTTTGTCCACTTCACCTTCTCTGCCCTACCTTTACGGTCTTATTAAAACCCAAAAACCTGGCAACCCTATGCGCCCTATTATTAGCTCCGTGGGCTCTATTACTTATAAACTCTCCAAATGGCTTGTCAAAGTCTTGTCCCCCATTCTCGGAACTATCTCTGATTCACATGTAAAAAATTCCATGGATCTTACTGAAAAGTTGAATAGTTCACGTACTGAAACTAACGATAGATTGATCAGTTTTGACGTTTGTTCATTGTTTACAAAAGTGCCGATTGACGATATGCTTGACTTTCTCTCCCAAGAATTACATAAGTATGACCTGCCACTACCTTCACACATTGGTTTGGAACTTATTAAGCTTTGCATCAAAGACTGTAAATTCACTTTCAATAACGAGTATTATCAACAAGTTTTTGGGATGGCCATGGGCAACCCCTTGTCGCCCCTCCTCTCCAATATTTATATGGAGTTTTTC
Organism: Bathynomus jamesi; assembly: GCA_023014485.1. Lineage (NCBI taxonomy): Eukaryota > Metazoa > Arthropoda > Malacostraca > Isopoda > Cirolanidae > Bathynomus > Bathynomus jamesi. Next base: position 734,461 of record JAJOZX010000439.1, on the reverse strand, counting down.
GAAATTACTTACATTCCGAGAATCCTGGGGGTTGGCATCCCTTGGTTGCAGTACGTCGACGGTATCTTGTGTATCTGGCCCATGAATCGTGACCTGGATAACTTCCTCCTTCAGTTAAATGATCAAGTCCCCTCCATTAAGTTTACTTTAGAAGTGGAACAAGACAATTCAATCCCATTTTTGGATGTGCGTGTACATAGGGAAAGCCCAGGTTTTAAGTTTAGTATCTATCGGAAAAAAACAAACAATTTGTCCTACGTACACTTTTACTCGGGACATGACACCCCCACTAAGAAGGCCATTTTTTCTTCAATGTTTCTCCGCGCCCTTAGGATCGCCAGTCCGGAATACATCGATGCTGAATTAGAAAAAATCAAAGGTATTGGAAGTGATCTTTGTTATCTATCTGCGTTTATGGAATCTTGTCTCAACAAGGCAAAACGAACTTTCTATCGTGTCAATAATAACACTCGTACTTTGTCAAAAAATATTTTAGTACTTCCATTTTTCCCGGCTTTTTAGGCATTGCTAATGTACTTAAACTTTTGGATATTAATGTAGTATTTTCATATAACAATATTGTGAAAAATATCATAGTAAAAAATAGCCCTACCAATAATTCAGGCATTATCTATAAAATTGGTTGTAAACAATGTGATTCCTTTTACATAGGTCAGACGGGAAAGGATTTGCACATACGTATAAAACAGCATCAATATTCCGTTAGAACAGGACAGTTGTCCAGTGCTCTTTTTGTCCACTTGTCAGAGTTATCCCACTCTATTGATTGGAATAATGCTTCAGTTTTATTTCACTCTAGCAACATTGTTAATAGAAATATTCTTGAGTCTGCCATTATCCAACTTTCAAATAACTTCAACATAAGCAAAGGTCTTTTTCAACTCGATCCTGTTCTTTTGAATTCCTTCAAAACAGATTTAGATAAGAAAGGTAGAACGCTAAATCTTTGGTAAACTTGTATGCCACCCTAATAACTTTTATTTTTCAATTTTTATATACAAAAAAGGGCAGAGTGCTAAAACCCGGGCAGATTTCCAGTATAAATTTGTATATTTTTTTTTTATCTATAACATTGGTTGGAAACAATTCATTTAATCTTGTGCTAAAAATCGATAATTTTTCAATTTTTATATACAAAAAGAGCAGAGTGCTAAAACCCGGGCAGATTTCCAGTATAAATTTGTAAATTTTTTTTTTTTTCTTATCTGTAACATTGGTTGGAAACAATTCATTTAATCTTGTGCTAAAAATCGATAGTTTTTCCTTATAAATTTATGTGCCCCTCCCACAATCCTTTAAATTTGTTTCTCCATTTATTGTATATATATATATATATATATATATATTTTTTTTTTCTGTAACCTATATATAGGCTGTAACTCTTTATGTACTTCAGTGTTCCTGAGGATGTCATTAGACGAAATCGCTTGAGCACCATTCTGTGTTTCCTTTCCTTCGTGGTTTTATTCATCATAAATATTTTTCACGTGTTACTTTCGTGAAATAATTTTCATATATATATATATATATATATATATATATATATATATATATATATATATATATATATATACACCTTTCCTTTCAACCTTTCAAAGGTTCCGCGCGATGATTCCTCATTTCACGAAGTTCAAGCTTGTCGCCCTTCCTCTCGAGTTGGCCTGGTGAAGTAGTGAGTTGGTTTCTTGTACTCTCCACCTCACATAGCCAGGTACGCCCAGCTCATCGGGGATTGTTCTGAGCAAGGCGTCGAATCTTCTTTTGAAGATGTCCACTGCAACACCATTCGTGTTCCTTAGGTCTTTGGGCAGCTGATTAAACAGTTTTGGTCCTCTCACAACAAAACTATTTTCTTTTAGGGTTAAGGATGTTCCCTCTCTCGCCTTTAATTTGGGGACACGACACAGTCTTCTTTTTCTACTTTCCACAGTTGTTTGGGGAGTTATAGGGTTCAGAGTAAGATTAGTGACTAGTTTCTCCATTATTTTCCAAGTGTAAATGATGGTGTATCTCTCTCTTCTCCTTTCCAGTGAATATAGGTTTAGTTCGCGTAACCTTTCCCAGTAATTTAATTCTTTGCACCCATTGATCTTGGCTGTGAAGCTTCTCTGAATCCCTTCTAGCTGTCTAATGTCTTCTTTTTTATTTGGGCATGTTAGGACCGTGCAGTATTCCAATTTGGGTATGATCAGTGTTTTCGGTAGAGGAATCATTATATTCATATCCCTTCGTGTAAAGGCTCTCAGTATCTGCCCAGTTATTCTCTTTGCTCTGTTTACTGAGCACTATCTTATTTTGTGTTTCAAATTTCGCATCATCTGTCATTACAACCCCTAAATCTTTTGCTCTAGAATTTCTCTGAATTTCCTGTCCATTTGGGGTATAATATTCAATGGATTTTAGGTCTTCTCTTTTTCTGTACCGTAACAGTTGAAATTTCTCAGTTTTAAACTTCATATTGTTGTCTTTCGTCCACTTGTAGATTCTGTTCATGTCGGTTTGTAGAGATCCTATATCTTCTGGGCTTCTTATTTTTCTATTGATCTTGGTGTCATCGGGAAAGGATGTTACTGTGCTCTCTCTGGTAACGTAGTGGAGCTAATACTGTTCCTTGTGGTAATGAGGTGAGGACCTCTGATTCTGATGAAGATACTCCTTGTACTGTAACGACTTGCCGCCGCTCACTAAGGAAATTATATATCTACAGATCTACAGAAGCTAAGGCTAACAAAGACCCTAAGATCCACTCTAAGGTTAGCCCGTGAGAAAGAAGAAAGTAAGGGGTTAAAATAAGAGAATATGGGGTTAAGTAAGTAGCAAAACCTATCACTTGTGGGTTAAAATTCATTCAGAAAAAGAGAAAGGACACCATCATCATCCGCCGGCCACTGCGGACAAGTCGGAAAAAGAGTCGAAGAGAATACTTCGAGCTGTCGCAGACCGGTCCTCCACTCCATAGGGAGGTACAGGAAGCAGCCCCCTCTGCCGGAAAGGGGTGGAAAATGAAAAGAAGTAAAACAAGAATGCATTACAAACCATGCAACACATTCTTAGCACAAAGAACAACACATCCTTAACTCAAAGCAACACATACCTCCAGCAGTTGCAGACCGGTCCTCTACTCCATAGGGAGGTAGAGGATGCAGCCCACTCTGCCGGAAAGGGGAGAAAAATGAAAAGAAGTAAAACAAGAACGCATTACAAACCATGCAACACATTCGTAACTCAAACACTATCATACAATGCAAACTACAGACATGCGATGAAGAGAGTTACAGACATGCAAATAAGGAGAGAGGAAAAAAAAGTAACAAAAAGTGGTTAGGTTTACGCTACGAGCTACATCTACGTTCGTGTTAGTCTAATTTTTATTTTATTTTTTAAATTTTTTTTTAATAATAATGTCATTGCTGGCATCACACGCTGGCATGTCACAAGCTGGCATTATCGTCAACAGACTCATCCTCGACCACCACCACCAGAGCTCCTGTTGCTAATTGTTTTTTTATTTTAAACAACGTTAATATTTTTAAAATGCCTATCTAGACGGTTCTTAAACATATTAACGCTGGTAGATTTCACGACGGGCGCGGGAAGATTATTCCATTTATCAATTACTTTAAACGTAAAGAAGTTTTTAGCGATATTAGTAATGAAAATCTGCCACTCAACTTAAATCCGTTGTTACGAGTATTACTATTATCGAAAGTGAACAGTTTGTCAAAATTTACGTTATCGATTTTATTAACGATTTTGAAAACTACAATAAGCTCCCCCCTTAATCTCCTACTTTCGAGTGAATGCAAGTCTAACTCTTTAATCCTATCTTAATAAGGCTTGTTGCGTAATGACGGAATTTGTTTCGTGGCACGACGCTGAACCCTTTCTAACCTATCAATATCCTCACGCAAATACGGACACCAAAACTGAACGGCATATTCTAAATGAGGCCTGACTAGGGACTTGTAAAGGGGCAATATAATATTCTTCGATTTAAATTCGAAATTACGCGCTATGAAGCCTAACATCCTATTAGCTTTTGCGCAAGACTCCAGGCACTGGTTCCTAACTTTTAAATCCTTAGATACGCGTACGCCTAAATCTACTTCCTCGTCAACGCTCGCTAACTCTCTATCATCCATCGTGTACACGTAATTATTGTTACGAGAACCTATATGCAAAACTTTACATTTGTCTACGTTAAATTGCATCTGCCACTTATCCGTCCACTCCATAATCCTATTTACATCGTCTTGGAGCCTATTTCTATCGTCCTCGTTAACAACCTTACCGCCTATTTTAGTATCGTCCGCGAATTTTGACACGTTACTGTTCAATCCCACATCTATGTCGTTAATGTAAATTACGAATACCAATGGGCCTAACACTGAACCCTGTGGGACACGGCTACCTACATCCAACCACCCCGATTCACTACCATCAACAACGACCCTCTGTCTCCGAGCACGAAGCTATTCCTCTAACCAGTTAGCTACCTGACCGCGTATACCGTGCGCTTTAACCTTCGCAATTAATCTTTTATGCGGAACTGTATCGAACGCCTTTTTAAAATCTAAATAAGTAACGTCAGCCGCTCTATGCCTATCGTAATCGCACACTATTTCGTTATAAAATTCTAACAAATTAGTTAAACATGATCTATGGCGTCGAAACCCATGCTGACTACTATTAATCAAATCTCGACTTTCTAAGTGATCGATGATACGATCCCTAACTACGGATTCCAAAAGTTTACCGACAATTGACGTTAAGCTTATGGGCCTATAATTGCTAGCTACTGTGCTGTCGCCTTTTTTAAAAATGGGCGTGACGTTAGCTAATTTGAAGTCTTCAAGAATAATCCCCGTTTCAAGTGACCGATTAAATATCTTCGTTAAGGGACCTACGATAACGTCTTTCAAATCTTTCAGATGTCTAGGATAAAATGCGTCAGGGCCTGGAGCCTTGCTAACTTTTAGCCTATCGATATAATGCGCAATCTCACCCTCGTAAACAGTTATTTCATCCAAAATAGTCTCGCTGCTAAATGGAATGATATCGTCAACATCGGGGACATTATTGACGTCTTCTACGGTAAAAACTGTCGCAAAAAAAGTTATTAAATATACCCTCCATCGCCTGAGCGTCAGAAGCTAAAGCGCCTTTAGCGTCCACGAGAAGGCCTATGTTATCTTTTATCGACTTACGATTATTCACGTAATCGAAAACTTTTTTGGGTTACGTTTACTATCCGCAGCTATAAGTATCTCTGAATTACACTTAGCATTCCGAACCGATCTTTTAACCTGACGTCGAAGCTCGAAATATCTATTAACGTTAGCTATCGTGCCATTGTGCTTATTAAGTCTATACGTTCTATTACGCTCGTTTATGAACTTGCCTATTTCCCTAGTCCACCACTTAGGCCTACCATGATTTCTAGCGCGCTTGGGCATACGAGGAATAAACTCCCTTTCGATATTCAAGAAACTATCTTTAAACGCCTCCCAATACAAATTTGCGTCATTACTCATAAATAAGTTATCCCAGTCGACTACTCTCATCCTATCCGCAAAACTATCAAAATTGACCCTACGAAAATCACGGACTTCTATTACGTTACTATCCTTAGTGTTTTCTATCAATAACTTAAACCTAATAACACTGGCCAACAAAATGAAACCTTTTTGTCTCATCACAAACATGCTCACACTTTTCTTAATGCATCTTTCGCGCTGATTCCGAATCTGGTTTTATTTGTTTTCTAGCACGTATAGTTATATAGATACACTGGTTTGAATATGTTTAAGTTTTTGATATTGCTATAAGAAAATTTATGGATGTATAGATCACACTTAGGAATGCTAAACAACAAATACATCATATACCTTATTCAATGTATTTATAAATAAAGAATATATACATTATTTTATTAAAAGCGCTGTGAGTGTGATTTCCTTTTGTAAATTTGGCCTGGATTGTCACGATACAGCATCCAACAATGGTCCGCCATCATGCTTTCATTCCAATATCCTTGGTAGACCTTCTCCATCATCTGAATATCTTGATGGAAGCGCTCTCCTTGCTCGTCACTCACTGCACCAAGGTTTTCAGGAAAGAAATCTAAGTGGGAATGCAGGAAGTGAATTTTTAACGACATTCGACACTCCATTTCTTTGAAGGCATCAAGGAGGTTCTTGACTCCATCCTTATACGCAGGTGACTTGTTGCTTCCAAGAAAGTTTTCACATATCCATTTGAACGCCAGCCAAGCCTTCAATTCCAGCGGACTTAGGACTTTTTCAAATTCAGTGTCATTCAAAACCTCCCTTATTTGTGGCCCAACAAAAATTCCTTCCTTCAATTTTGCTGCAGTAACCTTCGGAAATTTCCTTGAAAGGTATTGGAACCCTTCAGAATTGACTTTACCCATTGCTTTAACAAAATTCTTCATTAAACCAAGTTTAATGTGAAGAGGTGGCAGATAGATCTTTTGGGGATCCACTAAAGGGACAGACTGGACATTGCTTATCCCTTGGACATATGTATACCTAAGTGGCCAGTCACTTTTGGTGTAATGTTCTATAGTGGCGCGACTGTCCCACAGGCAAAGGAAACAACAAAATTTTGTGAATCCTGACTGCATACCCATAAGCATTCCTATAACTTTTAGATCTCCACAAACATTCCATTGATGACTGTCGTATTTGATTGCCTTAAGTAGTATATCCATATTGTCATATGTCTCTTTTAGATGGACGGAATGGGCAATGGGGATGGATGGCATTATATTACCATTATGCAAAAGAACTGCTTTCAGGCTTCTCTGCGACGAATCAATAAAGAGGCGCCACTCAGATGCCACATACGTCTGAGATATGGCTGTAAATAGTCCATTGATGTCATGGCAATAACAGAGAGGACCGTCTACTGAAAAGAATGCTGTTAATTCAAAATTCCGCTTTCGGTAGTAACTAATACGAACATTGTTCTCAAGTAAATTGTTCTCCTTTAGTCTTGAGGCGAGAAGCTCTGATTTCTCTTTAGACAGCGATAAGTCTCTAACAAGATCATTCAACTGTCCTTGGGTTAACTTTTTAGGCTCTAAATATCTACCTTCAAAAGTGTACTCTGGTTCTGTAGATGGTCCGGAAACGCCAGTTGCACCTTCATCACTTTCCATGTCATCTATGATAGAATCTAGCCTATCACTTGGGGGAATTGGAATGGGCAATGTTTCATCATGTTTTACTGGTCTACGTGCTGAATCCAAGTTTGGATATACAATCTGGTGTTTGTTCTTGGCAGAAAACCCCATTAAGTTCACACTACAAAAATAACAGTCTTCATGATGATCTCTCGGCTCCCTCCATATCATGGGTATGGCAAATGGCATTGAAGCTTTCTTTTTGTTAAGCCAATCACGTAATCCATTTGAACAGCCAGAACAGATTTGATGTGGCGCCCATGGTTTATCTTGGTCACCTAGATGGCAACCAAAGTATAGCTTGTATATTTTCTTAATGTCGGTTGTAATACTTCGTCGCTGTGTTTTAGTTGTCAACTGGCCGCATACGAAACAGAACTTGTCGGGGTCATTCTTACATTGTCGAGGCATGTTGACTGACCTGAGCAAACTATAAATTCAAAAAAAATGTACACCAACTTGACACAAGTTCTTGGACTGGACTGATCTTTTGACACACAAAGCACGGCGTTGTTGCCTGAATCACAATGCTACTAGACGTAAAAGCTCACACCTGAAATACATAAGATGTATAATTAAGATAATTGAAATAAATAAGATGAATAAACTTAAAAAACACAATAAAATAAACACAATCAAATGTTGAAATATTAGTATTTTGCCTATTTAAAATGGTTAAATCTGTGTAGTTATATATATGCCTTCATCTTGAAAACTATACGTGCTAGAAAATATCTGAATGCAGTTTTGGAATCAGCGTGAAAAATGCTATCCAGCCACCACAAAGTTTACTCTGATGAAAAATCTTTGTTGACCAGTGTAATTTGATGATCACTGCATCCTAAACTCTCGCCTACTTCTAAACCTTCGACTATATTTTCGCCATTCGTCATCACCATGTCTAAAATATTGTCACCGCGCGTTGGTTCGGTAACCATCTGTCGCAAAAAATTATCTTACATGAACTCAATCAATCTCAAACCCTCATCGTTACCAGTAAACGTCTCGTCATGAACGTTAGGGCAGTTAAAGTCCACGACAACTATACTATCCCGATTATTAATAAAGTTACCAACAAGTGTGTAAAATCTAGTTTCGGTATCGAGGGATTGAACGGGAGGTCTATAAACAACAACAAAATTGAAACTAAAACTACGCGCCCGAAATTCAACGCATATCGCATTAATTGCTGCCGGAAAATCTATGTTAAACTCGATAGCCCTAAGGGAATTACGAATGTACAGCAAAACGCCGCCACCAATCCTATGTAACCTGTCATTAGTAAAGAGTTTAAAACCTGATATATCAAGTTCCCCCAACAAGTCCCGAGTCACAGTATTTAACCACGTTTCAGTGATAGCAACTATATCGTAGTTCCCGGAATAAATTATCGCCTTAAATTCGTTTAATTTATTTCTAATACTACGCGCGTTACAATAAAAGACGTTTAAGTTATTTTTTACCACGGGCCGGCGTTTTAAACTATTTTTCACGTCGGGCCCGCGTTTTCTGGACCCACAACGTTTAAAGAAGGCTTCGACCTGTACAGCTTTCGAATGTTTTCGTCAATTAACCTAACTAGCCTAGCATTACTATTTCATTAAAATGCACCCCCATCTTTTATAAAAAGGCTAGGATCACTGAATTCTGACCACAGCTTTACGAAGGGTACATTTTCCTCAGCACAAATCTCTTCTAATTTAGTATTCAAAAATATCGTTTTAGACGTAATCCTAAGACCCAAACTGTGCCTAGGGGTAATACCTAGAACTAACGACCTATCTGACCTTGCGTTTAGGGACCTAAGTAACCTCCATATCTCTCCAAAAGGTCAGGCACTCTCGTATCGGGCCTATACGAGTCGTTGCCCCCTACCATCGTCACCAACATCGAGTGACGGGAGGCAACGTCAATCCTATCCTCTTCGTCTCTAATTCTGTCATCTCTGGCCCCTAGGAGACAGATCCTCCTCCTCCTGGTTGGATTCCGTTCAACGAACTCTGCGTCCATATGGCGCACTAAAGAGTCACCAATTAAAATAGTTTCCCCCTCGTTCACGTCCCTATCCAAATGGGCGAAAGGGTTCGAAACCTTGATAGTGGGGGATTTCTATCACCTAACGTACGTGGCCTAGCTCCACCCTTAACTTCTCTAAGTCCTCCCCCATCTACTAATCTACTATGTCCCTACTTTTCCTGTTATTCCCATATATTTCAGTTTATGTATTATGATTCTATGGTCGCACTTGTCGAACGCTTTGGCAAAGTCTGTGTATATTACATCACATTTTTCATTACTTTCAAGTGCATCAATAACGTTGTTATAGTGTTCCATCAGTTGTGATAGGCATGATCTGCCTGACCGAAACCCATGTTGGTTATCATTGATTTTTTTCTGAGTTTCCAAAAAGTCATAGATTTTCTGTCTAACTTTTCTTTCAAATATTTTAATGGGATGAGATGTAATCGACACTGGCCTGTAGTTTTTGTCCTCGGATCGATCTCCTCCTTTATGTATTGGGACTATGTTTGCGCTCTTCAGGATGCCCGGTATTTCTCCCATGTCTAGTGATCTCCTCCATATCCAATGTAGAGGCTCAGCGATCGCATTCTTGCGGTTTTAGATCAGTGTGGTATTCCATTTATCCGGTCCTCCCGCTTAGTGTGCTTTTAGTTTCCTTATAGCTTGTGTAATATCATCTGTCGTAAAGTCGAAGTCTGTTATACTTTCCCCTTGTAGTTCTTATCCAAAGATCGCGTTTCTATCGCATATCAGTTTGTCAGTTTTTGGGATACTGAAAGAGGATTCATACTGAGCTCTTACTATTTCAGATACTTCTGTTAGATCATCAGATAAAGCATTGCTCTCATTTTTCAGAGGTCCGATACTGGCAGGGTTTTCCGACTTCCTTTTTGCAAAATTATAGAAGTACTTTGCGTTAACCTTTATCGCTTCTATAGCGTCGTCTTCTTTTTCTGTATGTTTCTCAATTAGTTCCTGTACGACGTCATCGATACTCTGCAGTGTATCATTTAATATTTTTCTGATGTTATCTTTACAATTACTTAATTTTGCAGTCACTCTTTTTCTCTTTCGGAACAATGACCTCTTTTGTCTCTCGAACCTGCTTATCTTTCCTCTTTGTTGTATTTTTGGAACATGTCTTTCCACAATTTCCAGCGTTTTTTCATCTAAAGTCATTAGCATCTCTTCCTTTGTCTTGGCCTCGAAAATGGTTTTCCAATCTATTACAAATTTGCTTCTTTCTTTTGTTCGTGTTCTTTCCTTTCCTGTTGCTTTTATAGTGGTTGTTATTTCAATAATGTTGTGGTCCGATATTATAGTTGGGAATATTTCTACATTATCAATTAGGTTGCTGTTGTTTGTGGACGCCAAATCTAGGCAGTTGTTTTTTCTTGTTTTCTGTTATTTCTTGTGTTAACATAAATTCATCAGCTAGAGCTAGTAGCATTTTTACCTGCTCCTGGTCTTCCCGTGTGCCCCCCTTGTCCTGGTGTATACATATAATTTTCCCTATCCTTTTATATTTTATGAATGGGAAATTAAAATCATCACAGAGAAAAATATTTGGGGTTGGAGAGTGTAGATCTTTTACCCAGTTTCTTACCTCTGTAATGGAATCTGAAAATTTTGAGGTTGGCGTGTTTGGGGGTCTATACATTACAATTAGTACCATATTTAATTTTTCAACTTTTGCTGCTACACATTCTACGTAGCTGTTTGAGGTACTTATAGTCATTTCTGCCATATGCCTTTCGCGTGTGTAAATAGCACAGCCTCTTTTACGTCTCACTGTTCTGTCGGCTCGAAGTATGTTGTAGTTGTCAATTTTATTTCTTTTTTGTGAACACAAAACTCTTTTCACAGTTCGCCTGGCAGTCCTTTAGATGAGTTTCCGTGAGGCTAGTAAAGTCTGCTCCGGCTTCTTGCATGAGTCCTTTCAGGTATAAAACTTTGTCCGAGGAATGATTTGATTTAAGGCCCTGAATGTTGGATAGGATTATTTTTATTTTTTCTCTATCGTTTTCGCATACAGGTGGTTCCAATTCGTTTTCCAATGGTGGTACCGGTTTCGTTGCCTTGTGGTCCTCCGAGAATTTGCCTCTTTTTATCTTTGTCGTACCTGTTTTCCCGATAACACATGAAGTGTCTTTATGCGTGCCTTCTGTCCGGCTCTCGGATTCCTAGATTTGTCAGCTGACTTTGTATTTGCTGGATAGTATTTAGCAGCTGAATTGTGTTGGCTACGTCTAAAAATTTGGTTCCCTTCTTTGATGTTCGCTTTTCATGTTCACCCGTTGCGTTCCTTTGAGGGTGGTGGTAACGGCATTTTTGTCCGTATTTGCACCTCCCATATCTTGCATAGGTGTTGCAGACAGTAAGATGGTGGAACTTGCACTTCTTTTCATATTTGCAATATCCACTTGTGTAATATGTTACATAATGTGGGATGTGCATAGATGTATTGCCCATCCCGATATCTGCAGTTCTCTTTTGCGTAGTTTTTACATACTGTATTTTCTACGCTTCTACTTCTTGTTATCTTATTATTTTCAATGTTCTTAATTTTGGTATTATCATTATTTTTCTTTGGCTGTTTATTTCCTTTGTTTTTAGTTATCTTTTTATCATTTCGCTCGATGAACAGTTTTACACCTCGCAACTTTTACTTATCTCTTTTCTTTCATCTATCTATGTCTTCATTCCTTATTATATTGTTTATATTGTTATTCGTTATTATATTGTTATTCGTTGTTTCCTCCGCTCTCTCATCCACCCGAAATTTCATTATTTCATCATTCACACAGAAATTTGATTCCCACGATCTGTTTCGCGTTCGAGACAAGAGATATTTTCCTATCATCCCAATTCATGCAGATAAAGTCGTGCAGTTTTTGACAGAAATCGCATCTTATTGCTGCATTTTCAGTTGTTTCCAGATTACACAAATTGCAGATTAAGTGAGAATTTGGACCTACAGTATGGTCATGCTATTCGTTAATTAGCGTAAAAAGAAATACATGCACAAATTATTTATTTATTTAATTTTCCTTTCTTTCTCTTTTCTTTCCTTTCGATGGTCACGAGGGTTTTCTGACCTTTGCGTTTTATGACTTTTTTCCTACCTTGTTTCAAGATTTCTCGAATGCCAATCGTATTACGGTTTAAATATACACGTTAAACTGGTGATAATTTATGTAAACTGTATTGCACTTTCTTAATTTTACTGAATTTCGCTTAATAGTTTATATGCACGGATTCACTGATACTTTATACATTTTCGGGTGTAAACAGAATAAACCGCCGAGTAGTTTATTCCCTTCTTATTTGGGTGTTAATACAGAGAGAGGCACAACACGTCCATTCCCCACAAGGTACAAGCAAATATAGTCGATATATATATATATATGTATGGATTAATCATTGTCTCACTAGTAATAATCTAAAGGATCGAATTGTTAGAGTTCATATTCTGCATGATTTCCTTCTTTCTGATCGTAGACCATTAAAACTATTAATTAATTTTACCAATTTATGCGCAACACGACATAACAAGTACTAAATAGGTAAGAATAATCGCGTCGATTGGTCTAATGTTAATATGCAACAGAGAATAGAATACAAAGACAGAAATTTAGAAATTTTGCATCTTGCCTGTAATAATCCTTGCTCAAATGATTCTCACTGTAAACTCATAGATAGGTATTATAGTAAGATAGTATCCCTGTTAAGAGAAGCAGGAAGCCCCCTGATTAAATCTTACAACTATCATACTAAGATTATTCCTGGATGGATTGATTTTATTACCCCCGTGAAGAGGGAATCGAAAGACGCCTACGATTTGTGGTGCTTTCATGGTAGACCCAGGTTAGGACCAGTATACATGAATATGTGTAGAAGTAGGGGTCAGTATAAGGCGGCCATAAGGAGATGTAAACAGGAAGAAGAGTCTGTTCGAGCATCAAAAGCCTGTGAAGCTCACATAAATAACGATAATAAAAAATTTTGGAAATTTGTGGAGAATCAAACGGGTGTCAAACGTGTCCTCCCTCCGACAATCGATGGGGTGTCGGGGAAGGATGAAATTGCAAAGCTGTGGAAAAACCACTACTCAAACATTCTTAACAGTGTGAGTAGGGATAATCTTAAGATAGATTGCAGCGAAACGCCTGTGGGAGGGACAAGGGGAAATACGTTGATATCAGTTCCTGAAGTAAAGAGGTTAATTAAAGAGTCAAAGACTGGTTCTGCGTCAGGGGCAGGGCCGTTTCCTGGCATAAACAGACTAAGCGGCCGCTTAGGGCCCCGCTGCTACTAGGGTCCCCTACACAGGCTCCCAGGTCATAGCTCAGTGAGCAAGAATAGGAATATAGCTGAAGTTATTATTAATGTTATTATTATTATTATTATTATTATTATCATCATTATTATCATGATTATTATTATTTAGCAGATTAGTTGTGGTTAACTAGATGTGACTTCGTGCATCTTGGAAAATGAAACGACATTATCCATCAGGAGCTGAAAAACGGAAAAAGAAGAAAATAGAGGAGAAGCTTTCCAGTAGCACAGGTGAGATGTGCCACTTGTATATTCTTATGATTACAGTTCAGGCAACTAGGTTAGGTAGACCATCAAGCTAGGCAAGTGCTCAGGAATCGTGTAGAGTAAGCTAGTCTCTGTAATATTTATAATATTTCGAAATGTGAAATTTAATGGATCACATCACCTCAAATTCTGTTCACACAGATCAATTATCAAATAAGATAAGAAAGAGTATTTTAGCAAAATTTAACAGAATATGTAATGTTATGTTCTCAGGAGCACTACTGAAATATTTGGAAAAGCCATCCTCAGCAAAGCCTGATGAGCATCATGAGCCAACAGCAGGACCATCCTCTATGCAACCTCAAACACCAGTAGAAGTAGAGCCTGATGAACCAACAAGTGGCCCATCTTCTGTTCAGCTTCAAACACCACACACAGGCATTTCTACTGAGCAACAAGAACCAAGATCTGCTCCACCGCTTGATCCGTATGACTGGCCAGTTGTCCTGTCAGATGCCTTGAAGACAGATCTGGTGTCTCGAGGACCATTTCAAATCAGTCCAGATTTCACATTCCCTAAAAGAGAGGACGGTAGAAGCGTTCATCGCCATTACATGTACAAAACATTAATTAATGGGGAAAAAATAAAGCGAAGCTGGCTGATGTACTCTAGAAGGAATGATGCTCTTTATTGCTTCTGCTGCAAGTTGTTTTCAAGGAAGTCGTACAAACTAATTACGGATGGACTTTCAGACTGGATAAACGTTGGTTCGCTTCTGAAAGGCCATGAAAATAGTTCAGAACATGCAGATAACAAGAACTGCGGCTAAAAATTGGGAGGACCATTGACCAAACTGAAATGTCATTAATGGAGGTAGAGCGAAGACACTGGCGAGATGTTCTCACACGTCTTGTAAGTATAATCTAATCAATGGCAGAGAAACCTTGCTTTCAGCGGGTCTTCCTCTACATTGTACAATCGAGACAATGGCAACTTCTTGAAGGAGGTTGAGCTGCTTGCCAAATTTGATCCAGTGATGAAACAACACATCAGCAGAATTGAAAGTGGCCAATATAGTCATTCAAGTTACCTAGGAAACATCATTCAAAATGAGCTCATTGGGTCCATTAGTGGGAAGATCTTGGATGCCACTGTTGCAGAAATAAAACAAGCTAAATATTACTCACTCATTTTAGACTGCACTCCAGACATAAGCCACCAAGAACAGATGTTGATTATTATCAGAACTGTTAAGTTGGGTGAAGACTGAAGTACCAGAAATAAAAGAATACTTCTTGGGCTTTCTTGAGGCTTCAGAAAGTACAGGCCTGGGTTTATCAGTTCTGATTCTGAAGAGACTAGATGAACTGAATATTCACTTTGATGACTGCAGAGGACAGTCAAATGACAACAGAGCGAACATGAAGGGCAAGAACAAAGGTGCTCAGGCAAGGTTATTAGAGAAGAACTGTCGTGTATCTATGTTCCATGTGGGGCTCACATTCTGACTCTTGTAGTGGCTGATGCAGCTAAAGCTTCCACAGATGCCATCAGCTTCTTTGGCAACGTACAAAAATTTACAACCTTTTTGCAACAGCTACACAGAGATGGACAATCCTAAAGAAGCACGTGAACATAACACTCAAGTCTTGGAGTGAAACCAGGTGGGAGAGCCGGCTTAAGAGCATTGAGGCTGTGCGAAACCAGAGCCACAACATCAGAGAGGCCCTGTTGGAAGTCAGAAACAATACCACAGACGCCATAGCCAGGACTGAAGCACAAGCACTTGCAGGGGAGGTAGGGTCTCATCGCTTTCAAATTTGCACAGTAGTATGGTATGACATTCTTCACGCAGTTAACCATGTGAGCAAACTTCTGCAGTCTCCTACAATGCAGTTTGATGTGGCAGTCACCCTCCTCACAAAAACAAGACTCACTCACCAGCTACAGAAACACAGATTTTGTTGCAGCACAAGTCGTAGCTGGGGACATATGTGAGGAAATGAATGTGGAGGCTGTGCTGAAGAAGAAGAAGAGGCTCAGATCCACAAAAAAGCACTTTGCTTACGAAGCTCCTGACGAACCATTTACAGAAGCCTTAAAAAGACTGGAAGTCAAATTTTTCAATGTGGTGGTGGATTGTGCCATCGGGTCAATAAATGAGAGATTCAAAACATTAGATGATGTGAGGGACATATTTTGGGTTCTCCTAAACTTCACCACAATGAACAAGAAAGACTTGTCCTGCAAGTGTGAAAAGCTCTCTAAGATACTGAGCTCTGGAGCTGACTCTGACATTGATAGAAGAGAACTGGCCCTCGAAATTAAGAACTTGCCGACTTTACCTTCACACAACATGACTGCATTGGAGCTTCTCTCCTTCAATCATCAGAAGCAACTGGAGGAACTATACCCCAATTTCTGGGTTGCACTAAGAATTGCCTGCACTCTAATTGTGACAGTAGCGTCAGCCGAGAGGAGTTTCTCTAAGATGAAGCTAATCAAGAACTACCTCAGATCACCAATGGGGCAGGATCGCCCCAGTGGCCTTGGCATCATAAGCATCAACCAGGACGTTGGCAGGGAGATTTCATATGATGATGTTATTGATGATTTCGCCCAGAAAAAATCTAGGAGGCAAAAATTTTGAAGATACAAACTGTTCTGTATAACTGTTAGCTATTACACGATTGTATCGTAGAGTTAGTAATTATTTGGTAGTTGATAATTGCATTATTTTTTTTATACACAGTTCTGTCATTTATTCTCAATAATGTATAAGCTAATTTTCAGGAATTTCATGAAGAGTATTTTTTCTGTTTGTCTTCTGAAAGTACATATTTGTTGTTTTGGACATAAATGTTTCATTAAAATTGTTTCATAATTGTTTTTTTTATTAACAGCCATTTTTTATATGTGTGCTGAGGTGATGTAGTAAAGCGTGAGTTGGTGGATGGAGGGGGTGGGGCCTCAAATGGGTATACTGCTTAGGGACCCCTAATGGCTAGAAACGGCACTGGTCAGGGGTAGATGACCCATCGAATGAATACCGAGTGCTTAAAATATGCCAATGACATGGTATATCTGCATATATCATTGCTCTTGTCAGCCATACGTGTTCATAGCTATATCCCTGCACAGTTCATGAGGGTATACTGTATATCTTGCCCCTGACCAAAAATAAGTATGGAGACATTCTGTCCAGCAATAATTACAGGCCTATTGCTGTCGCTTCCTGCTTCTCGAAACTACTAGAAAAACTCTTGTTACTCCGATTAAATGATTACCTATGGACATCTAATCAGTTTGGTTTTAAAAGGTCCCACTCAACTGACCTGTGTATCTATGTGCTTAAAGAGATAATATCTAAATACACTGGCAGTAATTCAACTATTTATAGCTGTTTCCTAGATATAAGTAAGGCATATGATAGAGTGAACCACAATATTTTATTTAAAAAACTAGAAGACAGGAAGGCTCCCATGTACATATTAAATTTATTGAAATTTTGTATTCCCACCAATCTTTTACCGTTAGGTGGGGAAATGTACTATCCGAATGTTTTGGCTCCTCTTACGGGGTGAGACAAGGCTCCTTGCTCTCTCCTATGCTGTTTAATATGTATAATGACAGATTAATTGCTTCACTTAATGAGGCAACAGTGAGATGTTGTATAGCTAACAGAAGGATAAATAACTTAGTTTATGCCGATGATATGGTGTTAATAAGTCCCTCTGTTAAAGGTCTGGATCGGCTACTAAAAGTTTGCGAAGTGTATTCGCAGAAACATGATATTCTTTTTAATGTTACAAAAACTAAGGTTATGCAATTTCATCCTAAAAGCTGTAATCAGCCAGCTGATGTGAGGTTTAAAATGAGAAGTGAAGTAATTGAGGAAGTACAAGAGTTTAAGTATTTGGGTCAAACTATTACCAGCTCCTTGAGTGATGACTCAGATATAAGAAAATAATCTCGAAGCCTTTGTGCTAAAGCGAATATGACTATAAGGAACTTTCGGTTCTGTACAAGTGACGCTAAAGACACTCTCGTACTTTCTGCAGTAATATATACGGACAGCAACTCTGGGTGAATTATAAAAAAAGGTTACAAGGAGTTACAAGGAAAAGAAGTACCTCAAAAGGCCTTGCGGCCCATACCGAGGAGGTAGGTACCAATGGCAACGGGTGCCAGGGAAAATTTTCTACAACCTCAAATAATGTGCAAGATTTGGTCTAACCTTTTCTTGAAGTGATCCACAGAGGAACTGTTCACAACTTCTGCAGGTAACCTATTCCACGTGTCACAGATCTTATACGTAAAGTAATTCCCATACACACTAGTCCTAAACCGTTTCAAATCCAACTTCCAACCACTGTTGCGAGTTGGGTTATCATTTAAACTAAACATGCTTCTAAAATCGACATCGTTGAACCCGCGTAAGAGCTTGAAAACCTCGATCAGTTGACCGCGCAGCCTCCGAGTTTCCAGCGAAAACAAGTTCAGGGCGCGTAAGCGTCGATTATAGCCCATATGCCTAACGGAAGGGATTAACTTTGTGGCCCTCGCCTGCACTCGCTCCAGCCTCTCAGTATCTTTCCTGAGGGTGTGGGACCAGAACTGCACAGCATACTCCAGGTGCGGCCGAACAAGGGAATTGTACAGAGAGAGCACAATCTCCTTGTTCCGAAACTGAAATTGCCTCCTGATATAACCCAACAGCTTCTGGGCTTTCTTTTCCACCTCTACGCACTGTTTCGTAAACTTAAGGTCGCTGCTAATTAGCACACCCAACTCCTTTTCCAAATCAGTCGCCTGGATATTACTCCCCAACATCGAGTAGTCCGACTTGGGATTGGCGTAGCCAATGTGCATCACCTTGCATTTACCCAAGTTAAACGGCATTTGCCATTTTTCGGACAACTCTCCTATCCTACCTAGGTCCACAAGCAGTTGCTCGATCGCCTCCGGCGTCCCAACATTGGCCCCAAGCTTGGTGTCATCAGCGAATTTGGCGATCCGACTGACGATGCCACCGTCTATATCATTTATGTAAATGATAAACAACAGCGGCCCCAAAACGGAACCCTGAGGAACCCCGCTAGTGACCGAGGCCCAACCCGAACTAGCCACTTTAATTACAACCCTCTGCCGCCTATTCTTCAGCCAGTTTTCAATCCACCTACCTACTTCCCCACCGATACACAGCGCGTGCTATTTCGCCATTAGCCGGCAGTGAGGTACCTTATCAAAGGCTTTCTGAAAGTCGAGATAAAGTATATCAATCGCCCTACTCTTATCATACTCACTCAACATGACGTGGAAAAACTCGAGCAAGTTAGTGAGACACAACCTATGCCGTCTAAACCCATGTTGGGAGTCCCCAAGCAGCTTGTAGGAATCCAAATGGTCAACGATCCTATCCGCTATTATCCCCTCTAATAATTTACCTACAACTGAAGTGAGACTAATGGGACGATAGTTCCCTGGACTTTCGTGATCCCCTTTCTTAAAGATAGGGGTCACGTTGGCTTCCCTCCAGTCACCAGGCACCTTCCCCGTCTCCAACGATTTGTTGAAGACTGTAGCCAGGTGGGGAGCCACCTGGTCGCGCACCTCCCGCAACACTCTGGGGAGAAACTGATCTGGCCCAGGAGCCTTAAACGCGCTCAGATTGTCTATTCTATCGGCAACGACTGTCGCGGTACATCGAACACTATCCAGGCTTCTAATGGGCTTTCTACTATTAACATAACTGAAGAACTCCTTAGGGTTCCCCTTGCAGAGGCTTGGCACCCGTAGTTCTTCGTTACGTTTCGCTAGCCTAACCTTCGCCTTCACTTCCCTACACAGGCAGACATACGCTTCAGTGTTCTCATGGGAACGATTGGCTTTCGCCCTCCTATACGCTACTTTCCTATTTCGGATAGCCGAAGCGATGTCACGATTGAACCACTTAGGCTGCGTTGAAGCAGGGGTGACCGGTTTTGAGGGTATGGCAGCAGACTGCAGCACCATAAACTCGTCCCGGAATGCACTCCACACTCCCTCAACATCGCCGCCGACCTCTAACCCCATCTCACCTACGGTATCCCGGAGGCTAACAAAGTCCGCCCGCCGGAGATCGAGCTTACTGCTTCTCGAGCTACTACGCTTCACCCGAGGGACGCACACACGGAACCTAATCAGACCGTGATCACTCCCGCCCAATGATTCGTCAACGGTGAGGCCAGTGACGAGGTTGTCTTCGGTCGTGAATACTAAGTCTAGAACGCTTTCGCCTCGTGTAGGCTCAGTGACCCACTGAGTGAGGAAATTCTCATCAGCAAAGTCAACTAGCCTCCTCCCTTCAGCATCAGCAGTCCTGTCTTCCCACTTTATGCCGCGACAGTTGAAGTCTCCTAAAACTACACACACCCTATCCCCTAGCAGGCTACGGAGTTCGGTGTACAGGGCTGTATCCTCCTCGAGGAGGAGATGCGGAGGTCTGTACACCAAGATTAACCTATAGTTCGTCCCTCCCACGTTCAGATCGACGCCAAGCAGCTCCCGTTCCGACCGGAACTGGCAGAACCCTAAATTTGCTGTAGAACAGGTCTTTTAGACTCACATAAATTACCCCCGAGATGCTCAGCTTCGCAAATGTTTGCTACCCGCAATGTCCCGAGCTTCCCGGAGGTAACAATACGTGCTAAATAAATCTAATGCAAAGAATTAAAAAAAATCAACCAACCCGATTATCCAAGTTATCCATGAGTCCTGCCGTTTATCCTCTAAGCCAGCATTTCTTAACCTGGGGAATTTCCCCCAGTGGGCAAATTTCAGGAATCCAGGGGGGATTTACGGCAGAATTTTGTTTGGTGATCATAAAATTAGTGTGCATTATAAGTCTGCTAATGTTATTAAATTTTGTCTTCAAGGCTACTTTTTTCCGTATCCTAATGGAGGGGGAAATCGGGTAGGGCGAACTGGTCGAAGGGGGAAATGACACGAAAAGGTTAAGAACCGCAGTCTAAGCTATGGAATTCTTGCTATGAAAACGTCTGTCTGTAGCTCCACTTAACTCCGACATTACTGTATTATTTCTAATCAATTGTGTATATACAGTATTTCTATCCTTAGTATGTAAACTGTTATTGTATTAATAATATTTGTCATATGGACTATAGTCTGCCAATAAACCTTTTCATTTTCATTTTCATTTCATTTATTTCATATACAGTGTTTATAAAGTCCCTATCTATTTCGTTGAATTAACGGTTTTCATTTATTTTTGTTGCAGAACCCTATGAAAATGAATTTACAGGAACGGGTGATGGTGGTGACACTTCGGATTAAAGGAAAGAAATGCAAAGAAATTAGAGAGAGGTTTGAAAGAACATTTCATAAGCCAGGTCCTACAGACAAGCCAATTCGTGATTTGTTTAATAAATTTAAAAGAACGGGATCTGTTCATGATGAATCAAGATCTGGACGTCCAAGTGTCTCTGAGCATGCTGTCAATGCGGTACGTAATGTTATCTATGAACATCCAAACATGTCAATTCGCACCACATTACGTAGACTCGTCATACCCAAATCAACTGTCCACAAAATTGAAATCGACGTTGAAGAAGAGAAGTTATCACATTCAGGTGCTTCATGACTTACATGAAGAGGATTATCCAAAGCGAAGTGCAATGTGTGCCGATCTTGTTGAACACATTCAGAATGAAAATTTAATGGACCACATTCTCTTCGGTGATGAAGCAACTTTCCACACGTGTGGAAAGGTTAATCGCCATAACTGCCGCATATGGGCTAATGAAAAGCCAGTTGATTTCTATCAATGGAAACGAATTCTCCTAAAGTTACTGGCTGGTTGGGTATGACCAAATCGAAGATTTATGGGCACTTTTTCTTTGCTGAAGCTATAATTACAGAGCTTATTTATCTGGACATGCTTAAGCAATTCCTGGAACCCCAGCTTCATTCAGATGGCATTTTAAACACCGTCGTCTTTCAACAAGACGAGGCACCTTGTCATTACGCAAACATTGTTCGGAGTACCTAAATGAACGATTTCCAAATCGGTGGATCGGACGTGGAGGCAACAGGCCCTGAGCGGCTCGATCTCCTGACCTAACGCCCTTGGATTTCTTTGCATGGGGCTTTATCAAATAAAACGTCTATGAAACGAGGGTTACAGATCTGCAAGATTTACGTGCTCGTATCGTAACAGTAGTTACAAAAATAACCCTTGTCATGCTCCAAATTGTGTTCCGCAATGCTGCTGACAGATTCGAACTCTGTAAAGATACTGATGGTGCTCATGTAGAATCATATGCTTAAGTATTCATTAAATGTATGCCTTCTATTATATTGTTATTAAATTTTACCCTTTTTGCTACGTCTTCACTGAAAGAGATAAGGACTTTATAAGCACCCTGTATATATATATATATATATATATATATATATATATATATATATATATATATATATATATGTGTGTGTGTGTGTGTGTGTGTATATATATATATATATAGATAGATAGATAGATAGATAGATAGATAACTTGAAATATTATAATCTTAATTGCATTGGAAACATTGGACACGCAACAATTAATTTCCTATAATAAGTACTACATGTTAAAAACAAATCAGAAAACTGCAATAATGAGAGGTTTATAGACAAGTTGATAAATTGATCAAAGGTTATTATGTTATAAGACAAAGAGCATCTTTAATTCAAAATACGTTAAATTACACGTTTTCGTCAACACGTTTTCGTCAGCACTTCCGAAAAAACTTTCTGCAAATAATGTTTTAATTTTCAGCCTCCATATATACTGTATATATATATATATATATATATATATATATATATATATATATATATATATACCTCGGTAGTGTAGTGGTTAGCGTCGCTGACTACGAATCCATCGGCCCCGGGTTCGAGACCTGACGGCAGCCGGCGCGCAGCAAAACCCAGCTGTTCATCCTTCCACACAATAAAGAAAGTGGTTGGTAGATAAATAGGTACCCAAGGTGGTCTAGTGGTTAAGACGCTGGGCTGCTGATGGGGCATGGTTCAGATTCCACGTTAAACTGTAGGTCTAAAGTGGAGTGAAAAGCTTGACCTTCGTCAGAATGAACAATTCGGGCGGAAGCTAACCAAAGGTTAATTGTAATTATATATATATATTATATATATATATATATATACAGTATATATATTAGTGTGGCTGTATAAACATAATCTTCAAAACGTTAAGTTCGGAACCCATAATATTGTTCTTATTCCCTAAAAAACTCAGAATGCCAATTTGTATACAAATCGGAAATGTTTTAGAGGTGCCGCAAGAGTCCAGGAGATTTTAGCTTACAGTCTTTTTTGAGTTCAGCTCCAGGTCCCCCTCACCCTCAATGGAGGGGGTTTCGTTGGTGCTAACAACTCATTGTCGCCTGGTTGAAATTTGGAGACCTTCAACTAATGTTTTCTTTCTTGCATCTGGGAATGTTTTACGATGTTCCTCAACGACCTGAAGCAAAAACTGTGTCTGTTCCTCATTTCTCGTTACAGAGGCGTTAAAGTCCTTTATCAATGCTATTCCCCTTTCTGCTATATCGGTGACAACCTTCATGCTTTTAAGAATCTTGGAAGCGTTTTGATAATCTGGAATCTGTTCCCATTGAGCTGGATCTACAGAAGTTAGAAAGTCATCTTCCAACCCTAAAATTGAGAACAGTTGTCGAGAGTTTCCTGTGGCAAATGATGACAGATCTTTTCCTTCAGCAATCGTTGGACAAATTCTATTTGGAAGGCATTTATCTCCTTCATTTTTTAGAGCTGCGACCATCAATCTCATCATTTCTAAAGGTACATGATCATCAAAGAAAGAGAGACCAATCAGACGTTCACTTAAATACCACAAATGATTACCGAATGCCTTGCCTGCAGATTTGGAGACGACAGTGTCTGGGTAAGTTTTTATTTGCTGAAGGACCTCAAGGTCATTTGCAGGAGCTAAAGTTGCTTGGGGGCATTGGAACCATGCTTTTACATAAATCTTTGTAGTGAATAAATTGAATCTTCTTAAAGATGATCTTTCTCTTGATGTTAGACGAATCTGTGAACGGAGATAAATCTTTATAGAATAAATTACGTTTGCTAACCAACGTGCACGATGTAGAGCACCTGGTTGCACCGGTCTTCTTCCTCGTGGAGTACTTCTCCCAGAAACAACAGTGTTAATTCTAAGGTTTCTCGGTAATCATCTCTTGATTAACGTTCTTCTAGGTTAGTTTTACAGAATTCAATTATTTCCTTCCATTCAGATATGTCTAAGGTCACTTCTTTATCACCATCACTGGTTCAAGCTTATTCTTATGAATGTTATTCCATTCTAGCGGTAATCGTTTAAATAAAGCAATATCAGGTCCTGATGAGGGACCAAAAAGGACGCCAATTACATTTCCAACTATAATCTCATAGCTATGATAACGACAGGCTAGGTGCAGAAGATTTTTGTCCAACATTTGTTCAATCAGGATGTAGGCACCTCCTCTTTTTCCTGAATTAATTCCCGTGGTATCAAACGACATAGCTTTGATCTGGTTGGTTAAATTCCATTCTTTTACAGTTTCAACAACAGCCTTTGCAATTGCTTTTTCACTTTCGGAGGTAAGTTTAGGGACTGCAAGAAGCTTGCCGATATCTTTACCAGTCACTACCACAGGCAAACAACCGACAGACTTTTTTCCTGTGATATCAGGTAGCATTTTCCCATCCCATTGAACTACTTGGGGGTTTCTGGAGCAAAGTGTTCAATGATATTATTTGAAGTTTCTTTTCTAATTTTCATCCTTTTAGTGCGAATAGAATCTTTATTGATCGATAGTGACTCTACATCATATCCTAAACTCTTTGCCATAGCAGCAATGATATGAGCTACTGCTCGGTTGCTGAGCTTTGTACGGTCTAAAGCAGTGGTCGGCAACCTCTGACCCGCTGGTCACTTGTATGTAGTATACAGTATATATAAAATAATAAACATTATTACATGAAGAGTGTTTTTTTATTTTAAAATGTCCCTAAAATAGTGTATTTTTATTTAAATTTTGAACACTGTCCCATTATCAAATTACCAATAAATCAAATTGACCCAGTTTCAAAAAAGGTTGCCTACCACTGGTCTAGAGCTTGCGCTAATTCGGGAGTCATTATGTTTTGAGGTCTTGCTTTCTTCAATTATGGTTGGGTGTCACCCTGAGAAAAGCTTTTTAATTTTTGAGATGTACTATTTTCCGAATGGATCGACCCGTTATCACTACTGGTACTTGAATCTATTGTTGCAACTTTGCTTAGTTGTTGTATTTCTTTTTCATGTTTTCTCTTGCGGCTAATAAAATTTTGCTCTCTAATTATCTTATTTCTTTCCTTGATTGACGACACTTTATCAATGCCAGCTATGTGACCTTCCCTTCCACTGCGCTAAGCAATAAGAAATTTCTTATCTTCTATTTTCATCATAGACAGAGTGTTCTCGTGTACAATGTCAAATAGTTCATTGAGTCGTGATGTGAAGTGTGTTTCATTGGAAATTTGTTTTTGAGATCGACGGGACTTACATTTTTGTAATGCTTTCCATTCAGAATGAAGTTTGAGCAACCGCTTAATAAGATCATGTTCATGCGCAATTGGAATACTGGCTTTCTTCCAGAAACCATAACATTGATCAAAGTGTTTTTAGCACTATCTTTCAAAGGGAGCTTCATCTCTGAATAATGGTAAAAAAAATGTGCCAAAACTTGCTGTTGGACCAACAAGCCATATATCTGTTTTAGAACGAGTACTACAACAAGTATTAGCCATGATTGCAAAAAAATTGAAAATTTTAGGGCGTGAAACTCCTAACCGTGAAATAAATGGAGCACGAATTACTACCACATAGCACTTCCTCAGCATGAAGTTAACTGAGGATTTGAGTTGCAGCTTGCTCCTTGCCAGTTTTTCAGATGCCAAAAGTCACAAGAATTAATTACATATATTGATATTATATCATAAATACAACTATATATCTGAAAACATATGAATATTTCATATAAACATTTCAATAACAATTTCTGCAAATTTTGCAAAGAAATAAATGTGGTATTTTACAATTCATTAAAAGTACATTACTCTACATTTTTATACTGCCGTGCGCCACCCCTAAATATGATTTGATTGCTTTAAAAAATGGCATGCTAAGTTTTTTCATGATAAAGAACAAAATTCGACCCTCCGCACTAGAGATGGAACCCGGTTTTAAAAAACCGGGTTTTAACCGGTGCTGAAAATTTTTAATCATCACCGAAACCGACGATAAGAACCGGTTTTCACATTTTTGCGCAAGTCCCCGATCACTTTGGTCCATTTTCTATGAAACAAACGTTTCTAAACGTTTAAAAACAGTAATTACGCTTTGCATCGTTTCGTATCGTTTTTTGTTTGTTTATAAGTGTAAATAATTGATGCTTCAGTCTTGAATGTTATGTTGATGATTGCACATTGATCAGTTAAGATTCTAAGATTTAATACTCCATCATGTCAAAGAAATCAAATGCTTGGTATCATTTCACTCGTAAGAATAAAGAAGCGGAGTGTATGACATGTCACAAAGTTTTAAAGTGTTGTGGAGGTTCTACTTCAAGTTTATCATCCCACAAGAAAAATATTCATGGCATAAACATCGACCAGATTAATCAGCCATTGAAGAAACAAAGAACAGTGGAAGAGTTTGTGCAAAAAAAGTCCATAGAAGAGGAAATTTCGAAACTTGCGTGTGTAGATGGACTGAGTTTCCAATCAATTGCTAAAAGTGAATTCCTTCAAGAAAGCCTAAGAAAGATAAAATACGACAAGCCTCATCCAACTTCCCATAATGGTTTCAGAAAAATGGTGCTTAGTTTTTGAGAAAAAGAAACATGAATTGGTCAACTACTTCAAGAATGAGGTGAGACAAGGAATCCGCTATTCATTAACTATGGATGAGTATACATCTTTGCAAAACCAAAGATATATTAATATTAATGTTCATGATCAAAATCAACATTGGTCTCTTGGTCTCATGAAAATAAATGGTTTTCTCGATAGCACCAAAACTATTGCAATCGTTAGGAAAAGATTGGAAGACTTTTGGCTTGGACCTAGATAAGCATATCGTGGGTTGCACCACCGACGGTGCCTCAGTAATGGTCACATTTGGAAGAGAAATAGTACCTGATCACCAGCAATGCATTGCACATGCTATACATCTCGCGGTTTCGGATATCTTGTATCAAAAACTGCTGAAAATTCAGTTGAAGGGGAAAGTGACCCTACCCCTGAAGATGAAGCCATCGAAGAAGATGAACACTCTGCACATGAGTTAAGCGAAGATGAGTGTGAAATTTTATGCACTGATACAATTTTTGAGTCCGACATAGATGACGTAATTGTTCTTCCAAAACTTCGAGAAGATTACTTAAAAGTAATAAATAAGGTGAGAAAAATCTGCCGCATATTTCGAAAGTCTCCTTTGAAAAATGAGAGATTGCCGGATTTTGTCAAAGATGAATTTAATAGAAAGGAAATGAAGCTTATCCTTGACTGTAGAACGAGGTGGAACAGTCTTTTGGCCATGATAGAAAGATTTTTGAAACTCAAAAATTGCATTCCAAAGGCTCTCAGAGTGATACGCTCAACAGAGACGATTTCAGATGAAGAATAGAATGCTCTAAAGAGCCTCTTTGACACGCTTCGTCCACTGGGAATTGTTTTGAAGGGACTCTGTTCCGAAGATGCAAATTTGCTCAAAGCTGAATCTTCCATGAAGTTCATTTTGGATAAATTTGAAAGCAAAAACAATCCTTTAGCTTTTGAGCTACGTCAGTGTCTTATTGATCGCTACTCATCGAGAAGACAAAAAGAAGCTGTCGCCTTGCCGAGTTTTCTCCACAATCCCGAGGTCTTGAAAAATGAATCATCAGCACCGTTCCTCTTTCCTTCAAGACAAGCACTTAAGAAGTATGCGGATCATACATTTAAGAGTCTTTTTCCCAGAAGCTTGCCAGATTTCAGAAACAGACGACCAAGTCCAATCAATTGCTTCGAAACTCGAAGATTCACAATGCAGCTCAGGTCGTGAAGTAAATGATGACGATCAACTTATGAACGAGTACATGTGTGAGATGAACAAACTGAAAATGAAACCCAAGAAAGATTCTTCTGAGACCTTTGACGTAAACAATGAATTCAAATATTTTGAAGCTACTTTGAATAGAAGCGAAAATTTGGATCGAATGTACGAGGCGTTGCTTACAATAAAAGCCACCAGCGTAGAGTCCGAGAGAGTGTTTTCAGCTGCTGGTTTATTCGTCGCAAAGTTTCGATCAAGAATGTCAGATCAGACACTTAATGCTCTTTGTTTTCTCAAGTGTTATTTCAAAAATCAAGTTCGATAATAAACTTTTTAATTCAAATGTTACACATACTTGATTGAATCAATTAAAACCTTATTTCTGTTTAATATTTTGATAATTTACCTCCCTAAAAAGCATACAGAATCACATCGGTGAAAACCGGTAAAAACTGGCTTTAAGAATATAGCGACGGCGAAAACCGGTTTTACACTTTTCGGTTATGTTCCATCCCTATTCCGCACTCTAAAGTTAAAAACTAATTTTTGTGCCTATATGCCTTTCAAACCTTTCAAAAGTTCCATGCGATGATTCCTCATTTCACGAAGGTCAAGCTTGTCGCCCCTCCTCTTCGAGTTGGCATAAACACCAAGCAATTTTTAAACCCAAAATAGGCAGGCTGTAAAAAACAATAAAAGTTGAAGAGAAAAAAAAAGAAATGAGCCATTGGACGGGATTTCTAAATTTTAAATAAGTCTCTCTCCACGACTGAAGAAAACGAAATCTGAAGAAAACGAAATAAGAAGAAAAAAACGACTCAAGAATTTTGACTCAACTGAGACGAGCGGTTGAAACAGAGTCTGACTCCATGAAAATTTCGAAAATGGGAATGCCCTTATATTAATATAAAGGAACACCGCTTAGCCACCATAAATGTAGTGATTCCCATCATTTACAATTTTTTATTTACTTTACTTTATTCAATTTCTTTTATCATTGCTTTTGTCTTCTCTTTACACTCGCTTCACTGTGCTTTATAAACGCGGGCAGACGGGTACCGTGGCTGGTGAGCCACCATTAACTTTCGAACAACAAGCAAAGGAACCGGGGTAATTACACACTTTTATTCAATATTTACTGACTTTTTATTTATAACGAAATAGTTTAGACAAACGGGGTAATGCGAGGGCGGAATTAGCGTTAACATTTAATCGCGGAGACACAATTAATATTTTAAATAAACAATAACATACTAATACGAAAAACACCTTATCGGGGCAAACCCCCGCCCGAAACTGCCGTTTTGGGGCATTTTGAATCGGCACATTGGGCACATCTGAGATGTTGCTAATTTGTATTTTTATATTTTTAATTTCAAACAAAACATTATCAATTTATTATTTACATACAAACCATAATTAAATTTCTTATTTAACATTATTTTCTTCTTTATTAAACAAAACATTATTAAATTCTTATTAGACATGATTATCTTTATTAAAAAAACAATACACTACAAGGTACGCCCGGCTCATCGGGGATTGTTCTGAGCAAGGCGTCTAATCTTCTTTTGAAGATGTCCACTGCAACACCATTCGTGTTCCTTAGGTCTTTGGGCAGCTGATTAAACAGTTTTGGTCCTCTCACAACACAACTATTTCCTTTCAGGGTTAAGGATGTTCTCTGTCTTGCCTTTAATTTGGGGACACGACACAGTCTTCCTTTTCTACTTTCCACAGTTGTTTGGGGAGTTATAGGGTTCAGAGTAAGATTAGGGACTGGTTTCTCCATTATTTTCCAAGTGTAAATAATGGCGTATCTCTCTCTTCTCCTTTCCAGTGAATATAAGTTTAATTTGTGTAACCTTTCCCAGTAATTTAGTTCTTTGCACCCGTTGATCTAGGCTGTGAAGCTTCTCTGAATCCCTTTCAGCTGTCTAATGTCTTCTTTTTTATATGGGCATGTTAGGACCGTGCAGTATTCCAATTTGGGTATGATCAGTGTTTCTAGTAGAGGAATCATTATATTTTTATCCCTTCGTTTAAAGGTTCTCAGTATCTGCCCAGTTATTCTCTTTGCTTTGTTTACTGCTATCTTATTTTGTGTTTCAAATTTCGCATCATCAGTCATTATAGCCCCTAAATCTTTTGCTCTAGAATTTCTCTGAATTTCCTGTCCATTTGAGGTATAATATTCCATGGATTTTAGGTCTTCTCTTTTTCCTTACCGTAACAGTTGAAATTTCTCAGTGTTAAACTTCATATTGTTGTCTTCCGTCCACTTGTAGATTCTGTTCATGTCGGTTTGTAGAGATCCTATATCTTCTGGGCTTCTTATTTTCTACTGATCTTTGTGTCATCGGCAAAGGATGTTACCTTGCTGTCCCTGGTAACGTCCTCATCTATGTCAGTTAGCATGATTATGAAGAGTAGTGGAGCTAATACTGTTTCTTGTGGTACTGAGCTGAGGACGTCTGATTCTGATGAAGATACTCCTTGTACTGTAACGACTTGCCGCCGCTCACTAAGGAAATTATACATCCATTTCCCTACTTTTCCTGTTATTCCCATATATTTCAGTTTATGTATTATTATTCCATGGTCGCATTTGTCGAACTCTTTGCAAAGTCTGTGTATATTACATCATATTTTTCATTACTTTCAATTGCATCAATCATGTTGTTGTAGTGTTCCATTAGATGTGATAGGCATGAGCTGCCTGACCGAAACCCATGTTGGTTATCATTAAATATTTTCTGAGTTTCCAAAAAGTCATAGATTTTCTGTCTAACTATTCTTTCAAATATTTTAGTGAGATTATATGTAAGCGAAACTGTCGTGTAGTTTTTGGCCTCGGATCGATCTCCTCCTTTACATATTGGGACTATGTTCGCGCTCTTCAGGATGCCCGGTATTTCTCCCGTGTCTAGTGATCGCCTCCATATCCAGTGGCGGTTCCTCATATGGGCAATATGGGCAGCCGCACAGGGCGGCATTTGTGGAGGGGCGGCATGAGCGCCTGCAAAAAAAATAAAAATAAAAATAAGAATAAATAAATAAAGAAATAAATAAAAATAAAAAATAAAATAAAATAAATAATAAAAGATCAATAAATATATTTTTATTAATAAAAAACCATCTATTGCATTTTCCATAAACCTTCCCATAAAAGACCTAAACAATGCAAAATGCTTCCAGATTAATATTATTGGGAATAAAGGCCCATACTTTAACATATGTAATGTTATTTTTCTGGGTTTGGTTAAATAGTGAAATGTATATTATTTATTACAGAACGAATCTTCACACTAAGCCACTAAGGTCTGTCAAATAACCGCAAATGGATAAGAAGAGGTCAAAGCTATCAGGTGCTCAGTTTAGAAAAAAGAGGAAAGAAGAAGAGGAGAAACGAGCAAAAGATAAAGGTATAGAGCTATGTCATCTACTCTTCACTGCTATATTGCACTGCTATTTTGTGATATAGCTTTCTGAGTCATTTGAAGTGTACTATTATGTATATAATTAGCCATTAACCAAGGAGGTTGTATTATTCATTTGTTTCCTATTCTAAAAGTTTAATAAATTGTGCTTAATAACATGTTAAATTAATTGTACTAGCCTATTCATGCATTGGTCTGTTATGTTCTATTTTACTATTTGCAGGGGCACTTTTGAAATATTTTGGAACACCCTCTGCCACTAGCCAGGATGAGAAGCCGTCTACTTCTGCCATTATTGAGGCTGAGGAGCCATCTACCTCCTCAGCCTCACATATGTCTCCACAAATGCAGTCTGATCCTGAGGATGAAGACCCATTTGCTTCTACTTCTCCCCGGCAGGACTCTTCAGGTGAGTTTGTGTGCACATATGTCTGTGAGTGTGTGCGTGTGTGTGTATGTGTATGTGTGTGCATCCCTGCAAAGCATTTTGCAAACAGTTATAAATTATAATGTTATTATCACTGGGTCTGGGTTACTGGGTATGTGTTGGTGTTTCACCACCATAATTCCATAACACCACCACCATAACAAAGTGCTGTGAATAATGTGTTATCTAACTTAGGTGTGTATACTAATGAGTAATGCTCTTGTTCTTTCTATTAGAAAGGCCTGGAGCAGAATCGCCTCCTGAGGATGAGTCTCTGTCCACCGACCCTGCTAACTGGCCTTCAGTTCTGACTGAGAGAATTCGGACACAACTGGTTTCCAGGGGACCAAGTCAAGTACCATCTGACTTTGTATTCCCTAGAAACGACAGTGACGGAAGAAGTTTCCACCATCAATACTTCAGGAAGTCATTGGTTAGTGGGGAAAATATAACCAGAAGTTGGTTGGTCTATTCCTTAAAAAACAACAGCCTTTTCTGTTTCTGTTGTACATTATTTTCCAAGAGGAAAATAAATTTAACAAGTTTGGGACTCTCGGACTGGAAGCATGCAAGCTCATTGCTCACATCACATGACAACAGTTCAGAACACCTAAATTCTATGAAAATCTGGAAAGAACTGGCAGTGAGGATGAGAAAGGGGGAGACCATTGACAAGCAGGAGATGGCACTTCTGGAGGCTGAGAAGTTGAGATGGAGAGCGGTGCTGACACGTCTCACTGCTATTGTGCATTCTCTGGCAGTTAGGAATTTGGCACTAAGGGGACATACAGAAAAATTGTTCTCACCATCAAATGGCAATTTTCTGAAAGAAGTTGAACTGATGGCACAATTTGATCCTATAATGCAAGAGCACATTAACCGTGTCCAAAAAGGGACCTCCAGTCACACCAGCTACCTCGGCCACCACATACAAAACGAACTCATTGATTTGTCGAGCAGCAAGACCATTTCAGCAATGGTGAGCGACATCAAACAATCAAAGTTTTTTTCAATAATTCTAGATTGCACTCCAGATATCAGCCACACTGAACAGTTGTCAGTTGTGATTCGGGTTGTGTCACTGGAGGGGAAGTCCCATATAAAGGAACATTTCATGGGGTTTTGGAGGCAGAGGAGTCCACTGGTCAACATTTGGCATCTCTGATTCTGAAGAGACTGGAGGAGCTAAAAGTTCCTTTCATGGACTGTAGAGGACAATCATACGACAACGGGGCCAACATGAGGGAAAAAACAAGGGTGTTCAATCCAGGCTCCTAGAAATTAATCCCAGAGCTCTGTTTGTTCCATGTGGGGCTCATTCTCTGAATTTGCTTGTGGCCGATGCTGCTAAGGGATCTATTGATGCCACAAGTTACTTTGGCATCTTGCAGAAGCTTTACAACTTGTTTTCAGCCTCCACACAACGATGGGCCATTTTGAAAAAACATGTGAACATCACATTGAAGATGTGGTCTGATACAAGGTGGGAAAGCAAGATCAAGAGTGTGGAGCCCCTGAGATATCAGGCAGCTGCAGTGAGAGATGCACTGATCGAGGTGAGGGACCACACCAAAGACTCTGTAATAAAGGTCGAGGCTCAATCTCTGTCAGAGGAGGTTGGGTCATACCGCTTCGCCATTTGTTCAGTGGTGTGGCATGACCTGTTGTGCCAAATTCAGCATGTGAGCAAGCAGATGCAGTCTCCTAGCATGCACGTTGATGTTGCAGTAAATCTCCTAAAAAAAACAGAGAGAGGTCTCCGCAATTACAGGGCAACAGGTTTTGTGGCTGCACAAATGGCAGCCACAGATATCTGTGAACAAATGAATGTGGAGGCTGTGTTAAAACAAAAACGGCTGAGGTCCACAAAGCGGCACTTCTCCTATGAAGCATCTGATGAGCCCTTGATTGATGCTTTGAAGAAGCTGGAGGTGACATTTTTCAATGCAGTGGTTGATGCTGCAACATCAGCCATTCAGGAAAGATTTTCCACGTTGGAAATTGTGGGAGAGAAGTTTGGAGTGCTGACACATTTCCAAAATCTCACATTTGAGGAGCTGACAGAACAATGTGTGAACCTTAGTACTACACTACACTTTAAGGGACAATCTGACTTGGATGGCAGAGAGCTTGCACAGGAGCTGAAGAACTTGCCTGACTTGCCATCAAAGACCATATCCTTGCTTGAACTGCTGACATTTATCCATGAAAGGGAGCTCTCTGAAATATATCCAAATTTGTGGACTGCTCTCAGAATTGGTCTTACTCTTCCAGTCACTGTTGCTGAAGCAGAGAGGAGCTTTTCAAAGCTGAAGCTCATCAAATCCTACCTGAGGTCAACTATGTCACAGGAACGCCTTACCGGTCTGGCCATCATCAGTATAAATCATACAATTGCTGAGCAGATTTCATATGATGATTTAATTCATGACTTTGCATCAAGGAAGGTAAGAAGAGTCAGGCTTTAGATGGCAGTTGTGCTGTGGTGCAATTTATTTTGTTTCTTGTTCAAAGTGTAGCATAATAATTACCCTCTCTTAAGTGTCTTATTCTATTTATGTGATAGAGCATTTGTACAATTTAGAAATTTGATTCTCTAGTTTATTTATGGCAGTTGTGCAATTTAATTTGTATTTTTCCTGTTCATAGTATCATAATTACATTCTCTTAAGTGAGTTATTCTATTTACGTGATGAAGGATTTGTAAAATTCAGAAATTTGAGTCTTTGTTTTGGTTCTGAAGTTCCAACAATTAGTCCAATAAAAAGTTATTTTGTGAAAGAGTTATGTCTGTCCTTTATTTTGGGGGGATTCGAATGTGTGTGTGTTGGCGAACAGGGGGGGGGGGCGCTGAAGGTGAGGTTCGCCCAGGGCGTCATGTAAGCTAGGACCGCCACTGTCCATATCCAATGTAGGGGTTCAACGATTGCATTCTTGCAGTTTTTGATCAGTGCGGCATTCCATTTATCCGGTCCTGCCGCTGAGTGTGCTTTTAGTTTCCCTATAGCTTGTGTAATATCATCTGTCGTAAAGTCGAAGTCCGTTATAGTTTCCCTTTGTACTTCTTATTCAAAGAACGAGTTTCTATCGCATATCAGTTTGTCAGTTTTTGGGATACTGAAAGAGGATTCGTACTGAGCTCTTACTATTTCAGATACTTCTGTTAGATCATCAGATAAAGCATTGTTCTCGTTTTTCAGAGGTCCGATAGTCGCACGGTTTTTAGACTTCCTTTTTGAAAATTATAGAAGTACTTTGCGTTAACCTTTATCGCTTTTATAGCGTCGTCTTCTTTTTCTGTATGCTTCTCAATTAGTTCCTGTACGACGTCATCGATACTCTGCAGTTTATCATTTAATATTTTTCTGATGTTATCTTTACAATTACTTAATTTTGCAGTCACTCTTTTTCTCTTTCGGAACAATGACCTCTTTTGTCTCTCGAACCTGCTTCTCTTTCCTTTTTGTTGTATTTTTGGGACATGTCTTTCCACAATTTCCAGCGTCTTCTCATCTAAAGTCATTAGCATCTCTTCCGTTGTCTTGGCCTCGAAAATGGTTTTCCGATTTATTACTTCGATGCTGGACATATATATATATATATATATATATATATATATATATATATATATATATATATATATATATATATATTATAGGGAGAGAGAAAGAAAAAGTGCAAATAAATGAGGCTCGAACCTTCGTCGCGAAGTACCTGACTCAAAGCCGACCTTGGAAAACCACTCAAGCATCTCGGCCCAGCTTCTCAAAGATTGCTTTTTGCGATTTTTATCTTTAAAAACGTACGGATGTTGCGCTAGAAGCATTTTTTAAAAGAATACCAAAGAGAAGAGTTCATAGTTAACACCGCAAAGTTTGAACGGTTTCATTTTAAGAGACCAGGATGGCCCATTGAGCTTGCATCTGATACAGGTCGCCACTGAGTGGTTAGAGGACTACTGGTTCCTATTTTCTGAATGGTCTCTCTCTCTCTCTCTCTCTCTCTCTCTATATATATATATTATACCTTGGTAACCTTGGTTTTACTTACGCCCGAATTGTTCATTCTAACAAAAGTCAAGCTTGTTGCTCCACCTTAGATCTACAGATTAACGTGGAATCCTAACCACGACCCACCAGGAATGGCCAGAAATTACAAAGTCCTTGCCTGGACTCGATCTCAGCAGCCCAGCGTCCTAACCACTAGGCAACGCATTTATCTTCCAAACATTTTTTTTTTGTACGTAAGGATGAAGAGCTGTGTAAGCTGAGCGCGGCCCGCCATGGCCGGGAATCGAACCTGGGCGGATGGATTCGTAGTCAGCGATGCTAACCACTATACCACATATATCGGGTGATTTTTTTTAAACATTTATTACTTTAAAAGGTTTTTGTAATTTTTATTAACTGAAATTAAAGCATCAAATTTTTTAATGTACTTCCTCTACGCATGGGAAATTAGTCTCCTAATGCAATACATGCTGTATGTGATGTCCTCTCAGCAAATTAACTCTTTGCATCTGAACATCAAAATTTTGCAGTACTCTGGACAGAGTATCTGTTAAAATCTGAAAAATTTCTTGTTCATTTGATGCTTTCAATTCTTCTGTTGTATGTGGATTCTCTTTAAACACACTCTTTCAAATAACCCCACAGATAAAAGTCACGGGGGTTTAGATCTGTTGATGTTTGGTGGCCATGATAGTCCTTTTTCATGAACCGCAGGAAATCTGTTGGACAGGACTGTTCCGTCGAAAGTATCGTGTAAGTATCGTGAGCTGAGAAGATATCACAGAGAGCATGTTTTATACTTAGGAATTAATTTCCCATGTGGAGAGAAGGTACAGTAAAATTTTCATACTTTTATTTCAGTGAATTAAAAACAAAATTCAAACCTTTTAAAGCGTCAAATGTTTATAAAATCACCCGATCTATTATAAGGCATTTAAGACCATCAAATGGAATAAAGTCGATTAATTTACGTAATTTTTTTTTTTTTTTTAATTCTTTCTCCAATTAACATTCATCTTTGACGATCAAGTCCTCGATTTCACTTCTCTGCAACTTGAGTGAAGAGCGTTGGATGCTTTTCATAATATTTCAAGAACCAATTTTGAAATATAGATTTATTCGCATTTAATATATATAATATATTTAAAAAAATATATATATATATATATATATTTTAACAAAAGTCCGTTCTCATAGGGAAATAAGATATAACAGAATTGAACGAGAAAATAGTTTCAACTATACAGTACATTACAAACAATACAATCAACTTACCAATTAATCCATGTAGCCGTTGGCACATTTCTACTCGTGTTTATAAGCTGTCGGTACGTTTTGAAGTGTTTCTGCACTAATTCTGTTACACTGATCTGTAATTTTTTCTTTTAACTGCTGGATCGTTCGAAGTTTTGATTCATAAACAACGGACTTTAAGTAGCCCCAACAAGAAGTAGTCAAGTGGGGTCAAATCAGGGCTTCGGACCGGCCATTCCACACAATCTCGGCGTCCTATCCATCTGCCACGAAGCTTCTCATCTAATCATTGTCTCACTGAACGAGCGAAATGCGGAGGTGCACCATCTTGCTGAAACCAGAACTTTCGTCTTACATCCAAAGACATTTTTTGAGACAAAAACAAAGCCATTTAGTCTTGCATCCAAAGATATTTCGTCAATGTACTTTTGCAAAATTCCCTCCAGAATGTTGTTCAAGTAAAAATTCCTGTTCATGGTTTCATCAAAAAAGTATGGTTGAATGATGGTTCCTCTATGAATTCCTGCCCACATCGTAATCCTGGGATCAACCTGCGAATGTGCATCTTCAACCCAGTGCGGACTTTCGTCGCTCCAGTAACGATAAAAAGTGGCGATACAAACTCATCACGATCTATTCTGTTATATCTAATTTCCCTATGAGAACGGACTTTTGTTATATATATATATATATATATATATATATATATATATATATATATATATATATGACATAAGTGTTAAGGAACGTCTCTGCACACGAGGAGGAGAGATAACGAATAAATGAAAAATGAGGCGGTTCGCCTCATTTTTCATTTATTCGTTATCTCTCCTCCTCGTGTGCAGAGACGTTCCTTAACACTTATGTCGTTTCTATTCATTTATATACTGCGCGGTCATTGCAGTTATATGCATATATATATATATATATATATATATATATATATATATACTTAGTGCACCCGAAAATTTTCGCAGTTCCGCAGACCATCTCAGAAAAAAGTACTAATGGTTAGAATATAATAAAAATTGGTAGGCTACATACGAGTATAAGCAGGCAGGCCTGTTCTATCCCTCAAAATACTCCCCTTTCACATCATTGCACATCTTGTATTTGGGAGGAAGGGAGTAGGTCCCACTTCGGTAAAAGTCTGTTAGTCGTTGGCCGGAAGCCCAGATAGAAAGTAACAAGCTCATATTTCGGCAGCGTTCTGGTGCCCGTTTTTTGCAAAGGGGAATATTGGTGGTGAGATGCACCGTCGTCTATGCAACGTATTCAGGGATGATGCAGTGAGTAAAGGACGCGTTCATGAATGAAAAGAACAAGGCTCTTGTCGATGAACTTGTTAAAACAGGCCAGCGCATATCTTCTACCCAAATAAGCTCTATCGTTGGAATGATAACAAATAACAAACAAATTTAAATACAACCATATTTTTAGTAAAGAGAAGTATCAGTGGATTAAACAATTGGCTAATGATAATAGCCTATTAATTTGTAAACCTAACAAAGGTAATGGCATAGTTATTCTCAACAAAGTAGATTATATCAATAAAATGGATACACTTTTGAACGATAGTACCAAATTTTCTAAAATTTCTGGAAATCTACTCAATAATATCCTCAAATTAGTAAACAAACTTAATCGTATCCTCCGTAAACTGAATCAATCCGGAAAACTCTCTAACGAACAATATTCTAAGCTTCATGCGTCTGGCTCTCACCTTGGCGTTTTATACGGCCTCCCGAAAGTACATAAGAGTAACTCTCCGTGCCGCCCCGTTCTCTCCGTCATAAACACCTTTAATTATAAACCTTGCTAATATTTTCATTCCTCTATTATCCAAATTCACTGTCAATGAATATTCAACTAAAGATTCTTTCTCTTTTGTTAGCAAAATCACTGAAATAGATAACACTGACTTTGTAGTTTTGGCCAGCTTTAACGTAACATCTTTGTTCACTAACATCCCTCTAAATGAAACTATCGACCCGTGTATCAGTCTTCTCAAATCGCATAACTCTACAGCCCTCAATTTAGATGAAAATAACATATGCTCACTCCTTGAAATTGCCAATAAAGATTGCATCTTCTTTTTCAATAATGATCAACACGTACAAACAGACGGAGTATCAATGGTTGGGGGGAGGGACCCTTCGGGCCCACCTTTGCAAATTTATTCCTCTCTTACCATGAGAAAAAGTGGTTGGAGGACTGTCTCCAGCATTTTAAACCAATCTTCTTCCGTCGTTACGTAGACGATTGTTTTGTTCCATTTAAATCATCCGACCATATTGAACTTTTTCGTCAATATTTAAATTCAAAACTGAGTAACATCAAATTCACTTCTGGAACAGAAAACGATAATTCTTTGCCATTCTTGGACATAAATATTACGCGTAACAATAATCACTTCGTGACATCAGTTTTTCTTAAGCCCACTTTCACAGGCTCGGGAATGAAATTTGACAGTTTCGCACCACTTAAGTACAAACGTAACCTTATCCTTACCCTCTTATGCCGTTCATACGAGATTTGCTCTAACTACCATCTTCTTCATGCCGAGTTAGAATTCCTTAAAAAGTTCTTACTAGGTAATGATTTTCCTTCTAAACTTATTGACAATGTAATAAAAAGATTCATAAACTTAAAATTCTCTAATAAAACTAAAATCGTCGTAACTACGGTACAGAAGAAGGTTGTATATGTTAAACTTCCTTACTGTGGACCCGAGAGCTTTGTGTTAAAGAGGAAAATTAGTAAACTGATCAATAGATTTTATTTGCAAATTTCTGTTAAGTGTATTTACACATTAGAGCGTAAATTACGTTCCTTTTTCAAATTTAAAGATATAGTTCCAAAGCCCTTGCGCTCATCAGTTATTTACAAATATACATGTGACGATTGCACATCGTCGTACGTCGGTATGACTGCACGCCAACTCCAAATTCGTATCGATGAACACTAGGGTATTAGCAGCCGTACTAATAATAGACT
The DNA here is from genome assembly GCA_023014485.1 of Bathynomus jamesi. Classification (NCBI taxonomy): domain Eukaryota; kingdom Metazoa; phylum Arthropoda; class Malacostraca; order Isopoda; family Cirolanidae; genus Bathynomus; species Bathynomus jamesi. The sequence continues at coordinate 694,388 of JAJOZX010000439.1, read as the reverse complement.
CATAAATCCCTCCCAATCACATATACGTTCCCACTCCCATCAGTTAGCACTAGGCTGACCATACGTACCGTTTTGAATGGGACAGTACCGTTTTTTTTATATTTCCTGGCCGTCCCGTCGTTTTAATAAAAATGTCAATTTTGTCCCGTTTTTAATAAAAACTATAAATATACTTTAATATTGGTCAATCATAAATTATTATTCATAACCTATAAGACTTTTGTAATATTGTAGAGTTTATTCTTTGTCTTCCAGGAAGTACAGCACCTGTTGAGAGAATATGTTCTGTTATGAACAGTATGTGTTCAAAGGAGAAATCTAGATTAAGTGTTGAGACAATGAGGGCTATGTTAATTGTAAGACAAAATTGTGTCATGGAGTGTGAGAAGTTTTATGATAAGGTGTTGAAAGACCGAAATTTGCTGCGTAAGATTACTTCATCGGAGAAATATTCATTGTACGATCGTGGTGAAATACAGTCCCCCTCTACGTCTACCTAAATTTTTGTATGGGTTCTGTCACTGAAGAATAATTGTAAGCTCAATATGTTTATGTACTTACTTTTTCATGAATACAGAATATTACATAACCCCCGTCCCTTTTTTGCCATCCCAATGTCCCGTTTTTGTCTCAAGGAAATATGGTCAGCCTAGTTAGCACCCAATTAAATCTAGTAACTTTTCAATAATTGCTAAAGCCAATAAGCACGACTTACCCCTCTTAGAAACAATACTCATTTCTAAACATAAACCGGATATAAATCAGTATACCCGATTCCTTAACCTTATTATCCTTCAATAAAACTTCCTTTATCTGCCAACCAACCAACCAAGTTAGTGCCCGTTAACAAATTCTTTCAACCTTTCTCACTCTTTGCTGCGTCTGTGATAGAGTAACTTGTACCTGATTTGTTCCTTTTAAGATTTTATAGATTTTAATGTTTTATATTTTAAACTTTTCTATAATGTTCCCCTAAATTATTTTATAATGTTTTTACTTGCATTTGTTCTTATCTTAACGGTAAGCTCCCTTTTATGGTTTCTTTTACAATATTTTATATTTTAATTGCATTAACTTCATAATTTCATATATGTACAGTATATATATACACACAGTATATATATAATATAATATATATATATGGTCCCCTGAGAAACTTTTATGTTGAACACAGACCGTGCATGGAAGAAAGAACTCTTCTGGGAAAATTAAATCGATTATAGTCTGAATAAGTAATGATAAATGACAAACACAAAAGTTTTTCTTTTTCACTGCGTGCAATAATTTTATGACCCATATTAACTCGTTGCACAGTTCTTGTGGACAGTCGCCTATCACTTATGCTGAGTGCTTACATTTCCCTTTGTTTGAAATTTTATAACAATTCGTAATAGTGTCTTTCTATTGGGTGGATCTCTGCATCCATATTGCAAGCAAAATTTCCTCTGCACTTGCGTCACAGAATTTGTCACAACAAACCACTCAACGATCTTGAATTTCTGTTCCAGCTGCAAACGCGCCATCACTGTTTGACGGTTTCAGCTATATTGCTCCGTACAGGTATATGCATATAGGTATATGCCTAATAAAGACCCCAATCTGTTACCTTTCTGAAGAAGAAACCTCAGTAATAACATACAGCCATTATAAGATAACGGTCAAATAAAAATAGGAAAATTTTCTGGGGACACCACACACACACACACACACACACACACATATATATATATATATATATATATGGTGTCCTAAAAGTTCTGGCCCATAATGTACAATTTGATATTAGACTTTGGGACAGGACTTCTGGTACACCCTATTTGAATCTTCTTCTTCCGCAGCCTTATTAGCCCACTTCTATGTGGGGTTGCTGTTGCAGATCCTTCTTCTCCATTCACTTCTGTCTTGAGCCACCTCTTCCTCCAGTCCCTTTTCACTCATATCTTTCTTCAGTCTATCCCGCCACCCCATCTTCGGTCTACCTCTTCTCCTCGTGCCTGGAATTTCCATCCTCAGCATCCGTCGTCCCACACACTCCTCTTCCCTCCTCTGGACATGCCCATACCATCTTAATCTCCTTTCCTGTGCCTTCTTGGAGATTTCCGTTACTTTTTTGTTCCTCTTATTAAATCATTCCTCACTCTCTCCCTCCTAGTCACTCCACACATCTATCGGAGCATCTTCATTTCTGCCACTTCCATTTTCTTTTCCAGGCTTATTTTCATTGGCCATGTTTCTGCCCCATATAGTAGTGCTGGCCTTACTACTGTCTTGAACAGTTTTCCCTTCCTCCAAGTCTCCCTTCTCCTCTATGATTGATCCCAGATACTTGAAACTTTTAACTTTCTTTATAATAAATTCCTGGACCATGACACTTCCTCTTTGTTCGTCTCCAGGTGCACATTTCATATACTCGGTCTTTTTCTCTGCTTATTTTTAGTCCTCTAGTTTCCAGAGCTACTCTCCACCTCTAATTTCTCTTGCACTCTCTCTCTTGTTTCTGAGCATAACACGATGTCATCAGCAAACATCATGGTCCATGGAGCCTCCTCTATCACGTCTTTGCTGATCATATCCATCACAATATAAAAAATTAGCAGACTCAGCGCTGATCCCTGGTGTAGACCAACTCGTATCTCAAATTTCTTCGTAACAACTCCCTCATACATATCTTGGATCAGTCTGACATACTTCTCAGGTACCCGCCTGTCTCTTAAACATCTCCACACTTCCTGCCTTGGGACTCTATCATACGCTTTTTCTAAGTCTACAAACACTAGATGTAACTCCTTTCTTCCTTCTCCGTACCTTTCTAATAATTGTCGAAGTGCAAATATTGCATCCGTTGTTCCTCTTCCTGGCATAAAACCAAACTACTCATCAGAGATCGCTACTTCCTCTCTCAGTCTCGCTTCCACAATTCTTTCCCAGATCTTCATGGTATGAGATATATGCTTTATTCCTCTGTAATTTTTACACTCTTGGATGTCTCCTTTCCGCTTGTAAATTGGTACCAATGTACTTTCCCTCCATTCCTCTGGTATCCTCTCAGTCTCAAAAACTGCAGTCATTATCCTCTACAATATATCCAGTCCTTCTTCCCCCAACGACTTCCATACTTCTGATGGTATTTCATCTGGTCCTCCCGCTTTTCCATTCTTCATTTTTGTTAAGGCCATCCTTACTTCTTCTCTGTCTACATTTCTTCCCATACCTACATTTTCCACGCCATCCTCAAAAATCCTTCTTTCATTTTCTACATTTAGGAGGTTTTGGAAATAACACTTCCATCTCTTCTTTATTTCCTCTTCCCTCACCAGTACTTCACCTTCTTCATTCCTGACTTGCTTTATATGCGTTACATCCTATGTGGCTTTATTTCTTGCCTTCGCTATGCTATAGATCCTCTTCTGGCCTTCGTGTGTCTCCAACTCATCATAAATGTTCTGCCAGCCTGCTGCCTTTGCCTGAGCCACTGCTTTCTTAGCCCTTTTATTTGCTTCTTTATATCTCACTCGATCCTCTTCTTCTCTTGATTCATCCCATCTCTTCTTTGCCGTATTCTTATCCTGTCTCTCTGTTTGCACTTCTTGGCTCCATCACCACGTCTCCTTGTCATCTTCTCTTCCTCCTCTCGATATCCCCAGCGCTGTCCGTCCAGTCTCCCGGATCTTATCTGCTACCTGGCTCCACCCTAGTCTAGACCTCTCGTCGAAATACCCCATCTCACTTCCATCGTTCAGTACTGCTCGCTTAAAATCTTCTCTAATTCTTTGGTCTTTAAGCCTCCACCACCTGATCTTAGCCACTTTTTTCCGGTTCGAATTTACAGCACCTCTCATTTTCATATCCATCACCAGCAGTCTATGCTGTGGCGCCACACTCTCTCCTACTATTACCTTACAATTTACAATCTCACTACGATGTGTTCTTTTGTATAGCAAATAATCTATCTGTGAACTTCTACCTCCACTGTTGTACGTTACTAGATGTTTCCGCTTCTTCTCAAACAGTGTGTTTACCAATACCAAATCGTAAGCAACCGCAAAGTCTATCACTCGCTCTCCTTCTGGATTTTTGTCAACCAGTCCATACCCTCCATGCACCACTTCAATATAACTGTTATCGTCTCCTACATGTCCATTTAGGTCGCCACCTCCCACCACTTTTTCCTCTTCTGGTATGTCCTGCATGACCTCGTCCATATTCCTGTAAAACTCCATCTTTTCTTCCTCGTCACATCCCGCTTGTGGTGCATATGCACTCACAACATTTAGCGTCTTCCCCCCCGACCACAAGTTTCAAAAGTATCAGTCTGTCATCTATCCTTTTTACTTCTACCACTTCATCCTTCATCTCTTTGCACACCACTACGCCCACCCCATTTCTTCCTCCTTGCTCTGCTCCACTGTAGAAAAGTTTGTACCCAGCTCCAAGCTCTCTTGCCTTATTTCCTTTCCATCTCGTTTCCTGTACACACACATGATATTCACCTTTCTTCGTTCCATCACGTCTGCTACCTCTCTTCCTCTCCCCGTCATGGTACTCACATTTATATATATATATATATATATATATATATATATATATATATATATATATATATAAAATTTAGGGTGGTCCAAAATTTGGGCTAAAATTTCAAAATAGTTGGAAATGCTCTCCACATGGCTGCTCTTATTCCTTTAGATGTGAAGTGATTTTGTGCAAAATACAGTATCTGTCGATTCAGTACATAATAAGAAATCGCTATGATTTTCACATTTTCAATTGGTGCTCTTCAATACGTGCTCTACCGTAAAATGTACATTCCAATATGTGCTAACTAACGAAAATATCACGACCTAACCTAACCAATCGTTAGGTCAATTGTACGCCCTTGACGATTGGTTAGGTTAGGTCGTGATATTTTCGTTAGTTAGCACATATTGGAATGTAAATTTTACGGTAGAGCACGTATTGGAAGAGCACCTTTCAATTAATTAATTTTCTAATCATTTTCTACCCGCTTCATTTTTAGAGGACGCGGCAGTCACGCCACATTGACTCCGTCCACCTTTCAGAGGATGATGCAATTGTTCGATTTCTTGTATAATGCTGTTTGTGAATCAGACAAATCATTTACTCATGCATCATTTCAAGTTTAAACTTGTTGGAGGACGGTTTAAAGTTCGTTCAAACTTCAAGAGCTTAGGAATAGTATCTCATATAAGTATTAATTCATATATATTAATTATTAATTCATATATATAATTATTAATTCATATATATTAAGTATTAATTCATATGTATTATATTTATGCAGTATAAATATATAATTATGTTCTTTATATGCAAATTTATAACCGGTAAGGATGTTGCTATTAAATTAAATGATTAAAATTGTAAGGTACATATCTTATGTCTCTTGAAGTTTATTATTTACTTATTCTTAAATATATTTTTAAAAATTTGGCTATCTTCCTACCCATCAACCGCTAACCACTGTAACCAATTTTTTTACTTTATTTATTTTGACTTTGCAATTTTTTATTTTAACACTTATATAATTGTGTTTTGGTGCTAAACGGTTAATGCATTATTTTCTCTCATTTTTCAGGTTATGGCTAGAAGTACTCGCTCATCTGCAGAAACATGGGTTCTAGGAAAGCCCAGCAACGAGTTATCAACTGCAAGGCTACCCACATGTGATGATGTGCTTCGTTTGGTTCAGTTTCACCACCATGAACAGTCCAAAACCTTGAAAGAGAGCTACAATTTGGCCTGAAAAGAGGCCCTGCAAGTATGACAGAGAGCAAGGATTCCTACGCAGCGAGTCGATTCCTGCGTTAGGAAGCTGTCAAAGCTGTACGAAGAGTTCCTTGCGTTGAAGAAAAACCGCAAGACGTAGCTACAAAGCTGCAGAGTGAAAGAGAGCATGTTCCAAGAGACTCTCTCAGAACTTTTCGACGTTGCCTCGAGGGACCCCTTGAAGGTGATAGACAATGAAGAAGACCGGCAATTCTTGATGATGCAACGAGACGTCTTTTCCTGCAGTATGGCAGGCCCTGACAAGATTAATTTTGCCAAGGAATACCGCAAGAGATGTCGACAGGAGAAAGATGCTGACAAAGCTCTAAGGTACAAAGAAAGAGAGGCTGCATTCTAGGTTGGCGCTGCTGCTCTTCCATCATTCAGAACATCCACTTCATCCTCTGAAGAATTCAACGCTGAAGACGATGATTATCGTCCGTCAACTTCGACCGGAAGAGCAGATGTACACGCTCATCCTCCGAAACGAAACAGTATCTTCACATCACCAGATGTGGTTGCTGCTCTTGATCGCGTCAACCTTCACGATCGAGGAGCAGTCTTCGTTGCTGGATCAGTCGCTCAAGCCCTGGGCTATGATATTTTTACAATGACTCTTTCACGCAGCTCCATCCGTCGTTCAAGAAGGCAAGCAAGGCAAGCAGCAGCCAAAGAGGATCAAGCTTCGTTTTTTGTCGAAGGGCCCCTTCTTCTTCACTGGGATGGGAAACTACTTCCCGACATCGGCGGCGCAAAGGAAACAGCCGAACAATTCGCGGTAATCGCTACGGGAAATGGGATGGAAAAACTCCTAGCCGTGCCAAAAATACAACGAGCTACAGGAGAAGAACAGGCCAAGGCTTGCATTTCGACGATTGATGACTGGAATCTTCGCGGTGAGATCCAAGGTCTCGTATTTGACACAACTGCGTCTAATACTGGTCTTCACAGGGGAGCCTGTACCATGATTGAAAAAGCAGTAGGGAGGGAACTTGTCTGGATCGCTTGTCGACATCATATCCTTGAAGTCGTCTTGTCAAACACCTGCAAAGCACTTCTTGGACCACAGGTGGCCCGGAAATGACTCTCTTTAAACGTTTTCAGAAAAAATGGCCATCACTTCAGAAGGATTCTTTCATGAAGGCTTCAAACAACCTATTCAGAGATCCAAAGATGTTCCAGCTTCGAGAGGAAATGATCCAGTACTTCACAAAGGCAATGGAGTCTAAACAATCGCGTGATGACTACGAGGAATTGCTACGACTCTGCCTCACTTCCTCAGGTGCCGTGATGAGAAAGAAGTCAAGGTCCGCGCTCCAGAACCAACTCACCATGCACGCTGGATGGCCAAGGTCATCTACGCCCTCAAAATTTATCTGTTCAAGCATCAACTACAGCTGACAGCACGTGAGACGAAGAATATCACCGAGCTCTCTCTGTTTATCGCCTTGGTCTATGCACGTTTTTGGAACGAGGCCCCCATCGGAATCAACGCTCCTTCCAACGATATTCTGCTTCATAAAATCTTGAAAAAACACCCAAATTAGACCATTTCCAAAGCAACATCCACAGCTCTTCAACGGCACCTGTGGTATCTTGGAGAGCATCTCATCGGCCTTGCATTCTTCGATCCTAGAGTTGATGCCGAGACCAAACGGAAGATGGTCGTAAACCTCGAACGTAACGAGAATACCACTGTTATTCGTCGATTGAAGCTTGAAGGAAACATTGAAGATTTGAATTTGTATGAAATGGTCACCAAAAGGACCCTGGGAATCTTCAGTCTGTTAAAGAAAGAAGGAAGGAAGGCAGCGGAGGATACCTTCCTGAGGACCGATCCCAATTCCTGGACGGAGGATGATTACTTTCTAGAGTTTCGACGCATAGCGATCAACCTAAAAGTTGTCAATGATTCGGCGGAGAGGGGTATCGCCCTTATCAAGGCATATAATACATCTTTGACGAAGGATGAAGAACAAAAACAATTCATCCTCCGATTAGTAGCAAAACATCGCCAAGACTACTCATCGTTTTCGAAGGAGTCAGTGATGAAGCGTTAATCTAAGTAATGATGCATATTATAAACGAATGATAAATGTAATTTTCTATCAAACATATCATTTTTGTTCTTTAAAAATTAGTCTGTTTTCTTTAAGAGTTATTCTGTTTCCTAAAAAAATAAGCTGTTTTCTTTGAGATTTAATCTGTTTTCAAACAAATAAACTAGTATTTGCCCTTGTTTTTTTCATTTTTTAACTCAGAAGATCAATCTACTAGAAAATTAGTAGTAAAATGAAATTCATAGCGACCAGTAAATATCATTCAATCAGGCTGAAATTTGGCATGGAGATGTTTGATAGATATAGGAACAGGAGCAGCCATGTGGAGGTAAAAAATTACAAAATTTTATTTTTGGGACCACCTTAATTTTATATATATATATTGTTAAAACTTACGTTCGCTCCTCTTCAGGAGCAATGCAGTGTTGAAATGCAATAGATCACGTTTAATTCTATCTATTTTGTATTGATAAACAATTAAAATTTTTGCCCTCGATCGATGTACAGGGTGTTTATAAAGTCCCTATCTATTTCAGTGAAAACATAGCAAAAAGGATAAAATTGAATAACAATATAATAGAAGGCATACATTTAATGAATACTTAAGCATATGATTCCACATGAGCACCATCAGTATCTCTACAGAGTTCGAATCTGTCAGCAGCATTCCGGAACACATTTTGGAGCATGACAGGAGTTATTTTTGTAACTGCTGTTACGATAAGAGTGTAGTGCCTTGCACCACAAGAGTATTCTTTATTAGTGAAAACTGCCACAAATTGGCATGAGTGAAATATTTAAATATAAATAAATAAATAAATAAATACAAGTTAAATATGTCCAGTGATCAAATTTAATTCTTAAGAATTCAGTGTGGTGTGACTAGACATGAATGGGCTTTTAAGGATTATTTTGGCTGGTTGGTAAAATTATTAAGTAAAAACAAACTTGTGTGCAACGACAACACAAAGGACGCCAAAAAAACATTATTCGAAATCACCCCGCCAGCAAGCAAAGTTCCTTTGTGGTATGTTTTGTATTTATAATATTTATTCTTTACTATTTCATATCTGTATGCAATACCGCATACTGCAGATACTAACGCCTTATACCGTTTGCAATTAGTACTAAGATTCATACTACAAATAGTAATGTAAGATTCATATAATAAATTACTTAGGCTAAGTTAGGTCTAGGCTAAAGCCAAATTGTAACTAGCCTAACTGAGGCCTACCATAGTCTTTGTTTTAGATTAACCTCAGCTCAATATGTTGAAGAGGCAAAGGCCTGCCTATTAAATTTCTTAGTATATTTTACTTTACTTTATAAGCCTATTATGTTTCAAGTCATTTATGGCCTACTAATCATTTGTAGCCTACATATTCCTTAGTTCTCCCATTCAACTTAACACAATCCCATAATGAGAATTAACTGTAATTTATCATCCACAGGTTACTGGGCCTATAAACATATGTATATTGATTATTAATTTTGCCATTTTTATTATTCTTTTTCTCCAAATATTACTTACAGTATTCTTGTCTGTCTCTTTGCAGACAAGGTTGTCATTGTGGCTATTATCTTTTAGTTATTATTGTTATTATTCTATTATTACTATATTATTACTATTATTTTATTGCATATTTATATTATAATCAGTATTATTTGCAGACTGTTATATATTAGCCAAACGGGCCATTATTTAATCTCACCATTATAAGTCCATCAAAGTTGTTACGGGTAAAAATCCCCTTTGCATATACTCATTAATTGTTGTCAATAAAATATAAAAATTCATATTGATTTAATAATCAGTCCTTCCCTTCTTTTATTAAAATTAACTTTGCGCCGCAGTGCCGGATGCCAATCTAGTACTTGGGCGCTGGTGACCCTGGCATATAGTTAATTATCTACGTAAACTTGTAAAGGTCTAAATAAATAAAACCGGACTCTTACAATTGGTGACCTCCTGGAGTGACCAAACACCGTAATTTATGCAAAAAAAAAAAATTTCTAAAAGTTTTTTTCAATTTTTGTCAATATATTCAGTCTGCATCTATAATTTTATTAAATTCACTAGTACAAAGCACTCACCTGTACTGGAAGTGTATTCTATTGCAAAATATATTCCTTTTATTTTGCCTTTTTATAAATTCAGCATTTTCTAAAGTTTTTTTATGCAAATTTACTTATATTTTGCAAACAGCCTATACGCAGACTATTTTTCTGCTAATATTGGGCTACATCATAAAAAAATTTTTTACTTATCTTGCAAACAGCCTATACGCAGACTATTTTTCTGCTAATATTGGGCTACATCATAAAAAAAAAAAAAAAAAAAAATTTTTCGTAACTTTTTGTTATTGGCATTCATAACTCAATTGAGTCTCATACTCAACCAAGCTTACCTGAAGCCATTATTTACATTCAACAACATTTGTTGAAATCTTGTCAGTTTGTGACACATTTTAAATTTTTTTTAGTACCTTGTAACAAATAATAGCCACAATGACCAATAACAACCTAGGGTCATCCAATGGTGGTACTCCAAATTCACCACCTATAACGGACTTTCTCACAATGTATCAGCCTACCACTCCACAATTCACCGCTGAAGAGCCTGGAATCTTTGTGAGTCAACTGCGGGATTATTTTGAGATAAAAGGAGTTACGGACCCACGAACCAAGTTCCTTGTCACAAAGAACCTCCTGCCTACACAAGTATACAAAGTAGTGCGGGATGTAACTCTATTGCCTCCGTCTGACCAAGCTTTTGAGAGCCTCCTCAGCGAGTTAGTCAGGAGACTCGGCCAATCAGAAGAAGAGCGACTCAATGCTCTACTCAAGGACCAAGTTCTTGGGGATCAAACGCCAACAGCCTTCCTGAGACATCTGCAAGACCTGGCTGGACAGACCAATGAAGACGATAAAAACTCACCCTTAATGCGACGCCGCTTCCTCAATGGTCTCCCTACTGCCCTACGGCCAATGCTCCGTTGTATGCCAGATGATACAGACCTCCTCACAATGGCCAAAACAGCTGATAAGATGATGATTGAAATCCACCTTGGCCAAGTAGATAACCACACCCATCACCCCCAAATCTGTGCCACGCAGGACGACAATCTGAGTCCGGCTGCACAAGGTCTTAAAGTATCCAATGAAATTCTACGAACACTTAAAGAAGATTTAAAGCTCTCCGAATAGAGCTAGCTAACAACAGGGAACGAGAGAGAAGTTCTTCAAGACAAGGACGACCCTCTGGTCCAATTAGAGCCTCCCAATATGAACCTGGACAACGCCTCGTTCTCCTACAACCACAGCCACCGCAAACAGGTCAGTTGGTTGCTCCTAATCCAAATCTATTAGCCTTACCTCATCCTCAATCCTCAATCCCCACTACTCAGCCCCATTCTCAACCTATTTCCTTACCACAGTCTACTGTTCATACCCCTCCTTGCTGGTATCATGAAAAGTTTAAAGATCGTGCAACGCGCTGTCTCACACCTTGCCCATGGACTCCTAACCCTCCTTTAAACTAACCAGGCTGGTGTCACAGGCGTCTGACGCTACAGCCTCTCAAGCCTCTCCTATCCTTACTTCAACTAACCCTACCACTACCTCATTTAACACTGTCAAACCAACACCTACGTACGCAAGTAAAGTTAAAGAATCGCAACCTACTTATTCAACCACAGCTAATTTAATACCCCCAACTAATTCTCCAAATACAACACAAACTCCTTCCCACAGCAATACTAACCTTCTTCCACAAAAATTTAATGATTCACAAACTACTGCACCACCTGGTCCAACATTCACCTTGCATGATCCACTTTCAGGCTATGCATTCCTTATTGACACTGGAGCTCAATACAGTGTTATTCCTGCAACAGCCGCAGACCGTGCAAACGGACCTTCTCCTTTCATTTTACGTGCAGCTAATTCTTCATCTATTCACACTTATGGACATCGTTCTATTTCAGTTTCTCTTGGACTTAGACGTGTTTTCCGCTGGATATTTCTTGTCGCGGATGTATATACTCCAATGTTAGGCTCTGATTTTCTTTCTGCTAATGATTTATTAGTTGATGTTCGTAGAGCACAATTAATTGATAATGTCACACATCTTTCAGTAATTGGTTCTCCTACCGTGCACCCCTCTTCATTATTGGCAAGTTCTCTGCCACAGTGCTCACCTGCTATAGAGCAGCTCCTAAATGAATTTTCTTCCTTACTCAACCCTGTTCTAAGGATACCCCTATTAAACACTCTGTTGTCCACCGTATTGATACGGTAGGCTCACCTGTTTTCACCCGCCCACGTCGCTTAGCTCCAGATCGTCTTGCAATTGTGAGACGAGAGTTTGAACACATGCTTGAACTCGGTATTATACGGCCTTCAAGTAGCCCGTATGCCTCTGCTTTACACATGGTCCCAAAACCTACACCTGGAGACTGGCGTCCATGTGGAGATTATCGTGCTTTGAATGACAACACGATTCCAGATCGCTATCCCCTTCCTCACTTACACGATTTTACTTCTGCTCTCCATGGCACCACAGTATTTTCACGCCTTGACTTGGTGCGAGCCTTTCATCAAATTCCTGTACACCCTGATGATGTACATAAAACTGCTATAACAACCCCTTTTGGGTTATTTGAAATGACAAAAATGCCATACGGACTGCGTAATGCGCCCAAACTTTTCAACGCTTCATTGATGAAGTGTTGAGAGGTCTCTCCTTCACTTTCACATATGTCGATGACATTCTCATCGCAAGTTCTTCTCCCTCAGAACATATTCAACATTTACGCTTAGTTTTTTCTCGGTTGGCAGAATATGGTGTATTGCTAAACCCTGAAAAATGTGTCTTTGCTGTAGATGAACTCACCTTCTTAGGACACAAAGTTACTTCGAAGGGCATTTCTCCTCTCGAAAATAAAGTATCTGTCATAAGGTCTTTCCCACAACCGCAAACTCAAAAGCAACTTCGCCGCTTTTAGGGATGGTAAACTTCTACCATCGCTTCATTCCTCAGTGTGCAAACATTCTTGCACCCATAACCTCTCTTCTTCGCCAATCAAAAAGGGGCAGATCCACTGCAGTTCTGTGGAACCCCGAAGCTACCAACGCTTTTTCACAAGCAAAAGAGGCTATAGCACGAGCTACATGCCTTGTTCACCCTCAACCAGACGCTCCTCTGAACTTAGCCACTGATGCCTCTGACGTTGCCGTGTCAGGAGTGCTCCAGCAGCTTGTTTCAGGCGTTTGGGAACCTCTCGCATTCTTTTCACGCAAGCTCTCACCTTCACAAATGAGGTACAGCACTTTCGGTCGAGAGTTGCTGGCGATATACCTCTCCATCCGTCATTTCAGGTCATTCCTGGAAGGACGTGACTTTAGCATTTTTACGGATCATCGTCCGTTAATATTTGCTCTCCATTCTCAATCAGACTCTCATGCTCCTAATGAGCGAAGATACCTTGATTTTATTCTTCAATTTACTTCAGACATTCGACACATTTCAGGTTCTTTGAATGTTGTGCCGGATGCGCTGTCTCGCATCTCAGCAATTTCTGACCCTGGACACTCTCACATCAACCTTTCAGAGATGGCTAAGGCTCAGTCCACGGATACAGACCTCCAAACTCTTATTAATTCACCCACTTCATTGCAAGTCCGCTCTTTACCAGTTGAACCCAAGTCAGACTTACTAATTTTATGTGACGTCTCGACTGAGCATATTCGACCGTTGGTCCCACAAGGGCTGCGAAGAGCTGTTTTTGCTAAACTCCATTCCCTTTCTCACCCGGGAATTAAGGCCACCCAAAAATTAATTGCAGCTAGGTTTGTATGGCCAAGTATGCACAAAGATATCCGCAATTGGACTCGATCTTGCCTTCAATGTCAGCGTGCCAAAGTTCACCGACACACAAAGTCAGAAATTGGTACCTTTCCTTTGCCAAAGGCTCGTTTTGAGGCCATACACCTAGACATAGTCGGCCCCCTCTATTCTTCTCGAGGTTATACCTATCTTCTCACTGTCATTGATAGGTTCACAAGATGGCCAGAAGCTGTTCCTTTGACTTCTTGTACTGCTTCTGCAGTAGCTCACGCCTTTGTTTCATGTTGGGTTTCCCGTTTTGGAATACCTGCAACCATTTGCACAGACAGAGGTGCCCAGTTTGAATCGGCCTTATGGAAGGAACTCATGCTCCTTCTTGGGACTGAGCGCATCAGAACAACAAGCTATCACCCGCAATCCAATGGGGTGATAGAACGCTTCCATCGTCAACTTAAAAGTTCCTTGCGAGCCACTGATCCATCTACTACATGGGTGGACAGGCTACCCCTAATCCTACTCGGAATTCGTACTGCTCTGAAGACTGATCTTGCATGCTCTGCAGCAGAATTAGTTTACGGTACCACACTCCGGTTACCCGGAGAATTTTTCACACCTACACCCATTAACCCCGCATGTGATCCTGCTTCGTATGTTAAGACATTACGCTCTGTTATGAAGCAAATTCGTCCCACAGCACCTAGAACTTCCACTTCACAAACTACCTTCGTTTCCCCTGATTTACAAACTTGCACACATGTTTTCTTGAGACATGATGCTCACCGCTACCCTCTTCACTGCCCTATGATGGTCCCTTCCTTGTGCTAGACCGTAAACCCAAAACTTTCATCATTGACAAGGTGGGCAAGCGTGAAACTGTTTCTGTGGACCGCTTGAAACCAGCATACCTTGATTTTTCTCCAACAAAAGATCCTATCCTCCCTCAATCTTCTGTACCTCCACCTCAAATACAGGTACAGCAACCTATCCCTCCTCAATCTTCTGTACCTTCATCTCATATACAGGTACAGCAATCTACCCTTCCTAAATCCTATGTACCACCACCTCATCCGAGGGTACAACAATCTATCATCCCTCTTCCAATTCTCCTTCATTATCGCAACCAACTGTCTTTGAACCAGCCAGTGGCTCCATCGCACAGGCACCAAGAATCCCCTTCCCCCAATGTCCCTGTAGCACCATCCATGCCTTCAGAACCAGTGCTGCAGGATATTGCCATCCAAAAGCAAACAACGACTCGTTCTGGAAGAGTCATTCGTAAGCCAGTGCGTTTTGACATTTAAGTGTTTTTTTTTACCCCTGACAACCATGTTTTTGGGGGGCAGTACTTGTAGTGCCTTGCACCACAAGAGTATTCTTTATTAGTGAAAACTGCCACAAATTGGCATGAGTGAAATATTTAAATATAAATAAATAAATAAATAAATACAAGTTAAATATGTCCAGTGATCAAATTTAATTCTTAAGAATTCAGTGTGGTGTGACTAGACATGAATGGGCTTTTAAGGATTATTTTGGCTGGTTGGTAAAATTATTAAGTAAAAACAAACTTGTGTGCAACGACAACACAAAGGACGCCAAAAAAACATTATTCGAAATCACCCCGCCAGCAAGCAAAGTTCCTTTGTGGTATGTTTTGTATTTAATATTTATTCTTTACTATTTCATATCTGTATGCAATACCGCATACTGCAGATACTAACGCCTTATACCGTTTGCAATTAGTACTAAGATTCATACTACAAATAGTAATGTAAGATTCATATAATAAATTACTTAGGCTAAGTTAGGTCTAGGCTAAAGCCAAATTGTAACTTAGCCTAACTGAGGCCTACCATAGTCTTTGTTTTAGATTAACCTCAGCTCAATATGTTGAAGAGGCAAAGGCCTGCCTATTAAATTTCTTAGTATATTTTACTTTACTATAAGCCTATTATGTTTCAAGTTATTTATGGCCTACTAATCATTTGTAGCCTACATATTCCTTAGTTTCCCATTCAACTTAACACAATCCCATAATGAGAATTAACTGTAATTTATCATCCACAGGTTACTGGGCCTATAAACATATGTTATTGATTATTAATTTTGCCATTTTTATTATTCTTTTTCTCCAAAATATTACTTACAGTATTCTTGTCTGTCTCTTTGCAGACAAGGTTGTCATTGTGGCTATTATCTTTTTTATTATTGTTATTATTACTACTATTATTACTACTTTATTACTATTATTTGTATTGCATATTTATTATTATAATCAGTATTATTTGCAGACTGTTATATATTAGCCAAACAGGCCATTATTTAATCTCACCATTATAAGTCCATCAAAGTTGTTACGGGTAAAAATCCCCTTTGCATATACTTATTAATTGTTGTTAATAAAATATAAAAATTCATATTGATTTAATAATCAGTCCTTCCCTTCATTTATTAAAATTAACTTTGCGCCGCAGTGCCGGATGCCAATCTAGTACTTGGGCGCTGGTGACCCTGGCATATAGTTAATTATCTACGTAAACTTGTAAAGGTCTAAATAAATAAAACAGGACTCTTACAAGAGCACGTAAATCTTGCAGATCTGTAACCCTCGTTTGATAGACGTTTGATTTGATAAAGCCCCATGCAAAGAAATCCAAGGTCAGGAGATAGAGCCGCCCAGTGCCTGTTGCCTCCACGTCCGATCCACCGATTTAGAGTATTACCCCTAACATTAATTTTATTTTATGTTGTAATTACCCAGTTTTCCCCAAGTTTAATAAAAATCAGTTTTACAACCCGATATCGAACCAAAAACAAAAAGAAATCCACGAAATAAGATATTACACAAAAAGCAAATAGAAAATTACATCTATAAATAAAAAAACAACTACAGCAGCCGCTGCCATTTTTCCGATCTTAAGTTCGAATTTATCGGTATTTTAATTACAAACTTGTAAATTTTTCAGCATTAATAACTCCCTACAGCGATTAATGCTGAAAACTTTACAACTTGGAAAAGTAAATAAAATGTTGTTTTACCTTCAAATTTTGGAGGAATAGTTTTTAACAAGGTGAAATTTCAAAAATTAAAAATGATAGGAAAAAAGTGGAGTATAAACAAAAGAGAAATAAAATCAATGAACACGCACGCGCGCACGCACACACATACACACACACTTATCCGTATATATATATATATATATATATATATATGTTACGTACAGACCGTGCATGAAACAAGGAACTCTTCTGGAAAAATTAAATCCACTATGGTTCGAATAAATAAACCCTAGATCCTCTCCCAAACTGGTGAGGGAAACTATATTTTTGGGTCTCTTTGTGAGTGACCCGTTCCCTACGTCGGGTCAACAGCATGTAAAAGAAAAACTATAGTATTTGTCATTTACGATTACTTATTCGAACTACGTATAGTGGATTTAATTTTTCCAGAAGAATTTCTTGTTCCATGCACGGTCTTTGTGTAGCATATAGATATGTAAACACACACACACACACACACACACACACACACACACACACACACACATATATATATATATATATATATATATTCTTTTTCTCGATCCAGTTTGTGCAGAACGGGCCTGAGGTGATAATAATATATTTATGATTAGAACGCGTGTATTTGTATTTCCTCGGGTAGGAAATACAAACTTCCGGTGCATCATGTTCCTGATGAATCATGCACTCGGATCTATAAAACCAAAACTATCGACAATACAAACTAACGACACAAACATGATTTTAAAATTTCCATAGTTCGTGACGGCAAAGAAAACCCCAAGCGATTTTTTCAATACGTCGATAATAGGAACCCAGTAAAGAGCGTATTGGGACCGTTGAAAGATTATGACAGTGAGCTAGTTTCTGAAAACAAGCAAATGGCTACTCTGCTAAACGAATTTTTTTTCGTTAGTTTTTACAATAGAAGATGTAACGAATATCCCTACGGTCGTAGACATAATACCTTTTGGTAATGGTAATACTTTAGATAATACTGTGGTGAGTGAAAGGGAGGTACTGCACTATATTTGTAAAATGAAAATGCTTAAATCACCAGGGCCGGGTTCCATATATCCCATATAACTAAAAGAATTAAAAGAAAGCATTGTTGTGCCACTAAAAAAGATTTTTAATGCGTCTATTTCTGAAGGGTGCGTACCAAATAATTTCAAGTTAGCAAATGTAACACCTATCTTTAAGAAAGGCGATAAAGGTGCGGAGGAAAAGTTATAGGTCAATCAGTTCAACGTCTGTTGTAGGTAAGCTACTGGAATCAATAATTAGGGATCGTATAGTCCAGGGGTGGCGAACCTTTTTACAGTGGCGTGGCAAAAACACCATGTAAACCATAAAAAAAAATTCGCGTGCTCACCAAAGTTCATATATATATATTACACCAAATTCTAAACATTAAGTCCATTATTTTATACTCATTATTGCAATGTTATTGCAGTTTGCTTAGGCGTGCCAGGCAAATTTGATCGCGTGCCAAAATGGGCACGCGTGCCATAGGTTCGCCACCACTTGACTAGAGTTGAACACTTAGAATTGCATAACTTGATTAGAAATATGCAACACGGTTTTAGGCGAAACATATCTTGCTTAACTAATCTTTTAGAATTTTTTTCAAAGCGTGGTTGAAGTTTACGATAGTCATCGGGCGGTGGATGTAGTGTATTTAGATTTTCAAAAAGCGTTTGACACCGTACCACACAAAAGACTCGTTGAAAAAAAATAAGGCTCATGGAATCAGGGGTGTAGTAATAAATTGGATAGGAGAGTGGTTGCGAGGTAGGAAACAGAGGGTGGTCGTTGATGGAGTGGAGTCTTCTTGGGCTACTGCAGCGAGCGGCGTTCCTCAGGGTTCTGTATTGGGCCCCTTGCTTTTTCTTATATATATTAACGATTTAGATAATGACGAAGATAGAGGTAAAATTCAGGAAGATCTGAATAAAATCGTTGATTGGTCGGTCACATGGCAAGTGAGATTTAATGTCGATAAGTGCAAAATTTTACGTATCGGTTCGCGTAACGGTAATTTTGCGTATAGTATGTCAGGGAAGGAGTTGACAAGCGTAGATCAGGAAAAAGATTTAGGAGTTATAGTCACTGGTGATTTAAAAGTGGCGAAACAAAGTACAGCAGCGGTCAATAAGGCGAACAAAGTACTAAGTTTTATAGCTAGGAATTTTGAGACAAATCGCGCGATATTAGTGTCCCTCTTTATAAATCATTAGTTAGACCCCATTTAGAGTATGTGATCCAATTTTGGAATCCGCATATGCGCAAAGATATAGACAAAATCGAAAGAGTTCAAAGACGAGCAACTAAGATGATTCTGTCGCTTAGGTCAAAGTCGTGCGAGGATAGGCTTAAGGAGTTAAAATTGACTACTGTACACTCGAGACTAGGAGGCTAAGGGGTGATCTAATCCAGGTCTTAAAAATTATGAATGGGTTCGATAACGTAAATAAAGGTAACTTTTTCGAAATAGCACAATTATAGTAGAACTAGAAATAATGGGTGCAAGCTGACAAGTACAGATTGTTCGAAAAGTCCCGTCACCCCCTACAAAATGTATAATTGTAATACCAATTTTATTTTTGTGCTATTAATTAAATTTATATGTGGTTCATTGACATTTCTTTTTTTCTTTTCCAGGTATTAGAGTTGTGTGAGGAAAGGATAGTGATGACCACATGGGTCAGGTCATGAAAGGTCACATACTGGCAAAACGATGCATGATATCCAGAATGATTTCAACACAAGATTCAATAAGACTGCACCACCAAACATTACGCTGGGAGAAACAGCTGTTTGAAACTGGCTCCATCAAGGACAGACCACGGTCGGGAAGACCAACAATGCGAGCAGAACAGTGTGAAGGTGTGATTGCATCGGTGGCTCGTTCACCGAAAAAATCACTTCGGAAACGATCACAAGAACTTGCAGTCCCCATGTCCACAATGAGAGATCACATGACAAAAGATCTCGATATGAAACCATATCTTTCGTCATTTCTCAGTTGTTAATAAATTACGATGAAAATGACGAAAATGATGGTGTGCACACACAAATATTCTTGATTAGTAACTGCATTTACAGTTATTAAAGTAATTGTTTCTAGTGACTTGTTTCTTAAATTACACCTACCACATATAAATACAATGAACCACACAAAAATAAAATTGGTATTACAATATGTACATTTTGTAGGGGGTGCGGAGCTTTTCGAACACCCCGTAGAAGTTTCGGGACAGCAGTTGTCAAAAACATTCTTACATATAGAATAGTAAATAGCTGGAATAGTTTGCCAGTAGCAGTAATTAGTAGCACGTCCATAAACATGTTTAAAAATCGATTAGACGCATATGTTGATAGAATGGGTATAGATTAAAGTAGTAAAATTAAGGTTTTTGTGGTTCGGAACCCACGTAAAATTGTAGGTCCCCTCCGCCACCACGGAGGACATGCGCAATACACAACTACAACCACAGTTAGGTAGACCAGCCGTGATTGGATCCTTGGGTCTTTGTTGGTCTGAAACATTATAACATAACATTATAACAAAATTATGGATCACACTGTTCACTGGATTATGATAACTCAAGGCAGTGTTATTTCCAGTGGTGATGAACCCCGTAGAGAAGCTTCGTTAGAACGATAACTCTCTCAATATACTTTGCAATGATGCTGCGAGCTTCTCGTACCCTAAATTATTGTATGAACGGAACGAGCGGTATTTTGTAAAAACAATGAAGCCTTTGCTTTCTCTGTCCAAGAACTGATTAATAATATATATATATATATATATATATATATATATATGTGTGTGTGTGTGTGTGTGTGTGTGTGTGTATGTATCTATATAATAATCTTAAATTGAAAGGAACATCTCTGTGTTGGTCGCGCTTTGTGAAGAATTCTAATTCGAGCCCATTTACCACTCGATCCCTGAAGGGGGCTTGAACCAATTAAATCAAACACAGTCCCATCTCAAGGCACCGATTAAAATAATAATTATATATATATATATATATATATATATATATATATATATATATATATATATGTGTGTGTGTGTGTGTGTGTGTAATAAAGTAGCGTCCAGTCAGTGACGGTTGTCTCAGTTAAACCAGTTTATATATAATTTACTTAATTTAAATTAGACACTTTAGACTACGAGTTTTAACATATATATATATATATATATATATATGTGTGTGTGTGTGTGTGTGTATATATATAACTGGTTGGTTGTTTATTTATTGGTGGTGTTATCCAATAATTTATTTGAATCCTGTTTGATTAAGATGTCATTTTGAAGAGTAAATAAATAATTACTCGTTTGAATTATGTACTGATAAGAAGCTGCACGGATATATATATATATGTATAAGGCGCTCTATATATATATATGTGTGTGTGTGTGTGTGTGTGTGTGTGTGTGTTTTCATGTGAGATATTTTGTTAATAGTGATTTATGGTATATAATTTTATTTCATTATCTCTCTTTGCTTGTTCTGAGTATTTGAAGGACAATATATTTTAGAGTGGTTCTCAACGCGTCTTGGCAGGCTTTGAACGAGCAGATATTTCGTTAACATCTTCATGTTACTCGTATCTATTAAATAAGTCGCATTAATAATTACTTGACAGCCCCGTCCATATATAGACGACATAATGGATATTACTACCTCCAATTATTGCGTAAAAGTAATAAATTTAATGCGTATTCTTATGTAAACTGGGCTTAATTGTACAAACAGGATTTGATTAATCTTTATTGTCACATCTGTAAATATGTAGAACAGACACACACACACACACACACACACACACACACACACACACACACACACACACACATATATATATATATATATATATATATATATATATATATATATATAGCAAAAAGGGTAAAATTCAATAACAATATAATAGAAGGCATACATTTAATGAATACTTAAGCATATGATTCTACATGAGCACCATCAGTATTTCTACAGAGTTCGAATCTGTCAGCAGCATTGCGGAACACATTTTGGAGCATGGCAGGGGTTATTTTTGTAACTGCTGTTACGATACGAGCACGTAAATGTCCCAGCTTCATTCGGATTTCATTTTAAACACCGTCGTCTTTCAACAAGATGGGGCACCTTGTCATTACGCAAACATTTTTGGGAGTACCTAAATGAACGATTTCCAAATCGGTGGATCGGACGTGGAAGCAACAGGCACTGGGCGGCTCGATCTCCTGACCTAACGCCCTTGGATTTCTTTGCATGGGGCTTTATCAAATCAAACGTCTATCAAACGAGGGTTACAGATCTGCAAGATTTACGTGCTCGTATCGTAATAGCAGTTACAAAAATAACTCCTCTCATGCTCGAAATGTGTTCCGCAATGCTACTGACAGATTCGAACTCTGTAGAGATACTGATGGTGCTCATGTAGAATCATATGCTCAAGCATTCATTAAATGTATGCCTTCTATTATATTGTTATTGAATTTTACCCTTTTTTGCTACGTTTACACTGAAATAGATAGGGACTTTATAAACACCCTGTATACTGATCTCATGAAAGTACTTCAGGTTCTATGGCTGCTAAACGTAACGAAGAATCTGTCCCATTGATGTATTATGGTTTTTTTCATTATCGCCTTTAACGCCTTTATCAGTGCAGATGTGCCATTTTATGATACGTTATGAAGTGCATTTTTTTAAATATACTTTCTTCATTAATTATATAGAAAAGGGAGGAACAATTTCGTACTTTAAAACTACTTAAAATAATACATTAAAATTTTTGTCTAATTCCGTTCTTGGCACTTAAAGTTCGTCTGCATTCATTGTTTTTCTATTATTTTATGTGTAATACATTTATTGATACATAATATAATATATCGTTAGTATATATATATATATATATATATTAGTTCCAAAGTACCAAGTTGTTCTTTGTAACGTATTTTCACTGAAAAGGTTTGAAAAAGGAGAAGTAAACACTGCAAAAGTTGTGCATTGAAGTGAGATGAGGAAAAGAT
Organism: Bathynomus jamesi; assembly: GCA_023014485.1. Lineage (NCBI taxonomy): Eukaryota > Metazoa > Arthropoda > Malacostraca > Isopoda > Cirolanidae > Bathynomus > Bathynomus jamesi. The sequence goes on along the minus strand of JAJOZX010000439.1, from coordinate 671,617 downwards.
TGATCGTAAAGCTAAATGAGAGGTCATTACTTTGAATGATCTCGTCACGCCTTATATAATATTAAAAATAACTCCACTCTCTGTTAGAAAACATTTTTCAGAACGAAATGAAAAGGTTGGAGGAGGTCTCGTACAATTCGAACAAGTATCTTATTAAGGTGAAACTACAATACAACTTTTATATATATATATATATATATTATATATATATATACATTATAACTGCAAACACGCAGTATAATTAACGTAAAGAACGACGCTTTGTATAGGAGAATATTCCGCGCAAGATGAGAGCGAAAGAACGAAACAAATGAAAAAATGAGGTAACCACCACTGTGTGTGTGTGTGTGTGTATATATATATATATATATATATATATATATATATATATATATATATATATTCCTAGAGTGGAAAAGACAATAAGAAAAAGGTGAACCCACCATGCACTGACTATAATCTCCCAAGAACACAACCGAATCTCTTCCTTAAATCATACGTACACGAAAATCCTTTTGAGATTAAGCATAATGTACATTTATATCGTTAAATTAAGGCAACCGGTTGTAAAAATGTCTAAGAAGGCCGTCTAAAAAATGTCTCCAAAATTTATGTCATGGCAGTAGTATAGGGAGACTATTTTTTTTTTTATTTTTTTTTTATCATAATTACTGGTAGGGAGAGACCCGATACACCATTCCAAACAAGAATTTGAATACATCATAAATCTAAAATGTTAATTTAGATATTTTGAAATAAAAGAATTATATATGCAAATTTTACCGACTTCACATTGTTAATCTTTAGAAAAAAAAAAATTTTTGCCTCTCTGCATTTGGGGCGAAGCGCTACAATTGTCAAACAGCTATTTCCCTATTATTATTATTGTTATTATTATTATTATTATTATTATTATTATATGTGTTTGCATTACAATATGTGTATTCCTAATTTCATTTGCATCTTAATTATATATATATATATATATATATACACACGGTATATATTATATATAAATGAAATTTAAGGTCCTTAAAATCGTTTTTGGAATAGAGCAATTTAAGTTTTATTTAAACATTTGGGAACCAGTTTGTGATAGATGCGAATTATGAACAAATAAATGCATTTTGAAATCTTGATTTTTATGGTCTTTTTTTATCCATTTCGGCGTCTCCTAAATTTAGCTTCATTTCTGTTCCACGTCTCGGACGTTAATAAAAGGATCAAAAATTGACAATTTATGGTAATGATAACTTACTGAGTGAGTTATTTTTTTATGTCACTATTAACTCTCTCTCTCTCTCTCTCTCTCTCTCTCTCTCTCTCTCTCTTTTTCGCTTTTGATAGAATAGTTAATAGGTTTTAATTTAGTTTCCCCATTTAATAAGGTTGAATCAAAATTATTTTTTATATGTAATAGTTTCATATTCCTTCAAACGTACGATTAAAAAAATTTAAAACAGGCAAATGGACTTAAATTTGTCTTTTGAGATGTTACATTTTGAAGTTATTTTTTAATTTGAAAAGCCAAGATTGTTTTTCCAGTTTCTACGTCAATATTTTCAGTTTAACCACAAAAAAAAAAAAAAATTGGTTTGTCGAGCTGCATTTTTTTAATATTATTTTTGCGATTCATTTTTCCTTTATTTCTCTTTTTGTCTAAGCCTTATTTCATACTCAATAATATTTATGATTTTATTATGATTTATAATTTAATTATAATTTAATTATATATATATAATTATATATATATATATATATATATATAGAGTGAACCAAAAGTAGGTGGACAGTAAATGATAACGTTTATTTTGAGAATACATATTTAATTTTTTTGTATACTATAATACAAAATAAAATTTAAATAAATTTAGTTATAATATTTAATATAATATAACACAAACACCATAATTATAATGAACACCATAGTTATAATATAATATAACACAAACCGTATTCAACCTACTGTCCACCTACTTTTGGTTCACCGTGTATATATATATATATATATATATATATATATATATATAGAGAGAGAGAGAGAGAGAGAGAGAGAGAGAGAGAGAGAGAGAGAGAGAGAGAGTGGTCGAACACAGATCGGCCCTGAACAGTTGTTCAAGCATTTGGGGAATTTTTTTTGTAGAAGGGAGTTGTTTTCACTCTCATCCTGGCCTCATAGACATCTACACATGGTTGGTCAGGGACGCTACAGAGGAACCTATCGAGTTGGTTCTTGAAGTGTGTTCGAAATTCCTTAGTTCCTCTGGTAACACATTAAAGGGTTTTATGTCTCGTATCCTGAGAGTATTTTCTATTTTTCTATTGTCCCCTCTCGCATCGCAGCTGGAACAGTACAAAATCTCCGTTCTCTCATTTCTGTGTGCTTTTATTTAATTTCTGAAATTTAGCACATTGCCCTCGAGTATTTTCCATATGTATTTTACTGGACACGTATCGCTCACTTCTTCTTTCCAAGGAGTAAAGTTTCAGGGATTGCTACAGTTTTGACCAGTAGCACTCAGGCTGAGTAGCAGGGAGTGGTGATAAATGATAGTAAAATTTTATTTATAAAATTTTAAAACAAAACCACGCCCACTGTGTTATGACTCTAAATACCTTTCCAACGAGGTATTACATTCGGTGGTAGCTTCATTTTTAACCCCAAGCTCCAACACAGTTCGAGAGCTCCAAATGGGTATTCGCGGGTGGTGAATATATGGTAAAAGATAACATTTTCTTCCATAAAATGCCTTCTGTTGATTCTATGTAATAAAATGAGGTACAAAAATGTTCCTCTCAATTAGCCCCATTTTTATAACCTTGTATGATATATATATTTGGATAGTTAATAATACAGTGGACCCCCGCTATCCGAGATTAATTGATTCCAAAAAAAATCTCGGATAGCGGAACCTCGGTTAACGGGACCATACTTTACATGTTATAAGGCTAACTGGTCCCAGAAAACTAAAAACTGACCCTAATCACCACAAAATCTAACTTTTAAGGCCCTACAGTATTTTAAATTTATATTAAATAGTATTTAAGTACAGTATTATTATGTGTTATTTTCTGAAAATAAAGAATTAAATTATAATGAATACAGTACTGTATTAATTAAATTAAATTAACATGCACTCATAAATTGACACTCACCAGAACAACAATTTGACTGGGCTTGCTGGAAAGATTGACTGGAAAGATGGTGGTGGTGTTTTATTATTTGGAAGGAGAGTCTCCTTCCATAAAGGCACCTGGTAGTTCAGGCAATCGGTCGTGTTTGTGAGAGCTTGAAGAAGTCCCTAAGTTAATGATTTTCGTTCATCTTGTTCTACAGAAGTAGTCCTCTTCGGTTTGAAAGAACTATCAATCAGTGTCTGCTTGGGCTTGGTCATTTCTTGGAGTTGAGTTCGGTATGGAAGAGCGCTGAATTGATGGTGCTGTATGTTGTGTAGGTTCTGCCATGGCTGGGATCGCTTTCCATGATTTTCTATGATCATGATTTTCCATGATTTTCCATCGCTTGCGGGCATTCTAGAACAAACATGTGATGTTGGTCGGTATCTCGATCAGCGGGGCAAATCTCGGTTAGCGGATGAATAATTCTTTATGGAAAATCTCGATCGTGCAAAATCTCGGTTATCGAGATCCTCGTATACCGGGGGTCCACTGCATAGTATTTTTTTTGTTTTCAGGCAGTTTTGATACGACATATTGAATGATGAAATCAACACAATGACCAGTCGGAGAACACGACAATCAGGAGCACTTCTTGACCCAGACATTAACTTTCTTACCTAAATAATAGGCCATGGGGCTGAAATGTCTTTTGGGCCGTAAGTTTGAACTTTCTGCTCTTCACATAACCGGATTTTTCCAGTTTGAAACTCCCCTCCTTGTATAAAACCGCTTTTAAACGCCCTTAAAACCGATGGTTAACGCAGTTTCGAAAATGGCGTCTGACAGTGATGTGCGTTGTAAATAGAGAGCTGTTATCGAGTTCTAAACCGCAGAGAACGAAACAGTTGGAAATACTCACAAACGTGACAGAAGGGGATGACTTCCTTTCACGAATTGTGACTGGGGATGAGACTTGGGTACACCACTTTGAACCTGAAACAAAACGCCAATCCATGGAGTGGCATCACGTAGACTCCCCAAGCAAGAAAAAGTTCAAAGTGGCTCCTTCTGCCCGAAAGATTATGGCCACCATCTTCTGGGACATGAAAGGGGTGATTCTGGTGAACAATCAACTCAGAGGCATATATTGCTACCCTACAGAGACTCCATAGACGTATAAAGCGAGTTCGACTGGAGAGAAAAGTGGAATATGTCCTTCTTTTGCACGATAACGCAAGACCACACAACAGTTTGCAAACGAGAAAGGCCATCACAAAAATGCGCTTGACTGTGTTACCCCACCCTCCATACAGCCCTGATCTGGCACCTTCAGACTTCCATTTGTTTGGACCAATGAAGGATGCTATTCGTGGAAGAAAGTTTCAGAGTGATGATGAGGTTGTTGAGGAGGTTAAGAGGTGGCTCCAGCGGAACCCAACGGACTTTTACCAGCAAGGAATAAAGGCCCTTGTTTCGAGATGGAGGAAAGCCGTAGAAAAGGATGGAGACTATGTGGAAAAATAAAAACTTGTAAAAAAGGTATGTGTTAACCTCGTTGATGTTCCGTGCGTTGGTCTCTCTTCACACGAAGGTCAAGCTGGTGGCCCCGCCTCTAGGCCTAGCTTGGTGGAGGAGCGAGTTGCTTTCTTGCGCTCTCCACTGCACATGGCGAAGTACACCCGGCTCATCTGGTACCGTCCTGAGCCAGGCATTTAGTCTTCTCTTGAAGACTTCAACTTTGACCCCTGTAACGTTTCTGAGGTCTTTTGGAGGTTGGTTAAAAAGTCTTGGCCCCCTTTAGCAGGGGAATCATTACTGTCCTGTCCCTTCTTTTAAAGGTTCTTTTTGCTTTATTTATCGCAATCTGATTTTGTGTTTCGAATTTCGCTTCATCGTCATTATTACCCCCAAATCGATCGCTTTCGTGCTAATCTGAATTTCCTGTCTATCTGGAGCATAATATGTATTTTAAGTTCTTCATTCCTACCATATCTCAAGAGCTGAAATGTTTCGCTGTTAAATGTCATGTTGTTGTCTCCTGACCATTTGTATATTTTGTTCGTGTCCCTCTGCAAGGCCTCCACCTCATTTGCATCGCTGATATTTCTGCTGATCTTTGTATCGTCTGTAAAGGATGTTACTATACTGTTGCTGTTTACTCCACTGTCTATGTCTGTTAGCATGATAATAAACAGGAGTGGGGCCAGTACTGTACCTCGTGGTACTAAGCTGCGTACTTCCGATTCTGATGATGATATACCTTGAATTTTGACGACCTGTAGACGTTTCTGGGGAAGTTGTAGATCCATTTTCCAACTTTTCCTATTATTCCCATATATTTCATTTTATGTGCTATTATACCGTGATCAGATTTGTCGAAAGCTTTAGCAAATTCCGTGTATATGACATCGTAGTTGTCATTGCCTTCCAGTGCATCTAGGATTTTGTTATAGTGCCCTATAGTTGTGATAGGCATGATGTACCTCATCGGAATCCGTGTTGATTTTCGTCGAATCTTTCCATTGTCTCCAAGAAACCATAGATTTTCTCTCTAACTATTCTTTCAAATACTTTGGTGAGGTGGGACGTCAATGAAACTGGTCTGTAGTTCTTTGCTTGAGATATATCCCCTCCTTTATATATAGGGGCAATTTTTGCTCTTTTCAAGATGTTCGGTATTTCCCCAGTGTCCAGGGATCTTCTCCATATCCAGTATAAGGGTGTAGCTATTTCATTTTTACAGTTTTTAATCAATAATGCGTTCCAATTGTCCGGACCTGCTGCTGAATGTGATTTCATTTGTCCTATAGCTCTCGCTACATCTTCTGGGATAAACTCAAAGTCTTTTATACACTCTCCTTGCAATTTCTCTTCAAAGAATGCATTTATGTCAGGTATCGTTTTGTCACTTTCTGGGGTACTAAAGGCTAATTCATACTGGGCTTTCAATGTTTCAGATATTTCTTTTAGATCGTCGGTTGATTCATTATTTCTTTTCCTTAAGGGCCCGATAGCGCGCGCGTTTTTGTTTTCCTTTTCGCATAGCTATAGAATTATTTTGGATTTTCCTTTATTGCTTCTACCGCCTTTTCCTCTTCCCTCTCTGTATGATCCTTAATCAGGATTTGTATTTCCCTATCAATCCCATCCAATCTTTCTTTTACTACTTTTCTGGCATTGTTATCTCCGCAGCTGGCTAACTTCGCCTCCACTTTCTTTTTTTTGCAGAATATTCTTCTCTTTTTGTCTCTCTAGCCAGCTCCTCTTTCCTTTTGGCTGTGATTTCGGAGCATATTTTTCTAAAATTCTCAGCGTCTTTTCTTCCAAGGTTGTTAGCATTTCTTCAGTTGTTTTATTCTCTAAAACTGTTCTCCACTCTATTTGGGCCATGTATGATCTGATTTCTTCCCAATTTATAGTCTTGGAGTTTAAGTTAAAGGACCCAAATTTGCTTCTATCTTCAATATGTGTATTGTCTTTAAATGTTGTCGCCATATTTGTTGATATCTCGATTAAGGCGTGGTCTGAGATAATGGTTGGGGTTATTTTTATATCAGCAGTCAAGTTCAGTCAAGTCAGTTATTCGTGAATACCAGATCTAGGCAGTTATTTTTTCTGGTATTTTCTATTATCTCTTGTGTCAGCATAAACTCGTTTCTGAGAGCCATCAACATTTTTGCTTGCTCCTGGTCTTTTCTTGTGCCCCCCCTTGTCCTGGTATATATATATATATATATATATATATATATATATATATATATATATATATATATTCCTATCCACCTTTTTGTATTTTATAAATGGCAAGTTAAATTCGCCGCAGAACATTATATTGGGGGATGGAGGGTTTATGGCCTTTCTTAGGTTTCTAATATCCTCAATGGCCTCTTTCTTATGAATACGATTTTCGCAGTTTTCACAATTTCCTTGGCAATCCTTGAGATGAATTTCTGAGGCATGCAATGTCCGCCCTTGTTTCGTCCAAAAATCCTTTCAGATACGAAACTTTGTTGAGTGATTGGTTTGGTCTTATTCCTTGAATATTAACCAGGACAATATTTATGTTCTTTGTTTTTCCTTGCCCCTTGTGCATTTCAAGTTTGTTTTCCTTCGGCATCGCTTGTTTCGTTGCCCTATGGTCCTCCGAGAGAGATCCGTTTCCGCTTACCTGTTCTGGTAACTTCTTGCCCGGAAGTGGTTTGCCTTGGGGGTTTCCAGCGGTGTGAACTGCGTGCGTTGTATGACATTTAGCAGCCGTCTTGTGTCTGCGGTGTTGAACAAATTGTTTTGTTCGCTTTTTCTGTTCCTATTGTTATTCCTATTATTATTGTTAGTCTTATTGTCCTTTAAACATCGTCCTTTGTCTTTTGGGTTCGTCGGGAGATCTTGATAGTAGCATTTTTCTCTGTATTTGCAGGTTCCATATATTGCGTAAGTCCTGCAGATGTCCGAGTGGTAGAACCTGTATCTGTCTCCGAATTTACAATAACCATTATTATAGAAGAAATTGCATATTGGGGGATGTTTATATGTACATTGTTCTCGTTTTTATCTGCAATTATCTTTTATATAATGTCTGCATATAATCCCATCCCCATATTTACTCTTGGCCTTTGTTTTTTGCTCCTTATTGGGGAACAGTTTCACTCTGTTTTCTTGATTGCACGCTTGTCTTTTCCTATTTGTGCTATTTGTGCTAATATCCTTCGTTGCCTTTAGACTATCTGTTGTCTTTATACTCGTTGTTGCCTGTATGGTTTCGGCCTCGTTGTGTGACGGTATTTGACTTATTTCTACTTCGCCTTTCTTCGTTTCTTTTGTTTTCCTCTGTTCCTTATTCACACTTTCCTCTTATTTTCTTCTCGTAGTCTCTTTCTGCTTTAAATACCATAAAAGAGTTTATTTCGGTCATGCACTTTTCGCAGAAAATTTTTAGCCCATTAAGTTGTTTTGCGTTCGTTATGAGGGAGATTTTTTCATCTTCCCATTCTAGGCATCTGAAATCAAAAGCAACTGGCAGAGATCGCACCTCATCGCCTTTGCTTCATTTGTTGCATTGTTGCAGATACCACAGAGTTGCAGGAATTTATTTACTATTTCCATATTACCGATAGAAGGTAGCTGCTGGTGCACAAAATTGACTCAAGAAGGGTATTATGGGAAGTATTGGGAGGGGGTTGACTCAAGCTGAGTGAGGGAAAGTATTCTCCGTTACTTGGGGGATGGGGGATGTGGCACGTTGTATACTTCTCACTGATTGGTACTCGCGACTGTGGCCGCGGGGGATAATTGGAGGTATTTGTAGGAATTTCGGTGGACAGCTAATTTCCTTCACAAAGAAACACTCGGAAAAAAAGCTGTATAGATTAATTCGCTTCGTTTTTAGTTACTTTTTTTGACATGCTGCGATTTTTACTTTTTAAAGAGAAATACCACTGTGTACTATGAATTAACTCAAAATATCGGCACCGTTTAAAACTGATTAACTGCAGGATTTTTACTGTAATACTGCTTTTATTGGGACTTCGATCGAAACACATGTAACCGTTACACCAGCAAAACAAGATATATACAGGGTGGCCCAAAAAAAATGGCACCAATTTTGAGAAGTGATATCTCAATAACCATTGCAGTTAGGGATTTTAAAAAACAACCAAATGAAAGATAATTCTTTTCTCTTTAAATACTTATTCAATAGCTTGATGGTTATAAACCCATGTAATGCCAAAAATTGGCTTATAAGAAAAATATACAAAAAAAAGTTGCGCATTTATATTTATTCCTTTTATTTTTTCTAATTAACTATCTTCTAATTTACAGTCTTTAAACGAAGTTCTGTGGTTTTAAGTGAAACCTAATTTTCAATAAATGGCTCAATCTGCCCTCCATTATGGTCAACCACAGCCTGTAATCTCGCCCTCCATTTTGAAATTGCCTTTGAGATCGTCACTTGTGAGAGATTTTCCCATGCAGCCTGAATTCGTTCACGAAGATGGTTCACATCACGGATTTTCTGACCATGGTAGACTTCTCTCTCTAAGGCAGACCACACAAAGTAGTCAATGGGGTTTAGATCTGGGCTGCATGGTGGCCAATTATTTGGTTCGACAAAACCAGGACAATTATTATTGAGAAATGTTATTGTTTCCTTGGCTGTATGAGATGGGGCTCCATCTTGCATGAACACAAAATCAGTGCTCGTCTCCTTGATCTCTGACAACATTGGAGACAAAATGTCATTACAGTAGTAAATTGAGTTAATTTTAACGCCTCGCTGAATAAAAATGATGGATGTTTTGTTCTCAGATGACGCTGCAAGGGAAACCATTATCGAATCTGAAAAGTGTTTTTTTTCACGCAAAAGTCGTTTTGGGTCAACATGAGTTTTTGTCGCCACTGCTGCACAAACCCGATCATTTTGGGTATTTCGTGGTGTTTCGACCGTAAATCGTTATCAGAAAACCAAATTTTTTTAACAGACTCATTTGACCGAAATCTTCGCAATAGATTTTTACATCGATGGAAACGTCTTTCTTTCACAGGCTCCGATAAAGCAGTAACCTTCACCCTCTTAAATTTTTCAACCCAAGATCTTTTCGAATTATTCGCTGTACTGATGAACGTGAAATCCCGGTTTCTTTCGCAACTTCACGTTCACTTTTACTTGTTCCCGGTTGTTCCTCTTGACTTAAAACCATTTCATTTACTTTTTCAATGTTTTCTGGCGTTCTAATACTTTTTGGTCGACCACTTCCCGGACGCCGTTGACTGCTGCCGGTTTCTTTAAGTTTTTGTAAAAAATGTGCCACAGTTCTTTTTTTCCAATTTCTATTTGGAAATTCGTAAAGAATTCTGTTTAATGAATATCCTTTTTCTTCACGTAGTGCTTGTATAATGTTTTTATCAGATTCTCTCAATCCCATCTTGAGGGGTCTGGAATAGAAAAATTTCATTTAAAATTAGGATCAAGGAATAAATATAAATGCGCAACTTTTTTTTGTATATTTGATTTGGAAGCCAATTTTGGGCATTATATGGGCTTATAACCATCAAGCCATAGAATAAGTATTTAAAGAGAAAAGAATTATCTTTCATTTGGTTGTTTTGTTAAGTCCCTAGCTGCAATAGTTATTGAGATATCACTTCTCAAAATTGGTGCCATTTTTTGGGGGCCACCCTGTATATATATGATGCAAACCCACAAGGAAATAGAAAAGTTATTCTAAGGCCTTTCGTGTATTCCGAAGTACACCTCGTCAGCTCGCCAGGGAACACGAAAGGCCTTGGAATCATTTTTCTTTTTCCTTGTGGGTTTGCGTCATTCATTCATTTCACGTGTTTAATTGTGAAATTCATCCCATATATATATATATATATAGCTACGGACATACCTTCAGATACTTTCGCGTTTTTCACACAACCACGACCAAGTCCTTCGGCTTTGAACGTCACACCTCAACCTCGTTATAAGGACTTCTCGGGCAGAACGCCTCAATCGCACCTCGACTTCTCTGAAGATTCTTCAGTGACACACCTGATCCCATCATGTAAACATCGTTGTGCAGGCCCCATTTAGTCCAGTGTCATTTACTTAACTTTAAATAAAGCTTTTCAGTTCCTCGCACGTTATTAGTATTGATGTTATTATAATACTGAAGTCGTTAATCAAGTGCACATTTATACATTTCAACTGAACTTTCATTCAAGCAACTTATTTTTGTTTCATTTATAAATCATTTACTTTGTTTAATAAAGGAAGAAAAACTCATTCTATTAACTTCCTTAATTAATAACATTATTTGGTCTGAAAAGACTGGTGACCTCAGCATTCATTAATTAATCAACATTAACAACCTAATTAATTATTATTATTATTATGATTATTATTATTGTGCCAACGAACCAATATATATATATTATCTAGATGTAGGAGGATTAAATACACGTTTTGGTACCTCATTATATAATATTAACTTAATGGACATTTTATGGCAAAAAGTCGTCATTTCTAGCCGCAAATTTGTGTTTGAGCTTGGGAGGAGTAAAAAAGAAGCTAACCCCATGTGTAGATGGGAATGGTTTTGGGTTAAATTTTTAAAATCACATATTATTGTTGGGATCGTAAAATCAGGATTTATTAATGAACATGAAATAACAATTCATAATGTATAAATGTAAGTTAGGTTTAATAGATGGATTGTAAAAGGTATGAAATGGGCCTATCCTGAAAACGTTCATTTTTATTTATATGTGTAAATGAGATCAACCAATCAGGCATAGGTTTGTTTGTCACGTGATACCCACCTCTAGTTTTGTCCAATCATGTCCTTAAATACAAATTAGTTTTCGAATAATACTAGATCAATATAAGTAAGAGATTTAATATAAAATAGGCCAATAAAGTTAATTGAATACTATAGTTATACTATAGTTATAAAAATTACTGAAATCATACTATTGCACAATGGTAATGTCTATCCTTCGGTTCCGATTGCACATAAGGTTCATATAAAGGAATCATATGACAATATGCAGTTACTTTTGAAGCATATTGACTATGATAAACACTGCTAGCATATCTGTGGTGATCTGAAAGTGATTGCACTTCTCCTTGGCTTACAGTTAGGATAAACAAAGTTCTCTTGTTTCCTCTGCGAGTGGGACAGCCGAGCTAAGGGAAGTCATTTTACACAGAAAGAGTGGCCACTTCGACAAAATTTGGTTCCAGAGCAGAAAAATGTTGCCTATTAATCCCGAGTAGATCCAGCAAATGTTTTCTTACCACCTCTCCATATCAAACTTGGTTTGATGAAAAATTTTGTAAAAGCCGTAAATAAAGACGGACCTGGATTTCTATATCTAAAACAGAAGTTCCCTAGAATCAGCGAAGCGAAAATCAAAGAAGGCATCTTTGTGGGCAACAGATCAGAGAAGTGATGAAAGACTTCATTTGATGAGTCTTTGAATGAGGTTGAAAGAACAGCATGAAAAGCTTTTAAAGAAACGTCTACGAATTTCCTCGGCAGCTTCAAATCGGAAAATTATGTTTCCCTGGTGGAGCAAATACTTTGTGCTTACCAAGCCACGGGGTGTAACATGACTTTGAAAATGCATTTCCTGCATTCCCACCTGGACTTCTTCCCATCAAACCTGGGCGCTGTCAGCGATGAGCATGGTGAAAGATTTCATCAGAATATATAAACCATGGAAAAGCGGTACCAAGGAAGATATAGCCCCAGTATGTTGGCCGACTATTATTGGCCACTTATAAGAGAAGCCCCTAGTACTAGTTATAAGCGAAAATCAGCTGCAAAAACATTTTAGGTAAGGTACTCTTCTTTTTTGTACGATTAAATGCAGTATACCAAAAAGTAAGAAATCTGTCAATTTTCATTTGCATTTCTTTCGAAATTGGCGGGTGATAGAAAAATTCTGTTTTCAAAGTCGTAATCAGTGTAAAAACATACATTGGAATCACTTAAATTCACTCGAAGGAGGAAAAAAGTTTCATTTTGTTGTTTAGTATTATTTATAAAAAATATATATCCGGGTGTCCCATTCGAAATGAAACAACTTTGAAACTCTGTAATTTTTAAAGTATTTTTGTTATAATGTTTTTTGTTTGTTTCAAATTGGATTATGTTTACCCCAGAAGAAAAAGCGAAATGTGTGTTATGGATGGCTGAGTTGAAGTCCCCTACTCTGGTGCAACGGCGATTCCGTACAACCTTTCACGAGGAACCATCCACCAGAAGAAACCCGAGAAAGTTCATCCGTCATGCCAGTGTCGAACTGCAGATTCCTCGTTCAACTGTGTAGAGTCGTGCGCAAGCGGCTGCAGCTCTATCCATATAAACTTAAAATTGTTCAGCATATAACATGTGAAGATCTTAACAAAAGGAAACATTATGCTATGCACATGTTGGACAACCTGGACAACAACCCTAAAGATTAAGAATAAAGAACTCTAATGTATCTAAATGTTATAATTCACATACATCATATGAAACTTTATGACATTGACTATTTACTGTGTGAATATTACATTGTTTGCATCATTCAATAAAAAATGATAAATTTCAAAGTTGTTTCATTTCGAATGGGACACCCTATATTTCAACGGAAACATATGACCATATATATATATATGGTCAGCTCCGGAGCTGGAACGGGCACTCCTGGAGCAGAGATGAGCCGGAGCAGACACTGCTAGAGCTGGAGCGGAGTCGGAGCAGCCGTTGCTGGAGCAGAGTCGGAGCAGCCGTTGCTGGAGCGGAGCTGGAGCTGGACAAAGAAAAACCCTGGCTGGCGCGGAGCTAGAACTAAGAAAGTAGGAGCACCCAACCCTAGTTCTAAGTGATTTTAACGTGTTTTCTATTTCATTTGTAACAAATTGTAATTCAATTTTAGTGGTGGTTGATGATCTGTACACGTCATACTGATTAGGTTTAGTTCTTTTGCTTCGAAAATAATGTTGAGTTTAGCTTTCTCCCCCCTCTGTGATGTCCCTTCCCCCGGTGACCCCATGAATGAAAATGAATCATTCATCCGTTGCTCCGCTCGTGGGTGGGTGGGACGACGAACATTTTGCACTTAACACTAAGGATGGTAGCATGGACATTTTATGTTGTCTTTCTCTTTGTATTATTTATTCACTAGTACTTCAACTGAGCAATTAACATTGTTTATACAAGTAATAAAGGGAATAGGTCTTGATCGGAATTCAAATAGACCTAAGGAAATTAATAATATGGCCTATCACAGGACAAGAATAAGCGTCTGAAGGAAAGATTCCTTCAAGCATACTCTAGGAGTGAATTGAATTTAATTTACTAGCCTAAATTCAATTTACAAGTGGGTTCCCATTTCCAGTGGGCTGGATGGAAACAATTAAAATGGCAAGGGAGGAATCAAAAACGAATTTCTGATGGACTGCTACAACCTCCTTCTGTGACAAGCTCTACTCCACTGACTTCTAGAAATTTCGTGCGCTCTGTCTCTCCTACGAGAAGAAAGATTTCATTGTTCCATTCGCGCTTTACTTATGATCTGTCAATTATTTCTTATTGAACCTAAAACTTAAGAAACAGTCATTGGTACATTATTTTGGTGGCCCGTATATTCCCCCACGGTATATTCCCCCACGGTAAATTCCACCATGTATATTGCACCGAGGGTAAATTCCTCCACGATAAATTTCACCGCGGAAAATTCCCCCTATGGAAAATTCCACCGCGGAAAATTCCACCTGATTTCTTTTATTATTTAGTTTCAACTTTGAATATATCTATAAAATATATCTATAAAAAAAAATCTATAAAATATAACTATAAAAAATATATCTATAAAATATAACTATAAAAAATAATTTATAATAATAATTTAGTCAAATAATATGAAAAACGGTACACAAACTGGAAAAGGTCCAACTACACTAGGATTTTTATGAGACAATTTTTAAATGAATCCATCAAATAAAACATTAAAACTAACGAAAATATTACGACTTGACCTAACCAATCGTCAATATATATACTATATATATATATATATATATATATATATATATATATATATATATATATATATTGACGATTGGTTAGGTTAAGTCGTAATATTTTCGTTAGTTTTAACGTTTTATTTGGTTAGATATACGCGGACAAAGTTGGGGAACGTAAACTACACTAGGCACCACTATTGACGAAAATTCCACCAGGTAAATTCCACCAATGGTAAATTTTTAACCTGTTTTATGTGAAAATAAATTTCCCGAGGTGGAATTTACCGTGGAGGAATTTGCCCTCGGTGCAATATCCATGGTGGAATTTACCTAGAACCATTATTTTAATAGTTTTTATGATTTACTACCTGTTCTATATTAGTTACTAACTTATTTGGCCTATTTCAGATAATTAAATTATCTAATTACATAGATCTCGTGTTCTTCGACAATTAAATTGTTTACTGATATACGATTGGACGACATAAAGGTGTTACATCGCGTGACTGTTAAACCTATGCCTGATTTGTATGAACGTGTTTAAGCTTTTCTGGCTATCCTCGTACCAGAAGTCACGTAGTTAATTAAATTCATCTGAGGCCTATTTCCTAACTATATAATCTATCTATTAAGCCTAACTTATATTTTTCATTTATGTTACGAAAATATTCCATCATAAATCATATTATTAATTAACCTCCAATTTTGAAATCCCAACAATAAGAATTCTAACTGTACTGTTTGATCTGTTCGTATTCGCTTCACCCGCGTATATATTTTCATATAAATACAACAGAAACCTCCTCTTCTACCAAATTTATTTAATTAAATCTATTTAATCTATTTACCAAATATGCTATAGTCCTTTTTTTTATATTTCAATGTCTTCGAGGCAGTTTTCATAGCCTTTTTCCCAATTATACAAGTGTGTTTCCGTTAAGCATAAGATATGATATCTGTGTTAGTTTCCGGAGCTAAGTTTTGTAGCTATTATAATTTGCAATCTGTTTTGTTAGTGTACAATCTTTGTATATTTGTATACATTAAGTTCAGAGGGTTAATAGTCTTGGTGTTCGATTTTAATGGATACTGGTCATTATTAGGTCGGTTTTGTTGGTTTCGGATCGGTGTTATTGGGTGGGATGTTCCACTTCAAAATACTGGGAATGCGGTCCTTGATACCATCGTGGTTGTTGAAACGACTGTGAATGGTGGTGGATAAGTGGATGGCGTTGTATTGCTGTATTTTTTTCTCATTATGAAAGGTAGTTGTTCTTTCATAGTTTTAATTTCTTCTAAAAAAAAATGTCCATCATTGATAATGTTCTTTTTTCTTTTATTTGAGATTTAAAGATGTTTTTCTTTCTCTTTTTTGTGTACCGTACCTTTAATTTGGAAAT
Source organism: Bathynomus jamesi (assembly GCA_023014485.1). NCBI lineage: Eukaryota > Metazoa > Arthropoda > Malacostraca > Isopoda > Cirolanidae > Bathynomus > Bathynomus jamesi. The sequence goes on along the minus strand of JAJOZX010000439.1, from coordinate 655,597 downwards.
AATGGCACTCCATATATATATATATATATATATATATATATATATATATATATCAAAGTTAAGCGACATTGGGTCTGGGTAGTAGTTGGATGGGAGACCGTCCTCTGCGCCCAGATTATGTAGCGACCCGCGATTCGGATCCCACGTAAAGCTGTAGGTCCCCTCCGTCATATGACCTTAGATGTTGCGAAGGAGGTTAAACAACCCCAATTTAAAAAAAAATATATATATATACAGTATATATATATATATATATATAATATATATATTAGGGTGTGACAGTTGCCCAACTTTGTCCTACAATGCTGTTCAAAATTTTTGGTGTTGCACATTGACATAAAAAATACCCACGTGCAATTTTTTGAAGATTCATGCATATTCGAGTGAGCACCAGAAATTTGAAAAATAGCGATTTTGCTTATACGGCATACGCGCCTATATATGAGATTACACAACCATCATAAGGGATATTAACACAAATCATTTGCCTGTCTTAATTAAAAGCTGTTATCACTAACACAAAAAAGTTAATCATTCTTATTCTCTCATGGTACATTAAGGGGTTTTATCATATATTCACAAGGTATTATTTCTCTAGAGCAAGAAACCATGATTTCTGTTCGGAAACAGATGATCGTTTGCGCTGATTAGGAACGCGGAGTCTGTCATTTTCAACTACTTGAAGGACTTCTTGAAAGCGCTCCTCATCCCTGGCAACATTAAGAAAGTCATGGCAAAGTTTTACACCACGCTCTGCAGCCTCATTGACGACCTAAAGCTTGTCCACAACCCGTTTCATGTTCAGGTAGTCGTCATGATCCGCCCATTCACTGGCTGGACTGTGGAGAAACTGATAGGGCATGCCTAAAATGGTGAAGAACCGGCTTGAGTCAGGCCCAATTAGGTCCATCAGGGCAGTGCCACTTTCTGGGACAGGGGGAAGATATGGCTTTCCATAGCCCCCATGATTGAGCCCCACTCTCTTAGTAACTTCAGTGCCTTCATGGCAAAGAAGGGCCTTCCTCATCTCCTCTTTTGTCCTTTCTTGTACTTGGGACGAGAACAAAGCCAGTGGGGCCAACTCCTCAGTTAGGTACCAAGTGTGTCTACCGAGTGCCACACGTGCTTTGCCAACTATTGTGGCGTCATATGGGGCAAATTCAGCCAAGGTTTCGACCAAATTCAAGTCATTCAGTGGCGCACTTGCTGGAACGGGGCAAACAATCCACCATGGGACATAAACAGCGACTGTGAACACAGCAAACCGTTCTAACTTGCTGATTTGACTTTTAGTCACAACCTCGGCTTTGGGAAACTGCTCTTTGATCTGGCCTGACAAAAGAACAATCTTGAGGGTATAGAGCAGTTTAGCCATCCACCTTGCTTTGTGAAGTGCGCCGGGGTAGACCATTGTGAAGTTCACTGGCTCGGATCCTTTAGTTACAAGCAGCAGACAAAGCTCTACCAGCTCCTTGTAGTCGCCACGTGTAAATGGTTGGGCTAGAGATTCACGGAAGAAGTCAGCCATCTCCTGCTGGCGCTCCTCAAACACTCCAGGCATTGCGGGGTTAGTATTTCTTTTTTTCATTGTACGCCAGTTGAGAGAAATGGTTCTTGAACCTAGAAATGCAATTATTGGGATTATTGTATTTCGTACTAATCTATAATATTGTTTTAGGGGTATTAAGATTGATATGATCGATCATTTGCTTGGTGTTAGTATATCTTATAAGTCTAATAAAAGAAATTCCACTAAATTTGTTCATTAGATAATAATATTCCTTGTTATTTTGTAAAGCTTATGACTCACCTCTGGAAAACCATTATGTTTGGACTTGAAGAGCCCTCCACTTTCAAGCAATCCCAGCAAACACCTAGGATGACTTCGCCCACATGCCTGCGACAGGCGCACCAGAATACGGCACGCTCTAATTCCTTTTGGAGGGAGACGCAAGCAGCTGTTTTTTGTCCTGAAAAAAAATGTAATTGTAGTTTAAGGCCACCATTTCAGGCACGTGCTTTTTTCAGATTTCTGTTAAATCATTCACTGTATTTTGGTATTAATGTCGTGATAAATTCACGCTGATGTTTGAAATAGGTTTACCTGTATTGGATGAAGTTGTGTCGAAAACCATACCAACGACATTCTGTTCACACTCCCAATCGACCAGAAGTTGTTTGGTTGCTGTTGATATCAAGTCTCCTTGAACCAGGCCAGCTTTTTGAGTCAAATGCGGAAGAGGTGGGACTCCAAGAAGCTTTGTGCCATTGACACCAGACACAAGAATGGGCAGGCGGTCATCAGTGCCTTTGGAATCCAGCGTGTCCATAAGTTTACCATCCCAGTGCACCAGTACTTTGTCTGATGGTTGCCATTCATCCATGATTTTTAAACTTATTTCTGACACGATGGAAGCTCGGTATCGGTGGGCCGTCCTTGCATTTAGACTCAGCTTTGATGTATCTCCACCACATGCAGATACAAGGGAGTACACAATTGCACTCAGCTGGGTCGGCGAGATGTTGTTTCGAACACTGCATGAAACAAGTTCTGCCGACTTCAGAATATCATGGGGCACAAAAATTGAAACTCCCTCTTTCACTGTTCTCCGATGTTTTCTCTTTGGTTCAGCAGTGCTGGCCTCATCAATGTCATCGTCTTCATCAGAGCTAATAGGTGAATCAATATCAGCCTGTACATTCTCAGCATGATCACATTGCTCTCTCTCTTGTCGCTTCTCTTCTCGCATCTGCCTTTTCTGTCGCTTCTGAACCTTTTCTGTGAGTACTTTGTTTACCCCAGAGTAGGTAGCTACTCTGTCACTTAGCATGCTTTTCATAAAGAGTATGTCAGTATCGATGGCATCTTGTTCGGCCTGAGTTTTCCCTTTTCGCAGCCACCATGTCTTTCAACACTGTGTTTTTATAAAATTTCATCGTCAGGCTCAATTCTGATTTAAACTTCATAATTCCAGGATCATCAGCCCGTCTTCTATCCTCATTCTTTTTCATAAGCATCATGTAGTCTTTGTCATAGTAAGTTTTAATCACTCGGCCAATATTGTTCCTGCCTGTAATGGTCGGGACATTCGCCTTCTGGTAAGGCAAAAGCACATTGTCAATGGTGGCAGATAAAGCCTGGTCCCAATGCATATCCCGAAGGTTTGCTAACAGACATAGTAAGACCTGCCTATTAGTTGGCAGTTTGCAGCCCTTTATTTCCTTTTCTTCTTCTCGGGGTACGGTGCCCAATAACATTCTGATATACTCATCATCTTGCCGTGTATCCATGATTAAATTCTCTATTCACAACATCAAATCACTGTCAAGGGAAAAGAAAAGAGCATCATTAAAATTAAATGCAATAAAATAATACGTGGAAAATTTGTGGGTCAGCGTTCCAGACCCGGAAATGAAAATCTGATAAAATGTGCTATTTTCACACTTATTTATGAAGTTCATAAGCTGAAATAGCAATACTTGCTGGTACGACGGTGCTAGCTCAAACATGCACCGATCTCCAAGAAAATTTACAGGGGTGTTTCCTAGATAAATACACAACACTAAAACTTTGAACAGCATTGTAGGACCATTTTTTGATTTTTGGAGGGCAACGGTCACACCCTAATATATATATATATATATATATATATATATATATATATATATATATATATATATATATATATATATATATATATATATATAAAACGGGTGTGCCATAAAAAGGGTACTTTTTAAAAAGGCTATAAAATCAACATTTGTCCTTTAATTTTAATAAAACTTCTACACAATAAAACATACGTACTTATCTATGTGCAAACAAGTTTTCAGACTAAAATATCAAATAATTCAAATTCTATCAACATTTAAGGAAAGAGTATGATTTTTCTACTTAACATGCAAAAATTATTAAACCTCTTTAATATTTTTTTTATAAAAATAATTTTTTACGTAAAATTTACCTGAAATTATCAAAAAAAATTGTTCGAAATGCTTTCCTTCCATATCAATAACTTTTTTTATTCTTGGCCGGAATATGGGAGAACTTAGCAGAGCGAGTCTACAGGACTAGGATAAAAGAAGTCGCTCATTCACGCGAGATCATCATTCAAAAATGGGAAGAGCTTCCACAGGAACAAGTAAATCGAGCCATACATGAATTCCGGCCAAGAATAAAAATAGTTATTGAAATGGCAGGAAAGCATTTGGAACAATTTTTTTAATAATTTCAGGTAAATTTTACGTTAAAAATTATTTCTATAAAAAAATATTAAAAAGGTTTAATAATTTTTGCATGTTAAGTAGAAAAATCATACTCTTTCCTTAAATGTTGATAGAATTTGAATTATTTGATATTTTAGTCTGAAAACTTGTTTGCGTATAGATAAATACATATGTTTTATTGTGTAGAAGTTTTATTAAAATTAAAGGACAAATTTTGATTTTATAGCCCTTTTAAAATGTACCCTTTTTTATGGCACACCCGTTATATATATATATATATATATATATATATATTATATATATATATATATAACACAGACCGTGCATAGAACAAGGAACTCCTAGGAAAATTAAATCCACTATAGTTCGAATAAGTAATGGTAAATGACAAATACTATAGTTTTTCTTTTCATGATGTTAGCCCGACGTGGGCAACGGGTCACTCGCAAAGAGGCCCCAAAACATAGCTTCCCTCACCAGCTATCTGCTCCTATCTGGATCCTATCTGCTCCGCAGATAGCTGGTGAGGGAAGCTATATTTTGGGGCCTCTTTGCGAGTGTCCCGTTGCCCACGTCGGGCTAACATCATGAAAAAGAAAAACTATAGTATTTGTCATTTACCATTACTTATTCGAACTATAGTGGATTTAATTTTCTCAGAAGAGTTCCTTGTTCCATGCACGGTCTGTGTGTAACATAAAAGATCTTAGGGGACCATTCTGAGTTCAATCCCATATATATATATATATATATATTATATATATATATATATATAATATATACACACACACATGAATGCATCGGTAATTATATATATATATGCAAATAACTGCAATGACCGCGCAGTATATAAATGAATAGAAACGACATAAGTATTAAGGAACGTTTCTGCACACGAGGAGGAGAGATAACGAAATAATGAAAAATGAGGCGGTTCGCCTCATTTTTCATTATTTCGTTATCTCTCCTCCTCGTGTGCAGAAACGTTCCTTAATACTTATGTCGTTTCTATTCATATATATATATATATATATATATATATATATATACACACACACATGAATGCATCGGTAATTATATATATATATTATATATATATTAATATATATTATATATATATATATATATATATACATGAATGCATCGGTAATTATATATATATATATACACATGAATGCATCGGTAATATATATATATATATATATATATATGATAAAAACCACGAAGGAAAGGAAACACAAAATGGTGCTCAAGCGCTTTCGTCTAATGACATCCTCTAATGACATCCATTAGACGAAAGCGCTTGAGCACCATTTTGTGTTTCCTTTCCTTCGTGGTTTTATTCATCGTAAATATTTTTCACGTGTTACTTTCGTGAAATAATTTTCATATATATATATATATATAATAATATATATATATATATATATAAGGAGGGGGGGAGAGAGAGAGAGAGAGAGAGAGAACTACCTCACATTAACTTGCATAAAATATGTACGAAGCTAAGCCTGAATTAAATATGCCTACATTAAGTCGGCCTACATAAAATATGCATGTGCCAGAAGTTCAAACTGAATATAATTGCATAATGTTAGATCAGGTTAGGTATGGGTTAGGTTCGATTAGGTTTATTTTGATTTGGTTAGATTGGGTTAAATTATGGGGCGTTGAATTAAATTATATTATTGAGCCTTCCATCCTGTGGAAATAGATATATATCGTTTTGGTTAGGTTGGGTAGATGGGTTTCGTTAGTTTACTTTGAGTTGGATTAGGTAAGAGTCTTCGATCTTGTAGGAATAAACAAATGCAATTACAGTTATAGTTTCTAGAAGAATTTAACAAACTACATTTGTACATTTGTACACAAAGGTGTACCAAAGTGCTTACCTCCGCATCATCCCTTTTCTTGGGGGACAAAGACACTGATATACATACAGTTTGGGTTCGGCAGCGCCGTCCAAGACCTCAGTACCGCAAATGCAGGAAACATTTGGCCCGAGAGTCTTGTCTAACAGGGTACCCCCTCCCCCTTCACAACTGTAGTTTTGCATGATATCCTCTGTCACCTGACCCCAATCCCTAAGTGAAACCGATCCATTTCTACCAAAACGCTGGAGGCAGTGATTCGTAATTACACATTCCGGTTTCGTCATATACTCGTAGTTTTGCATAGGGAAGGACACTCCGAGTATACCGAACGCCTGTTCAGACCTCCCATCCTTCCTTCCACAATAACCATGCCAAGTTTATTCATTAATTTTTAATTAATTTTTGCAAATTAAAGAATTGAAGTGTACTTTCGTCAAAGTTTCTGGTTCATTCCGTACCGAGTCAGACTCAGTATTCTACTTTGGACGGATATATATATATATATATATATATATATATATATATACATTTCAACTGCAAAGAACACGCAGTATAAATAACGTAAAGAACGATGCTTGTATAGGAGAACATTCCGCGCAAAATGAGAAGAGAGAACGAATAAATGAAAAAATGAGGTAACCACCCGGGAATCGAACCCGGGATCTTCCGATTGTCGGTCAGATATGATAACCATTACACCACGGGCCCGTGGTGTAATGGTTATCATATCTGACCGGCAATCGGAAGATCCCGGGTTCGATTCCCGGTGGTTACCTCATTTTTTCATTTGTTCGTTCTCTCTTCTCATCTTGCGCGGAATGTTCTCCTATTCAAGCGTCGTTCTTTACGATATATATATATATAATAATAAAAATCCGATAAGAGACTTCAATAAATTTGAAGAAAAATTCTATATTATGAAAAAAGGGGTTGGAAACTGTATTAAAAATGCTGTATCTGAAAGTGTGTATCGGAAATACAAAGAAAATATTAAACGTCGCTCGTGTGTGTAATGTATTACATAGAAATAGAATGAGACAACGTTAGAAAGTTTAAACTCTAAAGCTATATTTTATAATTTATTGATTAAACTCCACAAAAAAAATGTGTACCTATTTTCTTATTAATGGTTATGTATATAAACGTGAGATGAAAAGGCATCCAGACACGTCTGAACACTTAATATTGTAATTTATATATACATCTACGTTTTCATTTTATTAAAATTAATGTAATTTTAGAACCGGGCTAACCATGACACATTAACTAATATATTACCAGCATCAGACTCTTTTTCTTTTTTAAGATATGGCAAACGATACGTTAGAAACAATATATTAAAAAAATAAGAAACAAAATTTACAGCTCGTAATTGATTTAAAATTTAAGCATTTTGCCCTAAAAATTTGTGTGTGTGTGTGTGTGTGTGTGCATGCTGGCGTATCGTTGGCAGATCGAAGAGTATATATAAATTAAGGCCCGACAGATAATAACGTATAGAGTCATAAATTCTTCGCAAAATATCTTCGTACCAGCGCGCGTCTAAATATCGTTCCAACCCGATTCTCCCACAAAGCAATACAGCGAAGAAACCTTTTCATCAGTGTCTAGCATATGAATAGAAGGAAGGAGGCAATTCGACCCCGCAGAAAGAGCAATTCGACCCCGCAGAATGCATGGAACGTCAAAAGAAACATAATGAATATTGAATAGGAAAACGAAGGAGAACTCAACGGAAACATTCATGAAGGATGAAGGACGAAAGGAAGCCCTAAAATGCCTTCCATGATATGTAAATGGAGTTTATTATGGCTCACATTTATTCTTTCATATTTAGATTTGATAAATCCCATCATATTTACTTTTATATATATATATATGTGTGTGTGTGTGTGTGTGTGTGTGTGTGTGTGTGTGTGATGCGCATCTACAAGGAAAAATGAATAACGATTTCAAGTTCTTTCGTGCATTCAACAGTACACTTCGCCAGAAAATACACAAAAAAAAGCCTTGGAATCGCTTTTCATTATTCTTTGCGAGTGTGCATCATTTCACGTGTTTAATTGTGAAATTCAATTCTCTCTCTCTCTCTCTCTCTCTCTCTCTCTCTCTCTCTCTCTCTCCTCTCTCTCTCTTCTCTCTCTCTCTCTCTTCATAAAATGGAATATAGACTGACTCTTAATAAAAATTATATTATGCAAAATGGTAAATGTCAACTTCCAATGAAATTATTCCCCTACCGCCCCCTTTGACATAAGAGAGAAATTTTGGTCTAAAAAGATGCTTTTACCACGCGTTGTGCTCCCTCTGATAAGCCATTGATCAGAGCATCTCGTGCGTGACTTAATTTTAGCGTATTTCTCCAACAATGAAACGAACACTATCTGAAGCCTACTTTAGGTTATTTAATAAGGAAGAATGTTCCAGGCTTATTCTACGATGAAGCCTTACTCTGCCCATTTACAAAAGGAGATGCTGCGCTGCATTATAGGATGCATCCCCCCCTTCCCCATTCCCCATCTTTCTATTCCATACATTGTAGACGCTCTTGCGCCGCTTAAAAATAAATTTCTCGTGGTTATGAATAGAATAAGTTGGACAGTGGAATTTTTATTAGCGACGACAAAAAGCTTTGGCGACACTCCTTACACTCTGATATTATATATCATCATGTAATTTCTTATTCGTGTGAACACGCACACACTTTATTGCTATTTGTATGAAAATTAAAGTTCTTCTTTTTATTACGCTATTTATGTTATAGCCACTCGGATTTGGTGCATCAGTTCGTATGTTTAATAATAATAATAATAATAATAATAATAATAATAATAATAATATTAATAATAGCTTAAAAATTCTCCTAGAAAACATTTTCTTTCATATTGCATAAACACTCAAATATAATAATGCAATACTGTTTTTAAATGATTTGTCTAATGCTGCAAAGATGCAAAGCTTTCTTTGCATTTGCTTCAAACTACTTCACATCTGCATAATGGCCATCCTTTTAAGAGCGTCATTCGCATACTATTGTGTCAGAGATTCATCTGAAGCAATGAAGGATTCGTGCGCATGACTTCATCAAGCGAAGGATGAGTCTCGCGACTGTGTGTTCCTTTCTCCTCGGCATCGCAGGTTATAAACGCTTTGTTTCAATGCGTCCATCCCCGCATCTCGCTCGCACACACCCAAAACTCATATTTTCAACGTATGATGCGACGAATAAAAAAAAAGACTAAATGGTCGAGTTTTAGACAAGGCAAAGCGAAACCTCTCTCTCTCTCTCTTTCTCTCTCTCTCTCTCTCTCTCGCTCATGCGGAGACTCCATCAGTGGGTTGTTAAGAGCGCATTAAGAGGGCCGCAATAAACGTGTTGCCCTCCGCTCTTCGCTGGCGGAGTTCGCGCTTGATACGTTAAGAGGCTGCAATTACGGAGCGACGCAGCTAAACCATCAGCATTCATTAAAGTCCTTTTGATTACGAGTCGTAATTCAGAGAGAGAGAGAGAGAGAGAGAGAGAGAGAGAGAGAGAGAAAGAGAAAGAGAAAGAGAGAGAGAGAAATGTGACTATTGAGAAGCAGTAATCTTTGCTGGTTAATAAACGCGTGTTAATAGGTTATACGAATTGTTGAAAGTAATTATAGGCAAAGTGAAGGATTTTTACGTCCCTTCATTAACGTTAATATTATATCCTTTAAAAAGAGTGTTTATTAGCCCGGTTGCTTTTACAGCTAAATATAAGAAAATGTCTCTTCATTACTGTCATTATATAGTTTAATTACATATAAATTTCAATTTTAATAGCACCTCATATATATGTGTGTGTGTGTGTGTGTGTGTTGTGTGAAAGGGTAACAAGGTAAGAATACCAGAAAATAGACAAGGATAAAGTCTAACCATGCACAAAGTCGACTCCACTATACTCACATAACGGAAACTAAGTTTAAATTAACCTAATTGCATCTATGTTTAGTTAGATTAGTTTACGTTATAGGTTTCTTTCTTCGGGCGAAGCAAGGTGGAAGCTGTATGGTGATTTATTATATATATATTATATATATATATATATTATATTATATATATATATATATATATATATATCGGGTAGCCCAAAAAAAACGCCTTAAGATTTGAACATCAATAATTTTAAAAATATACAGTTCACACTTCCAAAATTTACATAACTTTTACCTCAATCTATTGATAAGCTAACATAAAAATTTCTGACCTCTACATAAAGTACTTTTTCCACAGCTGAGGGAACAATGAGGTATGGTGAAAAAAACGAATATCATAAACTGAAAAAAATTTATTATTCACATCTTATCAACAAATATGATCAATATGTCCGCCGTCCTGCTTACAAACTAATCTTAACCTTTTCTTCCACGACATGATACATTTTCTGATTTCTGCTAATGTTATTTTGTCCCAACATTCGAGTATTTTTTTCTTTAATTGCATTTCTGTAAACTTTTCTGTTTGGCCTTCATAAATCTTCTCTGCTAGAGTGTTCCATATGCAATAATCCATGGGATTGCAATCAGGTGATTGCGGGAGCCAGTCGTTTTTGCCAATGAAGTTGATTACATTCTGTTGTAGATAATCCTGTGTGAACTTGCTAGTGTGAGCACCATCTTGTTGGAGTATGAAATCGTTTCCATAATACAGACGCCGACAATCAGGCAAAAGATTCTCCTCTAAGAGATTTACATAGGTTTCTGAATTAATTTTTTTATTTTCTGAAATGAAATGAATTTTCTTCTTTCCATTCCATTCCTGCTAATACCATGATTTTTTTAGAAAACCGACTTGTCTGGTGGTAAAGTCTCGATGGAGGAATGTCTTTCTTACGCCGACCATAAACAACATCGTTCAAGAAGTTTCGAGCAATCTCGATGGTGAAATCTTTTTTATCTGTTAAAAACTATTTTTTTAACATTACTGGACGAAAATCTATCAAGCAATTTTCTACAACGAATTTTTCTTTTAGCTCTTACACTGCTGTCACGTCTTGAAACACGGATCCTTTTAAATGCTTTAAGTCCTACCGTTCTCTGTATTCTTTGTGTGGAGCTTCGACTGATATCTAAATTTCTTGCAATTTTCTTCTGAGAGCAGTATGACCCAGGTCAATCCTCTTGAGATAGGTTCATCATTTCGATCATTGCTATATTGTCTTGAGTGTAAACTGTTTTAGGTCGACCACTTCCACGCTTCCGTGCCGTTGAACTGGTTGCTTTAAGTTTTTTAATTATTCTATTCACAGACGCAACAGTACAAGTTATTCCTAAAAATTCCCTCAAAATTCTGAGTGTAGGACAAAAGCACTCTAGGACAAAAAAAAACAGGACAAAAGCCCCCTAGGACAAAAGCCCCCTAGGACATTGGCCTCCGAACAGACCTGCTTTAGGATCTTTTCCGTTTGGGGGCTAGCAGCGAATTTTAATGAAAATCGGTAGACTAATGTAGTTTTGGTCACTGATTTAAAAAATAGCTTTTTTTGAAGAAATGAAAAACAGACATGTTAGAGCACTTTAAATAACACTGGTATGCATCAATTTTGCTGTCAAGGGTTTTGTAAGTGATTCTTATAGAGGTTTTCCTGCTGATTTCGAATCTGCAATCCGTTTTTCTCAATCAGCTCAGGTTATCCGGCTATGGCCTCATAAGTAAAATAGAATTTTTCGTGATTTTGTCAAAGCGGAATTGGAACAGTAACATCTATCATCACTTGTTTCACTTGCATAATATCTTTTTTAACTTTTCAGGCATATAGATAAAATATTTCATAATGAATAGAGCGTGTAAAAATGATCCCAATAGATTCTGCTACATATGTGGGACGGTTACCATGCCAAATAACCAGTCCCAAATCACTAAATTTGTGAAGACAATGTATAGAGCATACTTTGGAATTAAGCTAGGGGACCAGGACAAAAATTTCGCCCCTCATATGTGCTGCAAGACGTGCATTGAAAATTTGAGAAGATGGAGCAAAGGCAGAGCGAAATCTTTGCCTTTTGGAATTTCCATGATTTGGAGAGAAGGAAAGGATCACGTGACAGATTGCTATTTCTGCATGACAAACCTCCAAGGTGGGCTTATAAATTTATTTTTCTTAAATATTTTGAAATCCTCGTATGAAACTTGACATAATATTCACCATAATGTAATATTCACCATATATAGCATAATATTCACCATAATGGTAATCATACATTTACATATACATATTGTTATAGAAAATACATTTACACATACATATTGTTATACAAGTTACATTTACATATACAATGATTGTATATTTTCTTTCTTTTTCATTCATATTGTCCCCGAAGGGACAATATGAATGAAAAAGAAAGAAAATATACAGACTCCATCGACCTATTTCATATCTTACAGACCGCAGCCTTCCCTCACGAGCCGCCACTGTCTGAATGCTTCTTCTATTTCATATGCAAGTTTTATATCCATGTTTCTGTGTTTCTATTTTCAGGAGTTAACAAGAAGAATAAACACATTGTTGTATACCCTGACATTCCTTCTGCTATGAGACCTGTACCCCATGGTCCTGGAATTCCAATACCCGACCCACCTCAAACCCTGGACTTCGATGATTCTGATGATGAATCAATGACCAATGCCAATGACCAGTCCCAGTCGTATATACCTCAAAATACCGCTTCAAATGAGCCGAGGCCTCTCAACCAGGCCAAACTTAATGATCTTACTAGGGATTTAGGACTTTTCAAATTAGCTGCCGAGATCTTGGGCTCACGACTTCGAGAGGACAACTTGCTGGCTCCGGGAACAACATTCTCCTGGTATAGGAAACGAGAGGAAGAATTCCGCAAGTTTTTTGCAGTGCACGAAAATACCTCTTCCTTAGTGTACTGCTGCAATGTTGAGGGGCTAATCGAATCCTTGGGCCTGCCATATAACGCATCAGAATGGAGGCTATTTATAGACTCGCCTAAACGAAGTTTGAAAGCAGTACTTCTCAACATTGGGAATAGGGTTGCATCAGTCCCTGTAGCACATTCCGTACAACTTACTGAGAGCTACGATAACATGAAAATTTTACTGGATGCTCTCGTATACGACCAACATAACTGGAGGATCTGTGGAGATTTGAAGGTAATACTAATATCATAAGTAAACTATTGCTATTGACTATGTTGTTTTTCCAAAGGTTATTTGAGAGCGTATAAGAACACTTAACTTCCCCACAGAAGTGATACAGTCCAATGCATAGATTTTTTTATCTGATAGAACAAATTCTCTAAATTCTTTAAATATTTTCATTTTTTTTCAGATTGTGGCATTTGTATTGGGAATGCAAGGGGGATACACGAAATGCCCATGTTTCCTCTGCAAATGGGATAGCCGAGCGGATGAGAAGCACTATGCACAGCGTGAATGGGCATCCAGAGAGAATTTTGAACCTGGGTCGCATAATGTCGTTTCAGTGCCCCTTGTACCACCAACAAAAATTTTGCTCCCACCACTTCATATTAAGCTGGGCTTGATGAAAAATTTCATCAAATCAATGAATAAGGAGGGTTCAGCATTCCGATATCTCGAGAGTAAATTTCCTCATATATCTGATGCTAAACTAAATGCTGGGGTTTTTGATGGTCCTCAAATTCGAACTTTGATCAAGGATACTCAGTTCGAAAACGCAATGACTCCAACTGAGAAGAATGCCTGGCAGGCATTCAAATCAGTTGTCACTGATTTTCTTGGCAAGCGTAGAAGTCCAGAATACGAGTCCGTTGTCGAAAACTTGATGGAAGCTTTCAAAGCTCATGGGTCGCGCATGTCCATAAAAATGCACTTTTTGTGGTCCCACTTGGACTATTTTCCTGAAAATTGCGGGGATTATAGTGAGGAACAGGGTGAACGATTTCACCAAGATATCAAAATAATGGAAGAGAGGTACCAGGGAAACTGGGATATCAATATGCTGGCGGACTATTGCTGGTGTTTGAAGCGAGACGTGCCCGAAGAAAAACACAGACGGAAAGCCAAAAAAACTTCATTCCTTCCTCAATAAACTTTTTTCCATATTCATTGTATGAATAAAAGTATTTATTCACACAATGTCTTCATTTTTCACGAGTGTTCTTATAATATTACTCGTATCTACAGTGTTTTAAGCTAAAAAAAATCAATAAATTTGGGGATAAAATTGGACTTATAATAAATGGCCAATAGAGAAAAAAACCTGACCTGATTGAGGAAAACCAATGTCATTTTCGAATTCAGCATGGTCGAATTATATAATATGAGTTGAAAAAACCCTCACAGCAGACAAAAAAATTTCATATGCATACCAGTGTAATTAATGTGTTTTTAAGGAAAATATCATGACTTAACCTAACCAATCGTCAAGGGCATTCAAGTGACCTAACCGGGCATTCAAACAAACTTTAGCTGCCTTCACCTTGTTAGGGTCTGAGTCGTGGCTGTGTTCAGTCACAGAAAGAAGTTCCTTCACCTCCATATCTGTGTGAGCACAACTTTTGCAAGAAAGTGCTTTCCTCTGAGAACATTCCCAGTGTATTCGTGTACTGTTGGAACTCTTCTTGGTGTATAAGTAGCCTTCTGCACACAGTTTGGAACCTCCTTTATTGTTCTTGATGATCTCCATGGTGGTTGAAGAGAGGCTGATTTTCCAAGTCACTCAGAGAATATAATTTATATAACCAATGGTTAACTGACAGACGTGTAGATTCAAACTAACAGCCCATAACCTTAACACCACGGTGGCTGAAGTGGAACTGATGCTTCAGATTAGATGTGACACCTGACTTGCCCTACCCAGCAATTTATCCAGGGGGCTTTTGTCCTAGAGGGCTTTTGTCCGGACCGCAAAATTCTTGCCCCAGTCCATCTTTTTTCCAAGAAACACTTTTCACTCACCGATTTTTCACCGTTAGTCAGAACCATAATTTGAAGGGTAAGTTTCAAAAACTGTATTTAAGATGGGCGTGGCCTATATCATCTGACGTCTTTCAGAGACTAACAGATTATCCATAGGCTAAGAAAACTACTTCAAGTCTTAGAATAGTTGCCGGGTATTTTATGTAGAGGTCTGAAATTTTTATGATGGCTGATCAATAGATTGAGGTAAAAGTTATGTAAATTTTGGTAGTGTGAACTGCATATTTTTGAAGTTATTGATGTTCAAATCTCAAGGCGTTTTTTTTGGGCCACCCGAGATATATATATATATATGCAGAGGTTTGTTTGTTTAAGTTTTGTGAAAATAATAAACCTAATTCCATTTCACAAAATGCCAGACATTTCAGTTTAACCTATCCTATAACTTAACCTAACAACCTAACCTAAGCTAACCTATTACTTAACCTCACCCAGTGTTTCTCAGCCGGATTTGCTCCACGACCCCCGTGTCAGGGTCTTAGATAGGCGCGACCCCTTATTATCCGTACAGGCTACAGGGGTAAACAAATTCACAGAGCGGGTTGCT